>JAJEJO010000116.1:413771-544082 GCA_020662805.1 Glaucomys volans
TTGCAAGGATGGCTGGGAAATATCATTTTAAATTGTTTAATCTGGACAAATTGTCACTCCAACAAATGTCACTCTGACACAATAAGGAAATGAGGAAGAAGGTGAGGGCTGAGTGCAGTAGTGTGCTCCAGCCAGCTAGCCCTGGCTTGGGAGATCTAATGGCTCAATCCTCAGGGTTTTTTGCAGTTTGTTACTTAACACATTGGTCTCCTGAAATTGGCCATGGTGTGTGTATCTACAACACAAAAGCTCACCAAGACCATGAATAAGGTCCTGCCTTCTTTTTTGGAGAGCCAGTTTAACATGACCAGCATACCACAGAATACTGGATAGGTGAGGTTGTCCTTGCTACAGAAGGCTTTTCATTTTGTCTTATTGCATTCTGTCGGTTATTTCTGACTGTAATGGGTGAGACTTATTAATGATGAAGCAGGTGATCTTTTGAAGTACCTGGTGTAATAAAAATCTCCCTCTTTTTAATTACATAAAGGTGCTAGGAGTATCCATTTATATTAGCTCTTCTTTCTTTAGAGAATGTATAAGTTCTTTGGTGGTAAGTAAGGAGTGCCATAAAACTACTGTAAATTTCTTTTCAAGATATAAAAGGTTTTATTTTTAAATATTAGGAAAAATATCTGTCCTAGTAAGACTCAGACATGCCCATAAATAGCTTCTCAGTTTGTGTTTGAAGCAATTGTTACATCAAGCTGTTGCTGCAACTTTTCTAAGATGTAATTTTAATAAAAATATAAAACATCCTTTGAAATAGCTTCTTCCAAAATTTTTTTTCTGGAAAAAGAAATAAAGTGTAATAGCATCTCTTCTTGGTTATAAGGAAGAATTTTTTTTTTTTTTTTTCAGTGCTGGGTGTGGAACCCAGGGCCTCAAACATATCAGGCAGGGCTGGGGATATAGCTCAGTTGGTAGAGCACTTGCTCAGCATGCACAAGGCCCTGGGTTCAATCCCCAGCACCACAAAAAAACAAACAAACAAAAAAACATACCAGGCAGGTGTTCTACCACTGGGTCCCTGCTGCCTGCTGGATTTTCACCCTTTGGGACACAAACAGGTGCTTCAGACACAATACTGACAAGGACAAAGAATGTCTTCTCTTCAGCTTGAGAAGAGGCAATAAGAGTGATTTCAGGAGCGGAGCCAGAAACTGAGAAGTAGGCCCCAAGGGTTTGTGAACAAGGTCCCACTCCACCTAGGAGGTTCTACCTCCAAGCTAAAAGTGTATTTAGGGTATTTAGAAATAAGCACCCAAAACCAAGTATCAGAGTTGCAACATATACTTTAGATGTTTCTTTTTAAAATTCTTGCTGTGTATGACTGACTTAATGTTATCAGACTGTAACTGTAATGATGAAGAATCTTATTTGAAAATAAAGCAATGATCAATAGTAACCAATGTAAAAAGCTTGGGTATCCAACTGACTCATACATATCTGTTGGGGGTTTTTGGAGGATGGTCAATAAATAACATCTACTTCTCCTAAGTACTAGGTCATATAAGAACCAATTAGAAGTCAGAGAGAAGGAAATCTAAATATGATCTTTATTACCTATAAAGTGTATTGGAAGGTTTGGTCTTAGATCTGGGGCCAAATTGGCTTGCTAATATTGTACTTGCATATACAATACAAATTAGCAACTTCTGAAACTCGCTGGCACTAATATAAAGGAAGAGTCACAGGCTGCAATTTACTTGTTTAACTGTGGATCAAACAGGACATCTCCCAGAGTGCAGTGGTGTGCACCTGTAATTCTAGCGGCTTGGGAAGCTGAGGCAGGAGGATCGTGAATTCAAAGCCAGACTCAGCACCTCAGCAAGGCCCTAAGCAACTCAGCAAGACCCTGTCTCTAAATAAAATGTAAAAAGAGCTCAGTGGTAGAGCACCCCTGGGTTCAATTCCTCATACAAAAAAAAAAAAAAAAAAAAAGAGGAACAAGACCTCTCACTCTCAAGAGAATGTCCTCCTTCTGGTTTCCTGAAGGATTCTTCCACTCTGCATCAGCATGTGCCCTAAGTTAGCTCATCTTTCAAAAGCAAAGCTAACGTTGCACTTGTCCATTTGAGACAAGGTGATCAGGTTTTCTCCTCTCCCCCAGTTAACAAAGGGATGCTTCACTTTGCCTTAATAAAACTCCCCTCAAGTGTGTATTTTGTTTTTAAGGAGTTGAAACTAAGTTTTTTTGCGGGGGATGGAGAGGGGTGGTACCAGGGATTGAACTCAGGGGCACTCGACCACTGAGCCACATCCCCAGAACTATTTTATATTTTATTTAGAGACAGGGTCTCACTGAGTTGCTTAGCACCTCACTTTTGCTGAAGCTGACTTTGAACCCGTGATCCTCCTGCCTCAGCCTCCCGAGCTGCTGGGATTACAGGCATGAGCCACAGTGCCTGGCAAAACTAAGTTGTTGTTTTTTTTTTAATTTTTTTTTTTTAATTGTAGATGGACATGATACCTTTATTTATTTAATTTATTTATGTGGTGCTGAAGATGGAACCCAGCACCCCATGCATGTGAGGCAAGTACTCACCACTGAGCCACAACCCCAGCCCCAAAACGGTTTTATTCATTTCAAATGTGCTGCAGTTGTATTGACACCCTGTCCCCCAAACCATGGCTATTAAATGAGAGTACTTCCTGTAAAACCATAGGACTGAGAACATGGTATTAAGATGAGTGTGGCCAATAGGACCTTTCATTTTAAGTTGGCAATTACATTTTCACTGGGGAGACAATGAACAGAGGAGCACAAGATAAGATGTGATCATTGAAGTTGTGAAGACAATAAAACAGGGAAAGGTGACAGTAATGGTAGGGACCCGGCAGGGTTCTGTTTTAGACCAGATGGCCACAGAAGGCATCTCTGAGGAGATCTTTGAGCTGAGATGAGGACAATAGGAAGGATGCTAAGGAGTTAGGTCCCATTTGTAACTCTTGCCAGGACTTCACATTTTATTCTGAGTGCAATAGAAGGTCATTGAATGGATCCAAGAAGGGCAAAGGGAGGATGGGGGTTATCATTTCCTGACTTCTCAGTAGAAAAGTGGGAGCTACAGGAGGATCTAGAGGGAAAGCAGGTGGACCAGGGAGGAGGTGACCGTAGTGGTCACAAGAGAAGACAGTGGCTTGGACGGGGCTGGTAGTGAGAGGATGGGCCAAAGAGGAAAGGATCCTTCTTTTACTGTGAGCTTCAAGAGGATTGGCCAAAGGGTTGATCCCCTTCCTATAGTTCTCAGCTCCTGTGAATTTCAGGAAGCAAGTATTTTAAGACATGCTTGTCTCATATTTATATTTCCCAACGCCTCTCTCAATGATTGCAGAAATTTTCAAAAATGAAGAATCGCAGAATTTCTCCACCAGCAGTACCTTTTGTTTTCCTGTATTCCTAACTACAGTTGGTTTTGTCACCCAAATGATCAAAATGCTCTAATATCTTCCATCCTAAAAATACATACACGTGAATATTCATAAACATATAGAGACACAAAAATAGAGCTGCTCCTGGCCCTAAATGTTTCCCTAGTTACATCCATTTTCTCAGTGCCTCTGTCATCCACATTTCCCCCAAAGAGTAGCCGACACCCCTGGCTATCTTATTTGCATAAATCCCATTGGCCACATCACCCACTGCACCCAACTTCTACTTGGCCATTGAAACTCCCCTGGCTGAGCCAAGGCTACTGCACACTGCTGGGTAGATTGTGTATATATGATTTATTCCTGGTTATGAAAATTCATTGACCTTCACATTGCCAAATTTAATGAGTCCTTTCCTGTTTTCGTTCTGTGGGGTGGCACAGATTCACTAGACACCACCAGTTGTTCTTCCATTCTCCAAAAGGTGGGCTCTATGAATAACTGGAATCGGATCAACCTCTTAGAGGACTAGTTGAGTTAGAATGGAGTATTTTGGGGTTTAAATAAGGGATCAGGACTGTTTTCTATATGCTACAGGGAATAATCTCTGTATATATACACAGAGATTATATATTGTATATATATTGTATATATATTATATATTATGTAATATATAATATTGTATAATATATTAAGTAAAGAAATTAAAGTGGATTCTAAATATATCCTTTTTTTTAACCTAAAAATAAAAAGAAATTAAAGTGGAGAAAAACCTGTATGTTTTAATTTATTTTAAAAGGTGGAGGGGTATGAATAGCTACATGTTCACTTGTCACAAAATGACAACGGAAGGATAAGCTAAAACTTTTTTTAAAAAGTCCATGTTGGAGAGAGTGAGGTAGAGAAAACAGTGATTTGTGGATTTGACTTGGAATCATGGATGTATTTGGCCTAATTATGAAGCAAAAGTTATTTTTAATAAGAATTAATACAAACTAAAATAAAAATGAACCAAATCAACCTACCTGAATCGGGCCAGCACACAGAGAGGAGTAATTTCAAAGGTTTTTAAAAAGGCAGTGATCTGACTATAAATTCCTAATAGGATATCATTTAAGGACAGAATGTACTGAAAAAGAAAGAGAGAGAGAGAGAGAGGAAGAGAGAGAAGAAAAGAAACTGTTTCATAGTAATGTTATTATTAATATAGTTTTTGATTTTGAGTAATCAAATATATGTTAAAAAAAAAAAAGTAATGATTTTAACATTGTTACAACCAAGATTGAAATATTTCCAGGGTGCAGGAGCCAGATTAGCCATGTGAATTTGGCCAACCAACTCCTACTGCTTCCTCATCTATAGAAAAAGATTCATGGTCCCTATATCCTAAGCTTTTGAGAATTACATATCATGCAGTTAATGTAGCGCTGGCTCTTGGACAGAGCTCACTGTGAACTACTTTTATGAATTATCTCTATGTGTGCTGCCTCCTCCCTAAGAGTTGATGGAGGGTGGTCATGTGTTCAAAATGCCCAACACAATTTCTGCCACATACCAAGTGCTCAGTAAATATTTATAAATGAATTAATTTCCCTCATGTTAATTTTAATTCAAATAAATTCAAATAGTTGTGACTATGTTTCTGTTTAAAGAACTTAATTATATTGTTTGTATGTTATAGTGTTATAGTAATAAATATAATTATATTAAGTTTATAATAAGTTTTATATTATTTATTATATATGTGTACAATTACATATAAACAAGTGTGCTAAGCACATATCGTAATTTAGTTGACTTTTTTCTACCTGTCTACATTTTTCTTCATGTCAATTATGCTATGATGTAAAACGATCTCACTGCCTGCTTATTCCTTTGGCAAAATTGCTTTTCAGACATCTAAAAGGTCCTTTCACTGACAAGGAAATGCACACAAATTGTGAAACATGATAAACTACTAAATTTAACCTCTACTTTCCACATAGTGAGAACCCAGACCTACAGGAGTGATTGTGTTCATTTTGCCACACAAGATTTTTCAAGGCTGGAGCACTTTTAGTTTTTCAAATCCTATGCTTTGAAATTCCTACATTTGCAGAAAATCTCCGTGTTCAAAAAATTAGGTCTAAATTTTTTAGTCCAGAGAGACCCTGTGATGTGTTTCAAATTCTGTGTTTTTAAAACTCTTACCACCATGTTGAAGTAGCAAAATATGGTTGGTATATTAGATGGTTCTCAATATTAAAATAAGGGGAGAAATGTGGTATGGGGTCCCCCAAAATCTGTATCAATAGAGTTCTCTGATAGTGCAACAACTTGCTTTTTTAATAAAATAGAAAACAACTCTCTTTCCCAGGTAGTAGAGTTACTCTGACCCTTTCAAGTTACTTTTTGGTGAAAGCAGACTGTTGGTGCACGGTCAGTCACAGGAACCCTTAAGTGGAAATCTTACCATCTTACCACCTTCCTCTACCTGGATGTGCATCCATTTCCTCACTTGTGTGGACATCACAGCATTAGACTTCAAGTCTTCCAGATAGCATGGCTCCTAAAATTAAAAAGAGAACAGAAGAACAAACAAAAAAGACAAAAACAAAAAATAAAACAAAACAAAAAACAACATCTTTCCCTACATTTCTCTATTACTTCCCAGACAATATTGGCTAAGCCACCGAGGAGGAAAACATGTAATCTGGAATAAGCCTTGAGGTCTCATCTCTTTTATCTATCATCTTTAATGTTCTAGAATACATAGTATCAGGCCCAGAAAACTGCGATTTACTTCTACTTCTTCTGAAACTCTGTTTCCTCTAGGTAGGGTTACTTTCACCAAGGAAATGTTCTCAATTTCGCTCTAAGGGACCTAGAGTAAAGTCTTCCATCACACAAGCTTTCTCCCCAGAGTCTGGGTACTACGTGTTTCTTTCTCTCTCTAGACTTCTCCCAGAATACATCTCCCTCCCTACATCTCCCTAGTAGTGTTTTCAATGGATAGACATTAACCAGCATCAATCTTCCATCCTACTTTGTCGTATTTGGATACTCTTATGCCCGTTAGCTCACTAGATTTATTTGTTTGTCCTATAAGTATTAACTGAGCATCTACCAGGCCCTGATATAGGCCAATAAGTAATGCAAAACTTGCTCCTGCTTCCATGGAACTGATGTTCTAGAGGATACGGGAAATATCTGGTGAGATAGCTTCAACCAGGCAGTCTGGTTGGGAAGAAGCAGCACAAAGAACCTGACTCACGCAGGCAGATTTTTCCTTCTAGACCTCACTCCTGTCCTCTGGGTCCATTTTTCTCATAGATAAGCTGTCTACTCCGTTTCTCATATTCCCAGAAAATATGCACTGAACTAACTGCAGGCAGGTGTTGTGGGAATACATTTAAGAAATTTTAAGAACAACCAGAAGGGAAATGACTCACTTTGGAGAAATTCATGTCAATAGCGTATCTGGAATGATCCCCTTTACTGGTTTGGAGTGCAAACACAATCACCCCACTTGTATTCATTCCGTTTATTGCTTGAGCCCCCCACTGCCCTTTGTGACAGGAAATTTACTTATTTCCTGATACCTCCCCCAACCTCCCTGCTTTGGTAAGATCATCAAGGACTTATCCAGTTCCAAGGAGACCAGTCCCATTGCAAAAAGCCAGGAAAAGAGAGAACTGGGAAGCATGACGGGCCCACTAGCAGCTCTGCTCGGGTTTCTGCCACAGGAAGGTAAAGATGAACCCTGTACATTCTGATAACAGGACATTTGCTGGTGGTCACTATGATGCTGCCATGAATTCAGCACTTCTCTTCCCATCATCCCAGCAGCATCCTTTCCCACCCCTGCGCTCTGAGGCCACATCTATTTTAGATTGCATTCACACTCTCAGTCATTCCCCAATGTGCACAGTACTAAGCCATCTTAATACCATGCCATCTGTGCCAAGGCCAGAAAAGAACTCAGCCCCAGTACCTGTCATGCTAGAATAAGCATTCCCATGTGGCCTTAGCACCTTTTCCTGCTGTTGGACCACCTTGGCACGAATCCCAAGCAGGAATCTCCCTGTTGCATGCAAAAGGGAAGGGTAGATGTTGCTAAGCAACAAATGCCCATTTTGCACACACACAGAGACACCTACACCTACACAAACTCATAGGAAAAGATTTTCATAACTTGGAGGATCTTTTAGATGATTCCTAATAATGAAGATTGTTTGGTATCCTTGAAAGGATGGCTTGGGGCTATGCGATAAAAGAAGTGGTAGCTCATTCATTACAACACTGGTTTGTCAAATAGAAAGTTCAGCTTCTAGGACTATCGGTTGTAAGTGAGGTCAAGAACTCATAGGCAGGTTGCTTACTTTTCCTCCTATCATCTGGGAGGAGAAGAATCATCATCTTAATAACTAAGGAAAACACTAAGGAGAATATGTTAGTGAGTCATCTGTGTTGCCTGTTAGGGAGGGTGGTTGAACAAATACAAAGCAGTGATGTTGGTGGCATTCTAGACTCTGGTGGTGAGCACCCATCTGAAGGCTCAGCTCTACTCCTCTCTCCTTCACATACCTCAACCGTTCCAGTTTCAGCACTATGTGGACTGCAGAAGTAAGTCTAAAATCCTTAGACAGGCATTCAAAGTCTTCCCCAATCTGGGCCTTACCCACCTGTTCATCTTAATTGACCAGTAGTTTTGGAACCATATTTTCTTTCTGCTATATTTTTTCATTCATTACTTCATGAACTCGCCATGCACATTTTTAAAAAATATTTTTTTAGTTATTGATGGACCTTTATTTTATTCATTTATTTATATGTGGTGCTGAGAATCAAACCCAGTGCCTCACACATGCTAGGCAAGCGCTCTACCACTGAGCCACAACCCCAGCCCCGCATGCACATTTTTAATGATAAACTTTATTTCAGAATAATTTCAGATTTACAGAAAAGCTGCAAAGATGATACAGCGTTCCTAGAATACCTCTTCACACAGTTTCCCCTAAGGTTAGCATCTTACAGTATCAGGACACATTTGTTACAATTAAGGAAACATCTTTGATATATTACTGTCAACTAAACAATGTTCCTGCTAATGTTCCAGGATCTAACCCAGGGTACCACATTGCAGTTAGACTAGGCACCTTTCTGTTTCTAGTCCCTGTCATCACCTCCCCGAAACTCCCAGGTGCTCCTTCCTTTCTGACCTATTCTCCAAGGTCCATTTGTGCCATCATCTCTGCAATGTCTTGTTCCTGTCCTCGGTGAGTTCTCTGATCTTTAAACTCCAGAGCACTTTGGTCTGGATCATATATTTGGAGCGTGGCCTACACTGACCTGCATTATTATGTATCTTTTTTATATTTGTTTTCCAATTATCTCTTAAGGAAAAGATAATACCTCATTCATTTCCTTATCCCTGGCACGTAGTTCTATAACTATTAATTGAATTATCAGGGGCCCAAGGCAACTACATTTATAGTTTATAACATAAGAAATATAAATATAACTTAACAGGTTATAATAACAAATATTTATTGAGCACTCACCATATGCCAGACATACTACATGTAGCATTGTAGCTGATTCTTATCAAATTTTACGTGGCAAACATTAAAATGAACCCCTATGAATGAATCCTAAAGGATCATTTGGCCAAGACTACACCAGAAGAAAGAGTTGGACCCAGAGACCCTACTCAAGCATTATGGCTCAAGAGCACACAAATTCCTCAGCACTTTACCACACAAAGTGCTTTTTGCCCCGGCAGAGATTTCAAATCATTAGTCTACACTCAAGGCCTCCATTCAATCCCATCCAGCCTGTCTTTAACTCCGAATAGCTAGTATCCCCAGTAGCCCACAGATACCAATCTTTTTTCTTTCTTTCTTTCTTTTTTTTTTTTTGTACCAGAGATTGACCCAGGTGCACTTAACTGAGCCCCATCCCCAGTCCTTTTTATGTTTTATTCTGAAACGGGGCCTCACTAAATTGCTGAGGCTGGCCTTGAACTTGGGATCCTCCTGCCTCAGCCTCCCAAGCTGCTGGGAATATAGGCATGCACCACCCCCACCTGGCTCCACTGATACCATTCTTCAAAGTTTCAATTACTTTCTTTTTACCAGTTCCATTGTCCTTTTAATTTGTACCATGACATTTTTACTCTGTACATTGGTTTGGGACTTGGAAGCTATTTTTCATTGTGTCCCTCCTTTCTTCTTTCTGTTGGCAGGGACTTTGCATCCTTGTGCTGAGCATTAAAACTTGAACATTATAGAACACAACAACCACTATTTTTTTTCTCATTGTGATGGTATTTTCAAAGTCTGACATTTTTATTTATTTGAATTGACACATAAAAGTTGTCCATATTGTTGGGGTACCATGTGATATTTTGATACATGTATACTTTGTGAAATGTTCAAATCAGGGAAAACCCATCTGTCTCCCCAAACACTTTTCATTTCTTTGTGGCAAAAGCATTCAAAATGCTTGTACTTTTTATTTTTAAATATACAATACACTGTCATCTTCTTCAGTCAGTCACCCTGCTATGCAATACCACGTGAGAACTTATTTCTCCTACCTAACTATAAAGTCCCCTTCCCCCATTTTCCCCAGCTTCTGGCAACCAGTATTCTATCTTCAACTTCTATCTATGAGAACATCACTTTTGATCCACATTAGTGAGATCATGTAATACTGGTCTTTCCATAATTGCCTTATTTCACTCCCTCTAATGCCCTCCAATTCCATCCATTTTTTGCTTATGTCAGGATTTCAATACTTTTTATAGCTGAATAGTATTCCATTGTGTACATGTAAAACATTTTCTTTATCCAGTCATCAGCTGGTGGACACTTAGGCTGTTTCCATTCATGGCCAACATTTTTTAAATTATAAAAGAAGTTTATAGTCATTAGTAAATTCAAATATAAATATATAAACTGAGAAATACCTTCTTTTATTTTTTTCCAACCCATTCCTCATGGACAGGTTAATATATAAGATTCATGATTCAAAATTTTTTTTCAATTGAAAATTGGGTGCATTGGTGCATGCCTGCAGTTCCAGCTGCTCAGGAGGCTGAGGCTTGATGACTGCTTGAACCCAGGAGTTCAAGACCAGCCTGGGTAACACGGGGAGACCCAAGTTCAAACAAAACAAAGCAACAAAAAAATTTTTTAAACTTTCCAATTATGCAGAATGTTTTAGTCAGTTTTTTTGCTGTTGTGACTTAGAGATCTGACCAGAAAAATTTTAAAGGAAGAAAAGTGTATTTGAGGGTTCACGGTTTCAGAGGTCTTAGTCCATAGAAGGCCAGCTCCATTCCTCAGGGCTCCAGACGAGGCAGAACATCATGGTGGAAGAGTGTGGCAGAGGGAAGCAGCTGGCATCACCAGGAAGTAGAGAAAGAGCAGAGTCTCCACTCTCCAGATACAAAATATATATCCTAAAGCCATGCCCCAATTCCCACCTCCTCCAGCCTGCCACTTCAGTTACCACTCAATTAATCCCTCTCAGGGGATTAAATCACTATTCAGTTAAGATTCTTACAACCCAATCATTTCTCCTCTGAACCTTCTTGCATTGTCTCACACGTGAGCTTTTGGGGGACACCTCATGTCCAAACCATAACATAGAAGAATAAATGCAAAAATAGAACCTCACTAAGGCCCCCTTCCTAGAAGAAACCTCTGTGACAGTTGCAGAACCTTGAGGAGTTTTCTCAACTTTTATTTGTTTGTGGTAGAAGCAGACTCTTGGCGTATTTTGTGGCCGGAAGTGCCCAGGTATTCCTAGTCCTCTGCTGCCTTTGAAGCTACTGCCCATTCTTTTCTTCACATTCTAGGCAATCCTGTTTTCTAGACACTAACCAATCACTTTCTTCTTTTTTCTTCTTTCTTACCCGAAACAGTGACTTTATCTGAAATTTCTGAGTTTTTTTTCTCTAAATCTTTTCATCTCAGAAAGTTGATTCATTCTCTAAGTTGGCCGCCATCTTCCCTAGACTCTACCTCTTGCTTCCAAACTTATTTTTTGACTTTCTCAACCCATACTCATTCCTTAGCCTGTGTGATCTGACTCACACCCACCATTCCAATGCAATTACATTGAAAGCTTCCTGAGGCATCCCTTCATGGCAGAAATTCCCTTAGCCCTCTACCCTCTGAGCTCTTGGTACCATGAACTCTCTTTTCTTCAGGAAACACTCTCTTCTGGACTTAGAGACATTGCAAAGTCCTAGTTCCTCCTGTCTTTAGGATCAGTAGCTCCCCTACCCCACTTCTACCCTCCAGGGTCCTTTGTTCCCTATCTCTGTCTTGCCCTCTAACTCCACCTGCCCAACATGAACCAACCTCGCTCAAAACCAGTTTCACACTTCCAGCTATTTGCTTGTCATTTTTACAACTTTACTGTATAGGTAAGATGTTAAATTTAGTCAACATCCTCTTCACATCTTCCTTAATTCCATTAATGGTACTGACACTCTTTGGCTCAGCTGGGCAGCATATTGGTCATTTTTCTCTTCAGTGCTCTTTGAATTTCACTGATTGTCCCTCCCACAAATTCTACTGCCACCTTTTTTTTTTTTCTTCCTTTGTCTATGTAGTTCCATCAGCTTCCAGCTTCTCAATTACACTTTTATAGCCCTCCAGTTCTCTCATCTTCATTCCTCCTTCATTGTCTATACACCTGCAAATCTCCAGGTAAGTCTTGCATAAAGCCTGGCTCCAACCATGATTATTTCCCTGCTCAAACTCTCCAGTGACAAGACCCTGTATAGGAGTGACAGACAAATTCCTCAACATGGTTTTGGAAAACTCTTATTCAGCAATTCTTAAACAAGTTTTGGTTAGGATCCATTTTCACTTTCAAAAATTATTAAGGGAGCTGGGCATGATAGGGTATACCTGCTATCCCAGTGAGTCAGGAGGCTGAAGCAGGATTGAAAATTCAAGACCAGCCTCAGGAACTTAGTGAGACCCTCAGCAACTTAATAAGACTCTATCTCAAAATAAAAAATAAGAAGGACTGGAGATATAACTCAGTGATATTGCATCCCTTCAATCCCCAGTACTGCAAAAAAAAAAAAAAAAAAAAAAAAAAAAGGGAAAGAAAGAAAGAAAGAAAGATTGAGAGCTTTTATTTATATGGGTTATACCTATCACTGTGTTGGAAGTTAACTCTGAGGAAACTTTAAAAATATATATTTATATATTTTTAAATAAAGTAACAGACCAATTGCATGTGAAGATAAATACTATATTTTATGAAGAAAATAAAAATTTTCCAAAAAAAAAAAAAAAGAAATTCAGTCAGGAGATTGCCATGGCTTTGAACTTTTAGAAATCACTCCCTGTGACTTAATAGAAGACAGCTACATAGCTCTTATATCTGCCTCTGTGGTCAATTCCTTGTGATATTACATGCTTTGTAACCCTAGAAAAATGCCATTGTATATTTGCAAGAGAAGGAGGAGAAACAGTCAAAGAATGTCTTCCAATTATTGGAGAAATAGTTTTGACACACAGGACTTTGAAAAGATTTCATCTTTTGAAAATTACTGCTATACCTTTCTCTCTCAATGCTCCTTAACCAAACTTCACACTTCAGGTAAACCAGACTATCTATCCCTTTAGCATATTCACATTTTCATAGCTATCCTATGAATTAAGTACCTTAATCAAACAATTTTACTTGTATATTGGGAGTTCTGTATGGTTCATCCTGGACCTAAGGATTTTAGTGGGAAAAATTGAGACTTTTCCTCTGATTTACTGGAAAGCAGTCAGCATTGGGAATCAAGGAACTTAAATACTTAACGATAGTTCTGTAACTAACATTTTGTGCAACCTTGGGCAAATTATTTAATATCTTGGTTCTTGCTGCTTGCACTTATAAACAGGAGAAATTAAATACGATGTTCTCAGGCAGTTGTTCCAGATCTAAAACCACCAGGGAGTTGGAATTAAATCGCCTGTCATTTATTCTGAAGAAGTAGGAAATACTTACACTTGCTACTTTCAATGTTTTATATTTTTCTCTTTCTCCCTCTCTCTAAGTTAACCATAAACTGCTGCCTTCTTGTGAGTGCAAAAAAGTCAGGGTCTCTGCAGTTTCTAATGACTGTCTTGAAGCAGTTTCAAGAAACAACCCACTGGACCTTTCTTGAGCCTCCTGAATCAGTAGGTAGTTTTGTTTAAGTTTGGAATATATTTCCAATACATTTCATGAAGTTTAGAAAATTTTTAGTCATGGTTTTATTTTCAGGGCCCTTAATGAATCATCACATAATAAATAACCCACTATTCTTGTTTTGCTTTGGTTTTTTTGTCTTATTGCTTTTACCTTTGTGTTTCTGTTGGAATACTTTCTACTGAGATGTTTTCAGAGTTGTCTGCACGGTCAGTTCTTCTGTTATTCTCAAGTGTATTTCTTACCTCAATCATTGTAGTAGTCATCTCTAGTAGTTTTTTTTTTAAACTCTCTTCTTAACATATTTGCTTTTCACTCTCTTCTTGAACATCTGGAGGATATTTGTAATAACTAATTAACATCCTTATCCATGAATTCTATAATCAATTTCACTGGGCCTGTTTTCATGGACCTGTATTCCTCCACATTGTAGATCCTATTTCACTTCCTCTTTGGCATATTTTTCTCCTAGAAATTTTAACTGGATACCAGACACTGAAAGTCATTTTGTTGCATGCTGGATATTTCTTTATTTCCTTAAATATTCTTGATCTTTGTTCTGGAATACAGTTAAGCAACTTGGGAATGGGTTGATCCTTTTAAAACTTGCTTTTAAGCTTGTGTAGGTAGGATCAGAGTAGCGTTTAGTCTCGGGTTAATATGGCCCCATTACTGAAGCAATGCTTTTCAGAGTGCTCTACCTGCTGCCTTGTGTAGTAAAAGGCTTTTCTATCTGGCTGCATTAGCCTTGTGCGTGATCTCTGGGGAATATCCTTCTGTTCCTTCCTGGTTACGCTTTCTCTGGCTGTCAGCATATGCATGCACTGATCAAAATGTATCTGAAGATTCCAGGGGAATCCTTTGCAGGCATTGGGAACTCTCTCTGTTCAGGTCCTTCTCTGTGCAACCATCTTTCTAAAACTTGGTCTAACAAATTCTGTCTTGGTCTGCCTCAATCCTTAGCTCTATGCCCTTAATTCTGGGTGCCCATCAGACTCCGTTTGGGTTCTTCCTTCCTGCACTACAATCTGGAAAGTTACTATATGCACCAAGTTAGAGAAATTCTAGGGCTTACTTGTTAATTTCCATTCTCTCAGGATTGCTGTCTTGTGCTGCCTGCTGTCCAATGTCAGAAAACCATTGTTTCCTACTTTACATTCACTTTTTAAAAAATTTTTTAAAAATTTGTTCTAATTATACCTTCACTTTTAGTAAATTTTAAAGTTTTCTTTTTCACATTTAATCCTTGATTGATCTGGAATTGATTTTTCTTTTCAATGGCATATAGTAGATGTTATGAACTGAATTGTGCCTACACCCCCCAAAAAAGTTCATATGCTGAAGTCCTATCCTCTAATGTAACAGGATTTGGGGAGAAGGCCTTTATGGAGGTAACTAAGGTTAAACGAGGTCTTTAGGGTGGGGCCCTGATCCAACAGAACTTTGGCCTTATGAAAATAGAGTGAGATATCAGGGATGCTTGTGGGCAGAGGAAAGGAAAGTCCATGTGAGGACACAGGAAAAAGAGCTGTCTGCAAGCTAAGGAAGGAGGGCTCACCAGGAACCCATCTGCCAGCACCGTGATCTTGGACTTCCAACTGCCAGGACTCTGAGAAAATAAATACCTGTTGTTCAAGAAACCCAGGTACTTGTTATGGCAGCCCTAGAAGGCTAACGCAGTAGGGATCCATTTTCACTTATAGACAACTAGTTATCTTAACATGTTATCCATAGTCTCAGGTTTTCCCTACAGAACTGCAGTAAGACCTCTGCCATGTAAATATTGCCTGATTTCTGAGCTCCTTATTCTGTCCCACTGGTCAGTTGGTCTATTATTACACCAAGACAATACTATTCTAATTATTAGAATATTCAATGTTTTGGTATTTAGTGGGCAAGTGCATCTCTCTCATTCTCTTATCACGTACAACTAATTAGAACAAATAATATTTAAAAATTAAAAAATAAATTTTAAAAAAAGCATATAAGAATATGGTAATTCCTGGCACATTGCTCTTCTGTATCCATTTTAAAACCAGTTTTCCAATTACCACAGAAAGCACCTTTGGGATTTTAATTGTGCTGCATTCAGAGTGTAGGTCAATTTGGGGACTACTGACATATTTAGACTATCGTCCTCTTTTTCATGAATATGTTCTTTTTTTTCAATATATTGAAACATTTTTCAATACCTTTTTATAGGTTATCCATAAAGGTCATGCACATTTTTTGTGAGATTTATTCTTGAGTACATTTTTGGTGTTGCAGTTATACATTGGTGTTTAGAATCTGTTTTCCATTTGTCACGGATATATATATATATGAATAAATTGATTTTTGTGTATTTATCGTGTGTGTGTGTGTGTGTGTGTGTGTGTGTTACAGGGAATTGAACCCACACACTAAACAAGCACTCTACCCCTGAGCTTCACCCCCAGCTGTGTATTTATCTTTTGGCTAACTGCTTTTAGCCAAAAGATAAATACACAAAAAATCAATTCATTTATATATATCTGTGTCAAATGGAAAATAGATTCAAAATGCCAATGTGTAATTGCAACACCAATCTCTTAATTATGACAGGTTGACTGTACATGTATATCATCTGTGAAAGTGACAGTTTTTGTTCCTTCTCTTTTGTCCTGGCATCTATTATTCCTTTCTTTGTGCTTATTGCCCTGGCTTAGGACATCTAATATAATGTTGAGTAGAAAGGGACATTTTTCCTGATTTTAAAGGGAATGTTTTCAATGTTCCTCATTAAAAATTGTATTTTATGTAAGGTTGGGGAAGTTACCTTTATCAGGTCAAGAAAATTCTGTTCTGTTTCTAAATCGATAGGAGTTTTTAATAAAAAATGACTGATATATTCATAAAATTTTTATCCTACATCTGTTGAAATGAGCATATGGTTTTTTTCCTTTAATATATTTTGTGGTAACTGACATTTATGGATTTTCTAATAATAAGCCATTCTAGCATTCTTTGGATAAACACACAACTTAGTCATGATGTATTTTTTGTACGTTAGATTCAGTGTGCTAACATTTTATTTAGAATTTTTGCATCATGTTCCTATATTAGACTGACCTATAATTTTCTTTTCTTGTATCATTCCTTTCTAGTTCTAGTATCAAAGCTAAACGTGTCTCATAGAATGCATTCCTAAATTTTTTTCTTTTTATAGTTCTCTGTGAATTTGAATTTATGTAAGTCACCTCATAAAGTTTAGTAAAATTTGCATATATACACATACATGTTTATTTTGCATTGGTTTGGGGATATATTTTTCTAAGAATTTATGCATTCATCCTTTTTCTAAATTTGAATTGACATAGCTTATTTATAGTACCCTTCATTGTTATCATCACCATGGATACAACAGAGGTTATGTCCCCCTCTTCAATTCTAATCTTGCTCAGTTGCCCTGTCCCCTTTTCCTTGATCCGTCTTCCCAGAGATTAATTTTTTAGTTAATATTTTCAAAGACCACCTATGGTTTTGCTGATTTTCTCTTTTGCATTTTTTCTAATTTGTTGATTTCTGCTCTTGTCTTTATCATCTCCTACCTGCAGGATTATCCTGCTTTGTGTCTAAGTTACTAGCAAGACACTATATTAACTTTCAATCTCTTTTCTTTTCTACAATCCTCCCTGAAAGTGTCATTTTCACCTCATTCCACAAGTTTTGATATGTCCAAATTTTGAGTCAATATAATTCGTTTCTAAGTGTTTTAAAATTTACATTTATCATTAGACTGAATTTTAGTAGCTTACTAATAATTTCTAAGTACACATAGATTTTATCTTTTTGTTATTAATATTATCTAATAAATTTTTAGGATTGCTGTTCAATTTGAAAAACCCTGATCCACATTCTTTGAGGAAGGGCTCTAAGATTTCAGGGAATTTCAAGATTTTTAGTGTAGGACTACATTTAAAGTCTTTGAATTAACAACCCTCAATAACTAGTTCATCATGGGAGACTGATAAACTCATTTAGAAGAACATTATGAATTTTATGGTGTCTTGGATGATGTCAGATTTTGTCCAATCCAGGAAGGATTTTATATTTTTCCTAATTATATGCATCATTCTCTTCAAAAATTGTATTATCAAATAATATAGGAAATGCTTTATTTCTTCTGTTTGAAGTGGATCTGTTTTTCTTAATGAATCATGGCTTTTGGTATGATCTGAAACTTTTGTTACAATTTGCCAAAATAATTTCTATTGGTTTTATCAATTATTTTTATCACTTTCACATTTTAATAATTTTAACTGAATTTTCTTCTATTGTTTAATATATGAACTTAAGGATGACAAAATGAATTTATAGATGTCCAAATCAGGTATTTTTAATGTTCCAAAATGTCTACACAGATCACACATAAAATGGCATAACTGGCTTTGTTTTTTAAATAAACTTTTTATATCTCTTTTGGATTTAGATCCTGTTCCAAATCCTTGAAAATATGGGTTAATGTCCTTAAAATGCAAGATTTGAACAGCCTTTAAGATGCACAGACCATGTGGATATGCAGACTTTTCTTTTTTTGAAGTTCTGTTAATGACTTTTTTTAAAAATTTTTGCAGACTGCATTTTGATTCATTGTACACAAACGGAGTACAACTTTTTGTTTCCATGGTTGTATGCGGTGTAGAGCCACACCATTCACGTAATCGTACATGTGCATTGGGTCATGATGTCTGTCTCATTCCACCATCTTTCATACCCACCGCTTATTTCCCTCTACAGAATCCAAAGTTTCTCCATTCTTCTCTTCTGACTTTTCTTTAAAGTCCAAGTTGGTTTGTCTTAGTTTGGTAGGACTGACATAACAAAACACCACAGAGCAGGTGTATTAAGCAACAGAAGTTTATTTTCCTGGAGCATGGAAGTCCAAGACCAAGGTGTCAGCAATTTGGTTTCTCTTGAGGCCTCTTACTGTTGGTTTCTCTCATAGCCTTTGTTCATGACTCGAAGATGGTCACCTTCTGCAGGGATCCCTTTGTGTGCCCTCACAGGGTCCTTCCTCTGTGCATGCACATCTCAGTCTTTTTCTATGTCCTAATCTCCTCTTACAAAAATGCTAGTCAGATTGGATCAGGGCCAGCCCTAGCAGCTCCACTTTAATTTAGTCACCTCCTCAAAGACCTTAATCTCCAAATGCAGTCACACTTGAGGTACTGGGCTCAGGGCTTTAATATTTGAATTTGTGGGGACCTGGACAGCCCACATATTCAAAGTAGTCCATTTATGGAACAAATTGAAAGACACATACCTTTTGCAAAATACTGATGAGATTAAAAGAACGAGACTCACCCAGCACATATGCAAATTTTCTAATGTTTAATCATTTTGGTTTGACAAAGTTCATGGTGTTTCCAGTGTTCAAAGTATACTGTTTCATATCTTGTTTCACTTAAAATTTAATAACCACATCTTTTACAAAACTGGATATTCATCTGCTCATCTGTCCAGTGCATCTTTGTTTGACTTACATGTAATGCAGGTGAACTTGCTTTCTTTTGCTCTGTGAAACCCAAATGACTTGGCCTGGGGGTTGGTTCTCAAAGCAAACCTGTCAGAAAATCTGTCTGATGTAAAAACGGTCCATTTTGTTGAAATGGTTTACAAACAAAATACGTAACCTTTAGTCTTGAAATAAGCTGTCCAGGATTTCACAACAAACAGTTCCTCTTCCTTCTGATCAGGGTCAGTAATCCTGCCATGATATTAACATTACCTGCCAGTAACAGGAGTCACAGGGAGAGCCCTGGGGACAAGCAAAGTTTATAACTCAACAGGACCCTTGCTGTGTGCCCTGGTAACAGTGGGATCTCCAACCTTGTTGAGCCAGAGTTGTGAGAATGAGAATGACAAAATCCCAATGGGATCCCTGGGAATAATGGTAGATGAGGTCACTATTCTTCTACGCTTTGATTTCTAGGCCCATGTATTCTTCTTACTGGGGGCATGGCTCAGCTCTCAGATTTAGCACATCTGGTGCATTCTGGAAAGAAGTACCTAATTCTTCCAGATTATTGTCTGAGAGCTGGCATTGAAGGTGTACCTATAAAAGGTTGTTCCAATCTGTGCAAGGCTAGCTACTTCTGGACAATGGCATGCAAACTGGTGGATCCCATGGCCACAGGCTTTGGGATCCACTTTCACACCCCCTTTACCCTGAAGAGAGCCTCCTGGTTGTATGCAGTGTTTTATGAGATTCCGTGCTTGTCTGAATCATTGCCCTGCAAGCTTGTTTCCCTCTCCTGAGACATTTTCTAGGTCCTTACCACCAAAATCTTTAGCTCTTGAGCTGTTGGGCATCCCACCTATTATCCAGGGTGTTGCCCTCTTGGTATGAGGACATTCCTGAATCTCTAACTTAACTGCCCTTTTTTTGGACCGCTCTCAGTAGCATTTGCATTAGTTCTGGTGTACTGAGAAGTAGATGCCAGAATGGGGTTAGATGTACACGTGTTCTATTGGGGAATAGTGTTGTTTTTCTGGCCTCAGTCTAAACTTTCTCAGGGCTTCAAAATCTTTCATAATCTTTTCTCAGCCCATCTGTTCAAGTGCATTTCTTATACCAACCCATAATGAACCTTTCATATCAAACACCTACCTCATTCCGTCCTGCCTACCCTGTGCCAATTCTTACTTCTGAAACTTAGCTCAACCTTCTCTTTCCTGGAGTGTCAACACTTTCCCCTTCTACCTCCTTATTCCACCTTTCCTAAAAGAACAGACATCTCCACATCTGACAGAAGCTTTCCTCAAATGGTCTGGGGCATACCAATATCTCCCTTCTCCAAACCACCTCGCAGTTCATATGAACTTCTCTCTACTGACTGGTTCTGTCTTCTTTCCCAGTTTGTTGGTCTTAGCTCACTGAGGGCAGGAGCTGAGTGTGACTTTGTTGTGCCTCCCTCCCCCACAGCATTTTGCACCTTTCTTGAGAGTGCTCCCATGATTCCTCTGAAGTGAAGCTGATGGAAGAGGGTATTGGGAGTTGTAGTTTATCTAGGCTTTTAGAGCAAGGTTTCTCAAACTGTTCAGAAGACTTTATGAGAATACTTGTTAAAGACAAATTGCTGGAACTCCAACAGAACTTCTGAATCTCTCCAGGGGAAAGAAGAATTTTCTTGGTGTTGTTGACACCCAGGACCAGATGGTTGAGTTAGTCATTGGTCTGTGCGAGGTACTCCTCTTATATTACCTATTTCCTCACCTCAAATGCCCTTCCCCCTCCTCTTCTGTTCACAAGCACCCATTTTATTGTTTGTGTATGTTACCTATTTTGTTTGCTATGTGTTTTTGCAATATAGGTATTGTCTTGAATAAACATATTTTAAAATTTATGTCAAGTTATGGTGCTCTATCTATTTCTCCTTCAGGCTTTTCCCCCTAGGTACCATGTTGTGGGTCCATCCATGATGCTGTGTGTACATTTAATTCATTGTTTCCAACTAACTTTATAGCATTCCTTGGTGAGCATTTACCACCCAGGAATAGCTCCCGAAGTGACCTCCGACTTCTCACTATGACAAACACTATAGCAACACACAACCTCATTCTTTTTCTAGAAGATGAGATGATCCTTTCTTACTTGGTGAGATTATTATTTATTTAGTGAAGGTTGAGCAGAGTTAGCAAGTCCAAATGAAAGAGGGGACAATTCTGGTGGAGACCAGCCCTGAAAGAGGGCTAGCAATCCAATTAGTTTCTCACCAAGGATGATAACACTACAACACAGTATTTATTTTTAAGATGCTAGATTTAATACACTTGGTAGTCCCAACAAATGCCAGGTAATTTATAACAAGTCTTGCCAAAAAAAAAAAAAAAAAGGTGAGGGTTCTTAGTTTTCAACGTCAGTTTATTTGGAGTCAATTATGGGAACACTCTCGTGGCACCCTGAGACAACTCTGACTCAAAAGAGAGTTTTGCAATCAAGAGTGATCTCCCAAAAGCACCCGTGAGGACAGTCCAGCCTGAGTATCAATCAGGCCCAGTTTGGAGTCATCAAACACACTTAAGGAGAAGCCAGTTGTCATGCTCCGTAGTGCAAGTATTTTTAAAAGCTGAGCAAGGCAGAGGCTCCCACATCAGTTCTGGCTGGCTTCAATTTGTTGCCTGGAGCTATATTGCAGAACCTCTGATGTATTGCCAGAGGGGTCACAGGAGGATTGTGTCTTTGCTCAAAGGTACTCTCACCTTCTTGACTCTGCCCATAAGTCACAGCCCTGAAATGCAGCTTATTGGCAAAGCTACTCCAGCCGCCCAGGGCTTCTTATGACAAGTCCCTCAGATCTTCTGCCATCTATCTAATAACATGTGGGGAAAACATATATATCTCTTGAAATAACAAGCATAGCACCAAGACTGCGGAATCTAGGTAAGCCAAGAGGTTAAAATAAGTCATAAGAGCAACTTAACACAGCAGTTTCACGTCTCCCAAGAACATTCCTTGTTTACCTGGCTCAAAAAATTTTTTGAAAAATTATGATCGGTTATTATTTAAAAAGGTAAAGACAGATAAATGAGAATAAATTGCAGGTTCCTAATGTAGATTGTGTCACAGGAGTGCAAGAGGTGTCCAAATTTCAGTCTGCCCTCCACTTGGCTCAGAGCTGGAGAAGGGGCACAATTTTTGGATGACTCTGCCTAGAGGGGCACCTTTTTCTAATTGATCAATCACAAAAAGACATATTTTTACAAAGGTCACCCAGAGGGATTTGGATGAGATTTTCATTCCTTCTAAGAGGCACTTTATGTCTTTGCAGTGGCCCCTCGGGGAGGGACATTGTGCCATTGTATTTTAAGCCTCAGTGACAGACTCAGTGAATGACAGGGTGATGGGCAATAAAATTCAAGTTTGTTCAACTGAATGTTTATCCAACTGGGAGTTGTGGCTTTAAAATTCTGACCTTTCCCTCACACTAAAGCTGAGAAATCCATTTTACCTGCCTCCCCAGCTTGAGGGTTAGTTTGCTTTTTAAGGGTGGGAATCATTTACCCATTTCCTTTATGATCCCCAAAGCAGTAGATATAAGCTTATGCCCAAAGCAGGTATTCAATAAATATTGGCAAATGGCTCGTTCACATAAAACAGGTTTGTTTAAAAAACCTGTATCCTAAGTCCTCTGCCAAATGAGAACTGCTGGAACACACTTGCGGAGTCTCTCCCCTTTCCAATAGCTTTTTGACACAGAACTTTGGAATCCCTGAAGGCAAATTTTAATTTATACACATGTTTAAGAGAGACTACCCTGAAGGTAGTCAGGTGTTTCTTAACACAGGTGAGTCAAGCCTGGCAGTGGGCTCAACATAATACCTGGTTCTCTTAAGGAGACCAAATTTCTCCAGAAGTAGAGGCACAGAGTGAATGATTCCCCTTCTTTATTTCCTAGTGCTCAACTCAGATGTAGACTTCTTGTGTTTAGAGGGCCTAGTTGGTTGTTGATTTCATCTAACCTTCCTAGAAAGAATATTATTCAATCATTTACAAAAACAATATGGTGCCCCTGCTGTCCTTCCTCATTTTCCTAGAGAAATTATCCATTAAAGGCAGAGAGAGAGAGACAGAGAGAGAGAGAGAAAGAGAGAGAAATGCTCTAAAAAGTTAACACTGGATCTCTATGGATGGTGAAGTACTTAGGTTTTCTTTTCTTCGATTGTCTAAATCTTCCACACTTTTTAGAAATGGCAAATTTTAATGGGAAAAATGATTTGTTAAAACTATCATATATATATGCAATCACAAAAATGAGAAATTATACTCCATTTATATATGATTTATCAAAATATGTAAATGCATTCTACTGTCATGTATAATGAATTAGAACAAATTTAAAAATTAAAAAAAAAACGATCACAATCTCCTACTCTCTCTCTCAGCACTTAGATGGACTGATCTGACCTGATTAGAACCTTTCCCTGAGATTTTTTCCATTTGGAGCTGGGGGAGAAGAGGGTCTTATCTCTAGAGTCACACAGCTAGAAGGACTATTTTCACATAATGGATATGGTACTGCTTAGAAATGTCTTCCCTGGTAAATGGAGAAAGCCAGGTGTTTAAGGAAGAATAAGATTCAAGCATAGACAAAGAGAGAATCCAGACGTTGGTCAGACAACTAAATGTAATGTCCCTCCAATCTTTTTTTACTTTAGTTCACTTATGATTAGTTATTAAAATGTGGATTAAATAACTACTATGTGCAACAAGCCATAAATGCTAAGTATGCAAGGGTAACATGTAATTTCTGGGGTTTGCATATGCTTCCTAGGTACCTCTTTGCTACTTTGAATAATAAAGTAAGTATACACACTATGGTGACATATCTTAAAGTCCTACTACAATTCTGTCCTTTTACAACATGATGAGGAGCCCGGCGTGGTGGCGCACACCTGTAATCCCAGGGGCTTGGGTGGCTGAGGCAGGAGGATCACAAGTTCAAAGTCAGCCTCAGTGCGGGCAAGGCACTAAGCAACTCAGTGAGACCTGTCTCTAAATAAAATACAAAATAGGGCTGGGGATGTGGCTCAGTGGTGGAGTGCCCCTGAGTTCAATCCCCATTTCCAAAACAACAACAACAACAACAACAACAACAACAATAACAACAAAAAACATGATGAGGGCTGAGGATATGGCTCAGTTGGTAGAGTGCTTGCCTTGTAAGTACAAGGCCCTGGGTTCAATCCCCAGCACTGCCAAAAAAAAAAAAAAAATGATGACGAAACTGACTTTCTACTCTTGGTCAAAATGGAGAGAAAACAACCAAATTTGCCCTTCCACTTGAAACAAATACCAGACAAAAGACACAAAATAATACTTTTTAAAAAGACACTGGAGATGATTCTTGAGATATAGGAAGTAAAAAGACAGGCCATACGATTGCCTTAGTTTACTGCCTTGAGAGAAATTTCAGGCTGCAGTGTCAGAAGGACAAATCCAGAAGGAGCCCAGTAGAGGCCCTGAGCTGAGGAGGTGGAAATGAGGGTCTAGGTATATGACAATAACTAGAGTTTATAGGACAGGGAACTGGAGAAGAAAATAGCTGGGAGTGAAAAGTTCAGACACCTGTATGAATGTATATGAGGAAGTCATCCACATCTAGGAAAGAAACCACCAGAACAGATTAGAAGAAACAGCATTTAGTAGTCATACAGAGCTGGAGAAGTACCTATTCCCAATTGAAAAATCAATTATTCATGCAACAGAAGGGTTTTACCTGACTAGTGAAAAATAATTATACCTGAACTAGGCACTGCTTTAGACCTGCCTGATAAATCTTCAGAGGGAGATACCAACACCACCCTCACCAATCAAACTGTGCACAAGTAATGTATCTGCATCATCAAATACACTTACAGAAAAATTTAAATATGTTCTACATTCACAAGGCAAAATTCACATTGTCTGTCATCCAACTGAAAATTACCAGGCATGCATTGAAGCTGGAAAATATAACCCACAATGAGCAGGAAAAAAAAATCAATCAAAATCAACGCAGAACTGACATAAAGGTTAAAATTAACAAAGACATTAAAACAACTGTTATAACTATCTGTTTTATACTACTATTAATTGTTACTATTTATATTACTATTAATTATTGCTATAGTTATTCTATCTGTTTTAAAAACAAACCAGAGGCAAGGAAGTTATTTAGACAAAATTGAACTTTTGGAAGTGAAAACTGCACTGTAGAAAATGAAAAATGCATTGAAAAGAAAGCGTGACATATGGGAAATTACAGAAGAAAAGATCAGTGAACTTGAAGATAGAGCAATACAAGCTCTCCAAAATTAACCAAAGACGACAAAGAATAAAAAGAAAATAAACAGCACCAGTGCCTATGGGACAGCTTCAAATGGCCTAGTAGGTTGTATAGTCAGTTCCCAAATAAGGAGGGGGCAGAGAAAGCATGTGCTAGCGTTTGGATCTTGTGTTAGGCCCATGTGTTGAAGGCTCAGGCACCAGCCGGTGGCACTACTGGGAGGTGGTGGAACCTTTAGGAGGTGGGGCCTAATGGAAGGAAGTTAGTTCATTGGGGGTGTGCCTTTGAAGGGTTATGGGACCTGGCCCTTTCCTCTCCCTGTTTGCTTCTGAGCTCTTAAGAGGTGAACAGATCTCCTCTGTCACATGCCACCATGATGTTCTGTCCCACCCTAGACCATGGACTGAAAGCTTTGAAACCATGAGCTAAAGTATCCTTCCTCCTCTTAAGTTGATTATCTCAGGTATTTTGTCACGATAATAGAAAAAAGACTAGCAGTCATAATGATCAAAACTTTTCAATTTTGTTAAAAAATATAAACACAAATCTCAGAAACCAAACAAATCCCAAGCACAAGAAGCACAAAGAAAACTATAATGACCCATATCAGGAGGTGAGACAGCATGGATAACCAATATCAGGAATGGGAATAACACTACTTCAGATCCTATAGACATAAAAAGGATTATGAGAATATTATGATTTTATGCCAATGAATTTGACCACTTAGGAGAAATGGACAAATTCTTTGAAGATATAAGCCATCAAGCTCATTCAAGATGACATGAATAACACAAATATCTCTGTATTTAATAAAGACAATAAATTTTTGTTTAATCCCATCTCTTGCTAAAGAAAATGTTATAGCAAATCTACATGACTTGTTCCAGGAAACTGCCAAGGGGAGGGAACACTTTACAACTTATCCTATGAGGCCAACTTTGTCCTGATACTAAAACCAGACAAAGACCTTAAAAGAAAAGGAAACCACAGGCTAAGGCACCCCATGATACTAAATGCAAAAATTCTGAACAAAATTTTAGCAAATTGAATCCAACCATATATGTATATCTACATCTATACACACACATACACACACACACACACACACACACGCAAATAAATGCATAATAGATAATACATAATGAAAAGGTTGTTCTCCCAATAATACAAAAGTTGATTAATATTAGAAAATCCATTAAGGAAATATGCCACATTAACAAACAAAAAATGTGACAATCTCAATGAATACAAAAGAAGTATGTCATCAAATCCAGCTTCCATTTCTTATAAAAACTCTTGGCAAACTAGAAATGGAAGTGAACAGTATCAATCTCTTAAAGAGCATCTATGAAAAATCTACAGCTAATATAATTCCTAACGGTAAAACTTAATGCTTTCCCATTAAGATCATGGATAAGTCAAGGATACCTGCTTGCACTATCTCTACTCAACATTATATTGGAAGTTCTGGCCAATGAAATAAGGCCATAGAAAGAAAAAGGCATCTAGATTATAAAGGAAGAAGCCAACTATCCCTATGGAGAGGACATCATTGTTTATGTAGAACTAATGAGTGATTTAGCAAGGTTGCAAAAGGAGGTAAATATATGTAAGTCAGTTTTATATCTACATGCTGGCAATAAACAATCAGATGCTAAAATTTTAAAAATAATATTTGTAATAAAAAATTTTAGGGTTAAATCTGACAACATACATGCAAGTTCTATGCACTGAATACTATAAAAAGTTTTTTATAAAAAGTATGGTAGACCTAAACACATAGGAAGATGCACCATGTCCAGGCATCAAAAGACTCAATATTGCTAAGAGGTCAATTGTCCTGAAATTTCTGTATAGATTGATGCAATACCAATAAAAATCACAGTAGTCTTTTTTTTTTTTGTACTAGAAATTGGCAGGGTGATTTTGAAATTCATATGAAGCCATAAAGATCCTAGAAAAGCAGGGGACTGGAGTCATGGCTCAGTGGTAGAGTGCTTGCCTGGCATGTGTGAGGCCCTGGTTTCGATCCTCAGCACCACATATAAATAAGTTAATTAAACAAAGTATCCATCAACAACTTAAAAAAAATCTAAAAAAGATCCTAGAAGAGTCAACATAATTTGAAAAAAGAGCAAAGTTGGAAGACATTTTAAAAACTAGCATAATTAAGACAATGTGGTGCCATTAAGATAGAAATATAGATCAATTCAAGATAATACAGATTCTATAAATAGACTCACATATATGTGAACAACAAATTTTTACAAAATATAAAGGCAATTCAGTGAAGAAAGGGTACTTTTTTCATTAAAAGGTGCTAGGACAACTTGATATCTGTATGCTGAAAAATATACTTTGATTCATACCTTTTTATGCCTTATGCAAAAATTAGCTGAAAATATATCATCAACTTGAATGTAAATCATGAAACTATAGAACATTTAGAGAAAAACAGAAAAATGCTTTGACAGTGGGTTAGGTAAAGTTTTCTTAGATATGACACCAAAAGTACTATTACAAATTGATAACATAAACAGCAAAATTAGATGCCCCTTCAGTTTGAGAAGACCCTTTTAAGAGAATGAAAAGACAAGTTGTGGATTGGGGAAAATATTTGCAGAGCAGATACTTGGGATATTAGTTTCCTATAGCTGCTGTAACAAATTACCACAAACTTACTGGTTTAAAATAACACAAACTTATTCTTGTACATTGTTGGAGGCCAGAAGCCAAAATAAATCAAAGTATGAACAGGAATGTTCCCTTCTGGAAGCCATAAGGAGGATCTATTCCATGTGTCTTCCAGCTTGGAGAGACCACCAGCATTCCTGCCTCCTGCTTTAACGCTCCAATCTCTGCTCCCATCACCACGCTGCTGCCCTCTCCCACGGTGGCCCTCTTGCCTCCCTCTTACAAAGACTCTTGTGATGACATGTTGGATCCCCCAGATAATCCACAATAACCTCCCTATCTCAACATCCTTAATTTGAGCATATCTGCGAAGTCCCTTTTGCCATATAAGGTAACATGTTCATAGGTTCTGGGGATTATGTCGGATAAAGAACTTATCCAGAATACATAAAAAACTATTGAACTTCCATAATAAAACAACAAAATTAAAAAGTGGGCAAAGATTTCAACAGATTTGAGAAACAACCAAAAAAGATATGCAGATGGAAAAAGATGGCCATCATTACACTTACAATTATTAATATGGCTAAAATAGATGATCATATCAGTATTGGCAGGGATATGGAATAACTGAAGCTCTCTTACAGTGCTGGTGGGAACGTAAAATTGTCCAACCACTGTGGAAAGAAGTTTAAAAATTAAACACTCACCTGTCATAGGGTTTGGCTCTTCCACTCCTAAGCAGTTACCCCAGAGGAATGCAAGCACATATCTATTTTGAAATGAATAGACATCCTGAAATGACAGCATTCTATCTCTCCTACAGAAATGTTGCCAGCAGCTTTATTTGTAATAGCCCCAAACCAAAAAGATTACGATGTCCATCAAAATAGGAATGGATAAATTATGCTGTAGTCATGCAGTTAATCCTACTCTGCAACAAGAGGAATTGATACATGCAACCGCATGCATAAACTTTTATCCCCCCAAAAGGGTACAGACCATATACATACTACATATACGTAAAACTTTATTAAAATGCAAACCAAAAGGAAATAAAAATGAACAACAGAAAGCAGATCTATGGTTGCTTAGGGAAAGGGAGAGAGCAGAGAGAGGAAAGAGGGAGGGACTAGAAAGGAACTAGGAAGAAACTTTTGATGCTAATAGACATGTTCATTATCTTGATTGTGCTAATAGCTCCAACAGGTATATGCATGTTAAAATTTATGAAATCTTACACTTTAAATAAGGACAGTTAATTGGATGTCAATTGTACTTCCATAAAGGTATTTTAAAAGGACAAAAATCACATAAGATAATAAAAATTGTCTATCTTCCATAGTATTTAAGAGGCTGTGGCTGTTTACTAATGTAGCAAGAGAAAATTGCTCCATGTTGGTTTCACCAACCTGTCAAGTGTCCAGCGACATGGATCTCCAGAGGGATGCTTTATTACAAAATTGTATCTAGTTACTTATTCCAAGTGATTATAATGGATTAATCTCTTGGCTTGAAAAGCTGAATACCTTTCATTCTGACACTCTTCTCTTACACTCAGTTCTTGGTATAAAAACCAAACTACCTTTCATCTCTGCTGTAGCATCGGAGATGCTCAAGAACATCAAAAACAAAAGAGAACAGTACTACTGAGAAGAAAAATTGAAGGGCAGTTGGAGAATTGCAAAGGCAGCTTTGCATAATTAGGAGGCCGTTGACCTGTTTTTGTGCCACAAACCAGGTTTCCTGTATTTTCAGCAGTATTTTCAATATTCTAAGCCTCATAAGGAAGACCAGGGTCTTGTACTTCCTGTTGCTATCCACCGCACCTAGAACGCATCGGATGGAAGAAAGTGTAGTGACCACACACAGTGGAGTCCACTCGTGGCAGCAGAACTTCAAACTACTCACTTGATCTCTCTGCCACCCAGTTTCATTGTAATGTGGGGTTAATATTACTTTCCTAGTAAGGGTTGTTTTGAGGCAAAAATGTGTCTTCTTCTTTTCCTTCTCCTCCTTCTTCCCTCTTCCTTCACCTCCCCCTCCCCCTCCTCCCCCCCCCCCCCCCCCCCCCCCCCCCCCCCCCCCTCCCCCTCCTGCTACTCATAGACTGGAGAGCAAATCCAGGTCCTCCCATATTTGCTAATTGATTGGTATCTAAGAAATGACTTTAAAAGACACCAGAACATAAACATCCCAAGTGTGTATGTGGGTATTCTCTACAGACAGCAATTACTTATCCTGTCTGCACTCAAATTTTAATTTTAATTTTTAAAAACATAATTACTTTATTATTTTTGTTACTGGGGACAGAATCCAGGGGTGCTTTACCACTAAGCTATATCCCAATCCCTATGTTTTATTTTGAGACAGAGTTTTATTAAGTTGCTTAGGGCATTGCTAAGTTGCCCGGCTGGCCTTGAGCTTGTGATCCTCCTGCCTCAGCCTCCTAAATTGCTGGATCACAGGCATGCACCCCTGTGCCCAGATGTACTCAAATTTTTAACAGTAATTTCTTCAGAATTAGATGTTGACAGTTGGGTGTGGTTGTGCACATCTGTAATCCGGCTACTCAGGAGGCCAAGGTGGGCAGATCACCAATTTAAGGACACCCTGGGCAACACAGTGAGACCCTGTCTCAAAAAAAAAAGTCATTATTTTTAATGTGCCCAATGGTGGTAAAATTTTAGGATGGATACTATTAAGGAAATTAAGCCAAACACATTAAACACATGAGCACAAGTGATTGACTGTTAGATTTCCATTATTAGAGCAAATACCTGAGATAATCAATTTATAAAGAGAAAAAGGTTATTTTGGCTCATGGTTTTGAAGGTTCTAATTTGTGACCTGGCAGACTCATTGTTTTTAGCTCATCATGGTAGAATCATGTGGTGGGGCAAAACTGCTCACCGTATGACCAGGAGACAAAGGAAAGAAAGAGAGAAAAGGAGCTCAGATGCACTCACTTCCCCAATGACCTAAAGATCTCCCACTAGGCCCCACCTCTCCAAGATCACATGGCCTCACAAAAGCAGCATCCTAGAGAACAAGTTCTATATAGGTCTCTGGGGAACATTTGGGGTAAAATCAGGATACAAATGGCAATCCTAGTTTTCTTGCTGCTTTGAAGGATGATTTCAAATGAAACATACCAAAAAATTATCAAAATTTGGTGGTATCAATTGAAGTAAGTATTCAGTCTTTTATGTTGGTAACCATTAATTTGAGTAAGAACTGATTGAAGCTTATTTGAGAAATATTAAACTCATTGTATCACAGACATAGTTTCTTTGACCCTGATTCTACCTAAGCTTCAAGTAACAACTCAAGGGTGGCAAATCATTTCAGTTGCTTCTCAGATGGCTTTGCCTATGTAAATATTATAGCCATGTTATTGTTCTTTTTAATTAGAGCATTATAGTTACACATAGATGGGTTCATTTTGACAAAATCACACATGCTTGGAATTCGATTCATTACATTTCAGTCTCTGTTCCCCACCACCTGTTTCCATTCCTCTTTCCTTTCCCTATTTTCCTTCCTCTACTCTGTTGATCTCATTTTGGTTCATTTATTTATTGATTTTTTTAATTGGTGTTTTCTATGCATATGTTAAAGTGGAATTCCCTGTGGTATATTTATCTATGCACATAACGTGATTTTGTTAAATTTATTCTGCATTTCCTCCCTTTTCCTACCCCTCACTTCTCCCTCTTGATCTTCTGCTTCACTGATACATTTCACTGATATTATATTTATTTCCACTCCCACCACACACTTTTTCTCCCTTATTTTGCTCTAGCTTCCACCTATGAGAGAAAACATTCAACCCTTGATATTCTGAGTGGCTTATTTCACTTAATGATCTTCTCCATTTCCATCCATTTACAGACACATGCCATTATTTCATTCTTTATGGCTGAGTAAAACTACATGGTATATATATATATATATCACATTTTCTTAATGTATTCATTTATTGCTGGGCATCTAGGCTGATTTCATAACATGGTTATTATGAATTGCGTTGCTATAAACATTGGTGTGGTTGATTTACTATAGTATGCTGATTTTAGTTCTTTTGGATAAATACTAAGGTGTGGGATAGCTGGATCACATGGCAGCTTCATTCCTAGAATTTTGAGGAATCTTCAAGCTGCTATCTAGAGTGGTTGTAGTAATTTACATTCCCACCAACAATGTATGAGTATGCCTCTTCCTCCAGATCCTTGCCAGCATTTATTATTATTTGTATTCTTGATAATTGCCATTCTGACTGAAGTGAGATGAAATCTTAGTGTAGTTTAGATTTGCATTTCCCTAGTTGCTAGAGATATTAAACATTTTTTTCATGTATTTGTTGGCCATTTGTATTTCTTCATTTGAGAAGTATCTGCTTAGTTCTTTAGCCCATTTATTGATTGGGTTATTTGTGTTTTGGGTGCTAAGTTTTTCAATTTCTTTATATATTCTGGATATTAATAATCTATCAGAGGAGCAGCTGGCAAAGATTTTCTCCCATTCTGTAGGCTCCCTCTTCTTTAACCATTTCCTTTGTGGTGCAGAAGATTTTTGTTTTGATAGCACCACACTTATTGACTCTTGGTTTTATTTCTTGAGCTTAAGTTGAGTGGTCTTTTGAAGGAAGTTGGTGCCTGCACCAATATGATAGAGTGTTGACTCTATGTTTTCTTCTAGCAGTTGCAAAGTTTTTGGTCTAATTCCTAAGTCTTTGATCCATTTTGATTTGACTTTTTTGCAGGGTGAGAGACAGAGATCTAGTTTTATTCTTTTTTATTGACATCCAGTTTTCCCTGCACCATTAATTAAAAAGGCTGTCTTTTTTCCACCATATATTTTTGGCACTTTCGGCAGGTATGAGATGGCTGTAAGTATGTGGATTTGCTTCTGTGTCTTCTATTCTATTCCACTGGTCTTCATGTCTATTTTCTTTCTTTTTTTATGTCTATTTTGATGCAAATATCATGCTGGGTTTTTTTGTGTGTGTGCGTGTGTTTTTTACTATAGATGTGTAGTTTAATTTCAGGCCAGGTATTGTGAGTCTCCTGTATTGCTCTTATTGTTCAGAATTACTTTGTTTATTTTGGGTCTCTTGTTCTTCCAAATGAATTTTAGGACTGTTTTTTTTTTTTCTAGTTCTGTGAAGAATGTCATTGGTATTTTGATTGGGATTGCATTGAATCTGTACATTGCTTTTGGTAGTTTGGCCATTTTGACTATGTTAATTCTGCTTATCCAAGAACATGGGAGGTTTTTCCATTATCTAAGGTCCTCAATTTCCTTCTTCAGTGTTCTGTACAGTGATCCGTAAAGATCATTCACCTCCTTGGTGAGGTTAATTCCCAAGAATTTTACTTTTTTTTTTAAGTTATTATGAATGGGGTGGTTTTCTTGATTTCTTCCTCAGCAGAATCACTGCTGGAGTATAGGAAAGTTATTGATTTATGGGTGTTGATCTTGTATCCTGCTATTTTGCTGAATTCATTTATCAGCTCTAGAAGTCTTCTGGTGGAGTTTTTTTGGGAGTCTTATAGATATTGGATAATGTAATCAGCCAACAGATAGATTGACGTCTTTTTTTTCCTATTTATAACACTTAATTTCCTTCTTTTGCCCAATTGCTCTGGCTAGAGTTTTGAGAACTAGATTGAAAAGAAGTGGTGAGAGTTGATATTCTTGCCTTATTTCTGATTTTAGAGGAAATGCTTTCAATTTTTCTTTGTTTAATATGACATTGGTTTTGGGTTTATCATATATGGCCTTTACAATATTGAGGTAAATTCCTCTATCCCTAATTTCTCCAGCATTTTTAACATGAGTGGGTGCTGGATTTTCTGCAATTATTGAGATAATCATATGATTCTTATCCTTAATACTATTTATATGGTGAATTAAATTTATTGATTTTTGTATGTTGAACTAACTTTTCATCTCTGAATGAAACCCACTTGATCCTGGTGCATTATTTTCTTGAATGCAGTTTGCTAAAACCATATTAAGGATTCTTGCCTGTATGCTCATCAGGGATATTGGTCTGTAGTTTTCTTTCCTTGATATGTCTTTGTCTTGTTTTGGTATCAGGGTTATATTGGCTTCATAGAATGTATTTGAGAGTGTTCCCTTCCTTTTAAGTTCATGAAAAATTTTAAGAAAAACTGGTGTTAGTTCTTTAAAGGTCTGGTAGAACCCTGTTGAGAATCCATCTGGTCCTGGATTTTTTGTTGTTGAAAAACTTTCAATTGATATTTCAATTTCATTACTCAATATGGGTCTGTTTAGGTTTTCTATATCTTTCCAGTTCAATACATGGTCTAGTTTTTTAGTTATAACATAGTTGCTTGCTTTGAACACTAATATGAAGAAATAATTTTTAAAATATGTTACATAGGCATTATTTATGCTTATTTAGATAATATAGAGTTTTCACTAAAGCATTGTCTAACATTGAAAAAGAAGAAATAAGTATTATGGTTATTCCAACTAACTTAACCATAGAATCTGGGTTGGTGAATTCAGTTAATTACATAAATGACTTACTGCTATTTCACAAGAATAGACTGAGTGTCAGTATGCCTAGCTTCAGCTCCAATTGGAGATGCTGAGTAACTACATGTGGATGATGGATAATATCCTCTGGCCTATCATTCTCTCATTTAGAAAAACTAAGTGATGCATCATGGATCTTGCTCATGTCAGAAATTCAGTGTTTTTTATAAACTACTATTTGAAAATTTCTTTTTGGTTTTTAAATCAATTTTCACTTGAGCTTTGAGAACATAATACAATGTTTTGATAGCAAGAACTTTACCCCATATTTGAAATAAGAGGGGAAAAATGCTATCCTGGCATTAAATCAAGTGAGTGTTGTCAAAAAGAATGTTTGTGAAAGATCTGCATAGATAACCTCAGCATTTATAGATATTTATCCTCCTGGAATAAAAAACTATACAATTAAGTATAATATACAGCTTCATCAAAAGTAAACATTCTTTATGAAACTAAATTATACAAATTATAGACAGTTGGTAATAGATTGAGTGCAGAAATAATTCTGTTCATTTACATCCATGACCAAGAATATATAATGGAGGAAAACATTCAAATATGAAAGACAGGGGCTGGGGATATAGCTCAGTTGGTAGAGTGCTTGCTTTGCAAGCACAAGGCCCTGGGTTCAATCCCCAGCACTGCAAAAAAAAAAAAAAAAAAAAAAAAAAAAAAAAAAAAAAGAAAAGAAAGAAAGACAAATTAACCAACTTCCCAAGTCATCCAGCACATTAATGTAATCATTGAAGAATAACACCATTAATAGCTTCATTGTTTATCCCTGAAGCATACTGTACATACCTTGACCTGCATGTATGGTCTAGTTCCTGATAAACATTGCAATTGGAGTTTTTTGTTGTAAACTATTTTCCCAATGCATGGTGTAGAATTCATTTTATTTTTGCCATTTAATTAGCCTGGAATCCCCAAAATGACCATCAATAAGCAATGCCTACATTTGACATCTTTGGAAGATGACAGACAAACAGACGCATGCAGAAATAATCAACTGAACATCTGTCATTTCCTTTCAAGTTTGGGCTTTGCTATAAGGACACAATGCACAGCAATAACCAAATACTGACAAGCAAAGTTCAGCAAACATTTTAAGACAGCCAAAATTTTTACTACCTCTTCCTTTGTAAAATTTAATTATGAGACAGAATCACAAAGTATATAAGAAAGATTATTGCTTAAGGAATGTAATCTTAATTAAAGTGGGTTAAATTCGTACACCATGAAAATATATGCTACCTTAATGAAGTTTTATCTTTAAGTTAAGAAAATTCACCTCTGGGAATTTGGTGTGATACTGGACACTCAATCTTTAGATTTTGCACACAGACATTGATAGACTACTGCACCTGGGCCCCTGACCAACTGATTTTAACTATACTCTTCAACACCCCAGGTTGGACTTTATCAATTATAGTATCTTAATTTTCTGGATGCTCAATTGGAGCTTCAGGAATTAACAGATATGTATACTCTAAGAGATACTGGCAAATTAGCTAAGGTACTTCTCATCATCTTTGAATATAAACAACAGTTCATTCACTTATTACACAAATTCATTCACTTATTACACAAATATTTGTAGCACTTAGTATGTGCCCAACACATATATGCCCAGCACTTGCTATTTGGATATTGCTCTATACAAGGCATATATTTTCCTCGAAGAAGTTGCCATGTAGCCAGCAATACATACATACTTTTAAGCCAAATAATAAGACTTTCTGCACTATGGGAAGATTTTTACAGCTCCCTTTTCACTTAACAATTTGGGAATCTGCCTGGAAGTGTTCAGTGTTTACTAGATACTGACCAGAGATAAGAAATTCTATCTGTGGGATTTCAGTAGGAAAACTATGCCAGGCATTTGCAAATAAAGATCTGAACATCTAGCAGCTAACATTAAAACTTCTTCAAGTAGTACAGGAGCATGCATGAGTCAAAATATAGGAAATGCCAAATACCATAAAAGGGAATTTAGTGACTGTGCTGGTGAGTCAAATGAGAACAGAAACATTGATATAAAAAAAGTTTCACTGTATTAAAGACAAAAATTTAGAATGCTGACAGTCAATTTTTGTTTTCTAGTCATATATTTATATCTTTTTTTCCAAAATTATATCAAAAAATACTTTTTCCCAAGTTGGAAGTAACTCAATGGTAAATATTTCTTTGAATAACTATTGCCCATTCCCTGAGGACAGAAGACAGGTAACTCTCTTCAATCAATTTCTCAACACAATGGAATGGTATAAATATCAGATTTACTTCCTCATCTTAAATATAAAACTGGACTATGTATACATTTATATATATATGATATATGTAATTACACAGATAATAAATATAATTAGTAGAAAAGAATATTAACATTCCTATAAAAATTGTATATATATATATTTTTTTTTCAAGAAGTAGAAGACAGCATGAGCACAATGAGCAGAGAAATAGAAAAGATAGAACAAGACCCAAGTGGAACTTTTAGGTATGAACTGTATACTACCTGAGGCAAAAAACTACAGTGAATTAAGTTTACATTAGATTAGATGATGCAGAAGAAAAAAATAGTGAACTGGAAGACTTCATGACAATAATGACTCAAATAGAACACACAGATAAAAAGACAGGAAAAACATAAATAGAACACCAGTAAACTGTAGGACAAACTCAGGTTGTTTAAGATATTTAAAATTGGGCTCCCAGAAAATGTAGGTTGGGGAGGCAACCTACAAATTATCTGAAAATATAATAACCACAATTCTCTAAACTTGATGAAACTATAAACCACAGATCCAAGAAGCTCAACAAACCCCAAGCAGAAAATAAGAAGGAATCCACCCAAAGGCAAGGCATAATAAAAATATTGGAAACCAGTAATAAAGAGTGAATCTTAAATGCTGCTACAGGAAACAAGAATATGATAAATAGACAAATAAAGATGCATTGGTCAGCTTAGGTTTTAGTCAGCTTTTTCACTGTTGTGCCTAAAAGAACCCAACCAGAACAACTGTAGAGGAGGAAAAGTTTATTTGAAGGTTCATGGTTTCAGAGGTCTTAGTCCATAAATGGTCAGCTCCATTTCTCAGGGCTTGAGGTGAGACTGAACATCATGGTGGGAAAGTGTGGCAGAGGGAAGCAGCTCACACTGTGATCAGGGAGCAGAGAGAGACTCCACTGGCCAGATACAAATATATATTGAAAGTCACACCCCAATTCTTACCTCCTTCAGCCACACCCTACCACTTCGGTTACCACTCAGTTAATCCCTATCAAGGGATTAAATCACCTATTGGGTTAAGACTCTTACAACCCAATCAGTTCTCCTCTAAATCTTCTTGTATTGTCTTATATGTGAGTTTTTCGGGGACACCTCACGTCCAAACCATAACAGTTGCCAAAACCAAATTAAAAACAACAACAACAACTACAGGGTGGTTCAAACAAGAGTTCTGGAGGCTGGAAGTCTGAGATCAGGGAGCCAGCATGGCTGGGTTCTGGTGAGGGACCTCTTCCTGGTTTGTAGGTCCTGCCCTCTAGATGTGCTCTCCCATAACTTTTTCTTGGTATGTGTATATGGGAATGGGTGTGGGAGAGGGAGAGAGAGAGAGTGAGAGTGAGAGTTCTTCCTATTCTTATAAGACCATCAATCCTATACAATTATGACCACACCCTTATGAGCTCATTTAACCTTAATTACTTCTAAACTCTCTATCTCCAAATAGTCATATTGGGTGTTAGTACTGTCTGATATAATTTGTGTGTGTGTGTGGGGGGGGTACAATCTGATCTATCACTCAAGATAAGAATGATAGTGGTCAGTTCATAAAAACAATGTAAGCCAGAACATAGTGGAGTGATATCATTGAAAAGACTTTTCATGTATATAAAGGCTAGGAGATTTTTTTTTAAACCATCAGATTAACATACAAGAAATGGAAAAGTAAATCGTTTAGGTTGAAGGAATAAAAGAATTCTAGATGGAAATTTGGATTTTATAAATGAATGAAAAGCACATGATGTGGAAAAAATGTAGACAAATATGTTTCCTCTTAGTTTCAAATCTTGCTAAAAAGTAATTTACAGCCAGGCATGATTGCCCATACCTATAATCCCAGGAGGTTAGGGAGACTGAGGCAGGAAGATCACAAGTTCAAAGCCAGCCTCAGCAACTTAGCAAGATCCTAAGCAGCTTAGTGAGACCCTATCTCAAAAAATAAAAAGGACTTGGGATATAGCTCAGTGTTTTAGCACCCTTGGTATATTAAAAAAAGTAATTTACAGTTAAAATTTATGAAGATTTATGGGTGTTGTAACATATATAAAAGTGAAATGTATGACAACGTAGCAAGGGTTGGGTGAGGAGTGGACATATGCTGCTGTAATGTTCTTAAACTCTCTACATAATGATATATTATTTGAAGGTAAACTCTAGTAAGTAAAAGCCATATACTGTAAACACAAGAAGCACACACACACACACACACACACACACAAGACAAAGGAAGCCAATAAAATGGAATAATAAAAAACACAATCCAAAATTATATAAGAAAAAAAGAAAAGGTAACAAAGAACAGATAAAAAGGAAACAAATAGGAATATGATAGATTTACAACTAATCATATTCTAAATACACTAAGTGTAATAGGCTAAATATCCAACTTAAAAGGTAGATATGGTCAACATGTATAAAAAGCAAGACCCAACTATATGCTATCTACAAGAAACCCATTTTAAATATAAAGACATATAAGTTAAAGTACACAGACAGAAAAATATACCATGAGGAAATGAATTTCATAAAAGCTGTGGTAGCTCTATTAATATCAGACAAAGTATTTTTTAGAATAAAGAAAAGTAACAGGGACCAAAGGGTCATTTCAAAAAAATACAGAAATAAATTCATCAAGACTTGATTTGTTGGGTCTGCGATAACAAAAATACCATTGGCCGAATAATTCTAAACAACAGAAATTTATTGCTCACAGTTCTGGAGTTCTGGAGTCTGGGAGATCTAAAATCAAGATGCTGTCAAATTCTGTGTCTGACAAGGGCCTGTTCTTCCTGGATGTCACCCTCTATGAATCCTCACATGGCAGAAAAGGGGAAGACGCTCCCTCATGCGTCTCCTATATGGGTACTAATTCCATTTACGAGGGTCTGCCCTCATGATCTAATCATTCCCCAAAGGTCTCACCTTTTAATGAAATACTTGAATCTTTAAGGGACATTGTTAAGAAAATGGGAAGGCAAGTCACAGACTGTGAGAAAAGTGTTTGTGAAACATATCCGGTGAAGAACTTGTATCCAGAATACATAAAGAACTCACATAGCTCAATAATAAGACGATCCTATTTTTTCAAATGGGAAAAATCACTTTGGAGGTTGGGTTTCAACATATGAGTTTTGGGAGGACCAGGTATTCAGATCATAGCAAAATGTATCTATTATTTAAAGTACATAAAATGGGGCTGGGGATAGAGCTCAGTTGGTAGAGCGCTTGCCTCTTGAGCACAAGGCCCTGGGTTCAATCCCCAGCACCACAAAAAAACAAAAAAACAAAAACAAAAAAAAGTACATAAAACAAAACCTGATGGGACTGAAAGGAGAAATAACTCCACAGTGGTGTTGGAGATTTCAACATCCTTCACTCAATAATTGATAATGATGAATTATTCTTTCTGCTTAACAAAAAGCTAAATACATTTTAACTGAATACTTTTCTTTTTCGTTAGTTCTTTGTACAAGAAATAACACTGTCTCATCTCTCTTACAGAATTAAGAGATGTTAAAAGAGCATTAAAAGAAAAAGAAAAAATGGTTTAATAGAAAAGAGAAAATCAAGAACAATTGAGTACTGCAGTTTTGGATAATTAGCAGGTTGTCAGTCTGGTTTTGTGTTATAAACTTGGTTCCTATATTTTTAGGAATAATGGTTTAAAGATTCTAAGTATCATGAGGAAGTATGTGTGTGGTGTCTTATTACTTCTTTTCTGATTCCCACAGTATGTTTCATACCTCAGGTAAGGTACTATGCAATTATTATTCACAACCCTTTTGGGTCAAGAAAAATCGAGTTTAATTGATGGCTGTGGAATCTTGAACAAGTTTCTTAATCTTCCTGACAGTTTCATTATCTGTAAAATGATAAAAGTAATGCATTCATTTGCTAGAGCCACCATATCAAATTTCTACAAACCAGTGGTTTAAAAGAATGGACATTTATTCTCTTATAGATCTGGGGGCTACAAATCTGAAATCAAGGTGTCAGCAGGGTCATACTCCCTCTGGAGACTCTGGGAAAGTGTCCTCCCTTGCTTCTTCAGCTCCCAGTGACCCCAGGTGTTCCTTAACTTATGGCTCCAAACTTTACTGTCTACCTGTCTTCACATGATCTTCTCTTTTCTCTTGTTATAAGGACACTGGTCATTGAATTTAGGACCCACTTGGATTTTCCAGGATGTTCTCATTTCAAAATTCTTAATTAAATTACATCTGCAAAAACCTCAACTCCGATTGGCCCCCAAATATGTTCACATTCACAGGATCTAGGTGCATATTTTGGTAAAACACCATTTAACTCACTACAAGTCATTCTCTATAAGGTTTTTTTTTGAGGTTTAAGTGAGATGACTTTTCTAAAGCACTGGTCTTATGATAATTTTTTAGTTCTAGATGCTTTAAGGTAAATTCATTTTCATTAATCTTTATGATAATCTTGCAAAATGGACATGACATACCCATTTTACAAATTAAGAACCAGAAACTCAAGAGTTTAAATGTTAATGGTGATTAAAAATATTAAAAACATAAAGAAAACAAAACCATTTATAACAATTGAAAAACTATGAAATACTTAAGTACAAATTCAACAGAACATTTACAAGACTGCTACATTAACAGCTACAGAATATCAATGAGACCTAACTCAATAGACATATAAACAATACTCATGGGTCTGAAGACTCTGTACTATTAAGATGTGATTTATTCCAAAGTTTGTTTTTAAATTCAAAGCAATCCCAATCAACATCCCAACAGGTTTTTCATATTGCTGGTCTGACTAAAATGATACAAAAATACCAAACAATTGTAAAAAAGTAGGACAAAATTGGAGGACTCACACTATGAGTATTCTCGCTGCTGTAATCATCAGATAATGTGCACTGACATGAAGATAGACATATTACTCAGTGAAACAGTAAAGACTATGAGGTGTGAAATGAATTAAGCAGCAATTGATTTTTCCCAAAGGTGCCAAGAGAAGGATAATCTTTATAACAAATGTTGCTGGAATAATCGTATTACGTGCGTATTCATAGAGACACACACACAATGTGAAATATGACCTTTGTCTTGTATTACATTGAAAAATTAAGTCAATTTAGATTGTAGGCTTTAAGTCAGAGCCAAAAGTCTAAAGTTTCTAGAAGCAACTGTAGGATAAAAATCTTGGTGACTTTGGATTAGGTAAGAATTTATTCCACAGCAGGCACCATCAGAGAAAGAAACAATAAATTACACTTCACTAAAATTAAAATATTTTATTCTTCAAGCCAAGCGCGATGGCACATGCCTATAATCCCAGCCACTCAGGAGGCTGAGGCAGGAGATTTGCAAGTTGAAACTCAGCCTTAGCATCTTAGCAAGGTCCTAAGCAATGCAGCAAGACCCTGTCTCTAAATAAAAAATAAAAATGACTGGGGATATGGCTCAGTGGTTAAGTGCCCCTGGGTTCAATCTCTAGTACTGAAAAAATATATATATGCATAATGTATATGTATATGTACAACATATACATATGTATGTTATATGTAACATATATATACATATATATGTTTCTTCAAAGGGTACTGTTAAGAAAATGAAAAGGCAGGTCACAGTCTATGAGAAAAGTATTTGCAAAATATATATCTGGTAAAGAACTTGTATCCAGAATCCATAAAGGACTCACATAGCTCAATAATAAGACCACCCTATTTTTTTCAAATGGAAAAAAAAATAACAGAGACTTCATCTACAAAGATATATGGCAAATAAACACTTGAAAAGGTGAAAAGATATTCAGTATCATTGGGGAAATGCAATTTGGCCATATAAAATACCACTCCACACCTTTTAGAGAGGCTCAAATTTTCTTTTTTTGACTGGCAATACTAGACTGGGGCTCTAGCTCAGTGGCAGAGCACTTGCCTAGCACAGGTGAGGCACTGGGTTCAATCCTTAGCACCACATAAAAAAATAAACAAATAAAAGCAAGCTGTCCATCTACAAATGCAAAAAATTAATTGACAATACTAACTATTGGGGAGAATGTGAAGAAACTAGAATTTCCATATATCATTGGTAGATATGAAAAATGGCATAGACACTATGGAAAATAACAGCATCTTCCAAAGTTAAATTTACTCTTACCATGTGACTTCACTGATTTATTTCTAGGCACAAGAGAAATTAAAATGTATATTCACATAAAGACTTATATGCAGGGGTTGGGGTTGCAGCTCAGTGGTAGAGCACTTGCCTAGCATGTCTGAGGCACTGGGACCAATCCTGAGAACCACATAAAAATAAATAAATACAATAAAGGTGTTGTGTCCATCTACAACTAAAACTTTTTTTTAAAGATTTATATGCAAATGATTCATAGCAATTTCATTGATATTAGACAAAAACTGAAGGCAGCACACATGGCCACCACTTGGTAATAATTAAGAAATTATGGTATACCCTTATAATGGCATACTGCTTGATAATAAAAATAAATGAACTACTGATGCAGGTAACATGAATATATCTCAAAAGAATCTATATAAAATGAAAGCAGTGTGTAGGGAGAATACCCTCTAAAAGATGTCCAAAACCTGATCTCTGGAATTTGTGAACGTGTTACATGACATGACATGGGGGACTTAGAGTCTGATATCATCAAGGTTGGGGACTTTAACATTAGATTACCCTGGATTTTTCGAGTAGGTCTACTCTGATCACATGAGCACTTCAGAGAACGGAAATTTCTCCAGGGAGAGTCGGAGAAGGGGGAGTCAAGATTGCATGCGTGAGAAGGATGGATGTGCTTTTGCAGGCTCTGAGATATAAAGGCTGTGTGCAGCAGCAACGGGGAGAGGTGCTCAGAATGGCCCGCAGCTGGCAGTCAGCAAGGGGACAGGCCTCAGTCCTACGCCTTCCAGGAATTCTGCCAGCAACCTGAATGAGATATAAACAGTCTCCAGGAGGGAGCACGGGGCTGCCTTGTGATTCTGGCCTTGTAAAATCTAAGCTCACTTGAACCACACTACTTGGATTTCAGACCCACAGAATTCTGTTTGTGGCAATTTGTTATAGCAGCAAAAGAGAACTAATACAAGGAGCCGGACACAAATGGCCAGGCTCTAATGATTCTGTTTATATGAAATTCAAGCAAAGATGAAACTATTGTGATAGGACTCAGTGGTTGGTGCCACTAGGTACCTTGGGATTCTAGGTAAGAGGCATGCTGCCAAGGGTGGTAAAAGAACTTTTTAGAGTGATGGAAATATCATAACTGTTGTGGTGACATGACTGTGTACATTTATCAAAGTTCATCAGATGGTATGCTTAAAATAATCATATTTTATTTTATGTAAACTATATGTCAAAAAAATTGACACCCACACATGATGACATTAAAGGTCTCCTTGCTTTTCAGCTTATTGTTATTCGAATGTAAAATTCTTAAAACCAAAAGCAAGTATTAGCATACTATCACCTCATATATTCATTCATATTCCTGAGGTTGAATAGATTTCTAACCATCTCAAAGATACTAATAATGCATAAAATTATTACTGTGTACAGATACTAATGATAGAACCAATGATGGTATACTTATATGTATAGATGGACACACAATAAAACGTAAGCACTTATATACAAGTAGAAAGTATTTTTCCCCTCACCACTTTTAGGTCCTGTGCTGTTGGTAGTGAGGTGTTTACAAAGACACATTAATTTGGTCTTTTGGGGGCAACATGAGTTCATGCCAGGTGATGCTCTATTTGGCATTAAATGGAGAACAAGTCTAAATGGTAAGCCTATATGGTACCCCTCATTATAAGGTCAAACTCCTGGAGCATCATGCTTTAGGAGAACAATAAAGACTAGTGGGAGATGAGTCCAATAACAGAATTGTTATGGTTTATCTCCCCAAAACGTTAATGTATTAGAAACATTATCCAACATAGCAATGATCAGAGGTGAAATGATTAGATTATGAGAGTTGTGATCTAATCAATGGATTAATCCACTTGCTGTATGGATGATTTGAATGGACTACTGGGTGTTACTACAGGCATGTGAGGTGTGGCTGGAAGAAGCTTGTTACTGTGGTGGTGGGAGGGGATGCCCTTGGGTATTGTATTTTGTCCCTGGCTCCTTTCTCTGTCTCTGCTTCCTGGCTGCCACATGCTGAACAGTTGTCCTCCACCATGCCTTTCCACCATGATGTTCTACCTTACCTCTGGCCCAGAGCAATGAAGTCCCACCATGGACTGAGACCTCTGAAACCATGCGTAAGCCCAAAATAAACTTTTCCTCCTCTATGTTCTTGTCAGGTATTTTGGTCCCAGAGATGAAAAACTGATAACACAAGAATCTATTGACCGTTTACTCTGTGAGAGACAATTATAAATTCAATCTTCATTTCTTGACATTTTCCAGCTGACAGTTTTGAAGCCTCTTTTCTCTCTTCCTACATCTGGGCAAGATATAAGAAAGCCTGACACTCTCTTCTTCGGTCTTTGTGGGAGGAAGTCCATGAAAGGTGCTGCCCACATGGGACCCACCTAAGCACAATAAAACAAAAACAAAAACAAAACAAAACAAAACAAAACATACCAGTCTTCTCTCTGCTTCCAAAGCCATTGTGGGACCAGCTTGGGAAGCCTGCCCTGTTCTCCCCACAAAGCCTTACTGTGATAGACCTTCTGGCATGTGTACAGTATTATCAGTCTCTGTATCTGAATTTAATGTGGGGTTGGAGGGACCCTCCCATTCCTACAAGATGAGGATTTTACCTTTGCTTCCCATTTTACAGTTGAGGAAACTGAGAAACAGGGAACGTGGCTAAGTTCACACTGTGTGTAGCAGGGCTGGGATTTGCCCTTGGGTCTGGTCTCTTAATGAAGTCCACATTCTCTGATTCAAACCACCACAATGCTGCTCAGCAGCAGCAGCAGCATGGTAATGATGATGTGGGCCTTTATTATGAAAAGTATATTTGAATGCACTGAAGGAATTTCAAAAGTTTGTTTCCAAAGAGCGCAGAATGGCCTTGCCTTAGTTATCTGCTTGTTGGGGCTACCATTGTGTTAGACAATGCGTGCTCTGATCCAGCTCTAGAAAGCCACGCTGGGTAGCTTGGCATAGAAAGAATTGTTTCAAGAATGTCTCCTTTTGACCCTCTCGGGCTATTAGGTGGCCCCAACTATTGGCACACTATATCCAGATAAAGAAACAGAAGACTCTGTTTCAAATGTCTTTCCAAAAGAGGCAGATGACACACAAATTAAAGAATGTGTCACGTAGTTCTGAGGTCAATTTGCTGTTATGGAAGTATCAAATGGGTGAAGGATCATCATGAAGCCTTTCTGGAATTTTGGCCGTGGAAGGAGGTAGTTTACATGGGATCCTCTATGGACAGGACCAACCCATTAAAAATGCATGGAAAAGGGCTGGGGATATAGCTCTGTTGGTAGAGTGCTTGCCTTGCAATCGCAAGACCCTGGGTTCAATCCCCAGCACAGCAAAAAAAAAAAAAAAAAAAAAATGCATGGAAAGCTGAGAATTATCATGGCTTAAGTCGAGTTCCTTGGAAAGCAATCTCTCCTGTTCCATGGTCTTTTGTGCTAAAGAAGACAACTCATAAAAGCAAAGTGGTGTTCCATGTCTGTAGAGTGTGAGAAAGACCAGGGAAAGGCATTTAAGAGGAAAAAAAGATTGAAAAAATGCCCAGGAAGAAAAGGGGATAACCATTCCAAAGACCGTTTCTGAGACGGATGAAGTCATACTGTTTTTGAGGTATGTTAAGTACTTTACATTCATCATCTCATTTAACTTCTGCAAAAACCCTCCGGAAGGAGGTATTTCCATTTTACAGGGGAGCAAATTCAGATTGAGAGAGATGCAGAGTCTTACTCAAGGTCACACAGCTAGTCATTAGTGAAGTGCAAATTCAGATCCCACCTTCAAAGATCCCCCTGCCTAACCACCCTGGAGAACCGCCTCTGAAATGAAGTCTTTTGATTACTTTCCAAAAACTGTGGTGGAAACCAGAATGCTATCATTTGGAGGTTCAATTTCTCACCCCCCCCAATTATTTACTTTTAACATGAATGACCATTCATCGATTATAAATACATCATAACTTCTCAGTAAACCAGGGGTATGCTTATTTCTAAAAAGCTCTGAAACAGTGTTTTCCCCACTTTGATCATTCATATGCCTGCATGATTTTTCTTATCTGTTAAAGGAAAGCATTTTTAAACATTGTTTTATGTTTTTATTAATGCATTATAATTATACATAATGGTGGGTTCATTGTGACCTATTCCTAAATGCATATGACATAATTTGCTCCATTTGATTCTCCAGTGCTTCCCCTTTCTTCCCTTCCTCCCTCCCCAAATTTTCTTCTTATACTGTCTTCCTTCTATTTATTTATTTTATTAATTAGCTCATTATAATTATACATAAAACCAGGATAGGAAAACCTTTAAATTGACTCTATTTGTCTTACTCTTCTTCCTAAATTGTAATAATATTCATAAAATCATAGGTTTGATGTGCTATTGCATTTTTTCTAATAGATATTAAACATATATGAATATCGAAATAAAAATAGCCATTTAGTTCAACAGTGGCTCACAGCATACCATGTGGGAAATATTGTTTTTGAGTTTATAACATGAGAGAATTGAAAAGAACAATACCCTTATTCCCTAGAGTTTATTTTCATTAAACTTCACTCAACCAGACATTGGGAAGTCTCCCAGTTTCCAGAGTCTAGAACCTTCTGCTCTTTGGGTAGAATTTGCCATCAAATAAGCCAGAGAGGACCAGGAACCTGAGACTCTCCTCTTACCCTTTAACTTCCTTGTCCAGGGTCCTCATTTTGGTTCCCCAGGTTCCTGCCTCTTCCCCAACCCAAGCAGGATCCCATAAAGCCAGGATAACTCCTTTCTCATCTTCAAAATGTCCTTTCTTTCCCAAGGATGCCTTTCTCCAGCATCCAGTGCAATTTGCTCATCGTACTCATGCCAAGTGCAGAATGAATGAGTTAATGAAACACTCTTCCTAGGTAAAGTGTGTGTACATTCACATGTTCTTTCTGGAGGTCATCCCATGGCTCTGAAGGTGAAACTCCAGGTGTTCGGAGAGCCTGAGGTGAGATGGTCTTTCAGTATCCTTCAGTCAGGTGTGCAGCCACTGGCGTATGGTCGGATTCTTTCTCTTCCACATGTGCATGGTCCTGGAATAACATGGCTGAGTATGCAGTTTCAGTCCTGGGAGATCCCTGAAGAGCTGGTTTGGATCACTCTTTCTATCACAAAAGCTCCCAATTTTATGCGATCTTCTCCTACCAATGTATACAGAAGTCATCACACTGTGTGAAAATCCATCATCTTATGCACTGTATTAAAATATCCTTTATTAGTACAGGAAACTTTTAAAGATATTTTCCCATTTTATTGCTGTCAATATATAAAACTATGTATCTAGATGATCATTACTTATCATTGAACAAAAGGCAGTTTGCCTAGCTTTGTTCTGCTGATTGAAGCACAACATTCTCATTCCTGGGGATCCTGTGCATCCAGGTTTTATGCTTGAGGATTGGAAAAAGAATAAAATTATTTCCCCATGAATGTGAAAGACAGAAACTGGAGCCTGCTCTAGGATAGTCTGGATTGATGCATTTCATACTTATTCTTTAAAAAAAAAAAGCTACAAAGTGATGTTGTAGAAGATAGGAGATATCAAACATGGGGAAAATGCAATACTGTGCTATCTGTGTTCTTGATCTTTAAATTTGCCTTTATTTATGTATCTGAAGCTCAGCAGCTGCCTCCACACCTAACCAAGGAACTGTTGGTATGCTCACTCCCTTTTCTTCCTGGAGGGCTCATCTATTCCACATGATTTTTTTTTATTATTGCTGCTAAAAGAATATGCAGCAGGGGTTAGGAAGGCTGACCAAAGAGAGTTGGAATTGGTTCAAAACATTTGACTATTTCTTGGCATCTGAGAAAGGACAAACCTTTTTATTATTAAGAAAAGTAATGTTCTCACTGTTCCCTGAACATATGTTGCCTTGAGCAGCTGTGTGTCCTGGGAGCCCTTTTGTCACCAAGGGAACACTCTCAATGTGCCCTATGACCTTTCCATCAAAGAACTCAGAAATAGTCTATCTGATTTTCCATTCCTAGTAAAAAGTGGATGTGTTGGGAATTGTAGAAGGTACTCCAGCAATTCTTACACTAAGTATAAGTACATAAGTATTGTTCTTATACTTACATCTCACTCCTCACATCTCTTCCCTCAATTACCAGCTTGGGAAATACTGGCAAAATATGTGTCTTTATTCCTAAACTCTTGTCTCGAAATTCCACACTTGTGATTTAAGTATGAAGCTCTGGCATCATTTAAACCAAATGGGCCCAATTATGAACTGGCTTTAAATATTGGACATACTAAGAAATTTTTTAAAAAGACTGTTATTCATACCATTCATATCTAAAGATTGAATCTTATTTAGATGTTCCCCCAATTATAAACCAGTTTTAAATATAGGAACTACTCTGAAATTTAAAAAAAAATACAACAAATGGGCATTGACAAGTCTGCAGTCAACTTCATCATGGACATGACTGATATACTGCCTATTTTTATATGTGCTTTTCTCCCTAAGACAAATCTCCTTACAATTTAAAGTTCGAACAAATGCAGGTTTTCACCATATCAGGAATAATTAGGAATAATTCAATGCCAGTTCTTGTTACTCAAAGGTGGCCCATTTCTTTTTATGAATTTGTACTATGAAATATGATGTAATCATTGCTTACTTAACATGAGCTATTACATCAGAGGTCTTCCCAAATGTTACCTTGGAAGAAAGCAAAGCTTTCTTTGCTTTTTCATTGCCTTCCACTTCTAAAGATGAACATACCAGTATCTTTTGAGTTTATAGTCTATGCCTGGCATCATGGTGGGCACCGGAGTTGGAAGACTGAATAAGACACGGTTCATGCCCTGAGAACGTTTCTATGCCCCCGACCCCAGACCTAGAGGTCCAGTGTTACCTAGCCAGTTCTTTGAATGAACAAGTATGGAAGTTCACCCTGCAGGAATGGCTGGACTGACTTGGTGGTGCAGGGGCAGGATGTGACATGGGGCATGGCCATTTCCATCTCCTCTTAGAAAGGGCTGCAATCATCTGGCTCCATTTCAGCAGAATTGCCGCAGAGACAGCATTGGCAGGTGGACCATACACAAGCCATAGCCCTTCTTCAGTTTGTTTTTGCCACAAACATTCTCTGAAAGGGAATGAAACAAGCAGCATTCACGACATGGGCCTCTGCCTGTGCCTAAACAGGATGGAACATTGCTGTGGGAAGAAATATCAGAATGCTGATCTGGATTTTACCAATCGTCTCTCAGCTGCAAGCCAACCCTCTCATGTATTCCTCAGAGTTTTTGATGCACCTGGAGGGAGGAAGAACTGACAGGTGCTTCTTTGATTGCACTTCAGTTCCTAGAGAAGTTCTCAAGGACACTGGCTCTAGAGAGAGCTTTCCTTGGTTGGGTCTCAAGGGAGAGGCTGTATTTTGCCCTCGAACTGTGTTTCCCAAAGAATGAGTCACCAAGTGTGGATGTTTGTTAAAAATAAAGATTCCTGCTCACACCCAAATTTGCTGACCCAGAATCTTTAAGAACGGGGCTTGGAATCTACCATTTTGACAACCTTCAAAGTTGTTCTTTGGCATGCTGAGTCTCAGGGAAAGTCCTCTCAAGAGCAATCTGAAGAAACTGATTTGGGTCTAAGGAATTTCAGTAAACATATTCAATGCTTATAGGGGAATGAAGATGCTTCAAGGAGTCCCAGATCCCCTAATTTAGGAAGAGCCAGTGGGTGACACGGGTGAAATCCTTCAGTTGGTTGTATCACATTAAAGTCTTCAATAACCAAATATTCATTAATTAAGTGGATCTCTTTCAATTTATAACTTTCTATGGTGAATTCTTGGAGGAAACATTCGTCAATGCATTTTGATGTGAATTAATCATAATAGCTTTGTTTCATTTTAACAAGAGAATAAACTTTAAAAACAAAAACAAAAATTTAAGAGATCCCAGCAGCTCAGGAGGTTGAGGCAGGAGGATCAAAAGTTCAAAGCCAGCGTCAGCAACTTAGCAAGGCCCTAAGCAACCTAGTGAGACCCTGTCTCTAAATAAAAAATATGAATACATAAATAAATTTAAAAGGCTGGGGATGTGGGATTGGGATTGTGGTTTGGTGGTAGAGCACTTGCCTAGCATGTGTGAGGCACTGGTTCAAATCTCAGCACCACATTAAAAAAAAAAAAGGCTGTGAGTGTGGCTTAGGGGTTAAGTGCCCCTGGGTTTAATCCCTGGTACCCAAACAAAACCAAACAAACAAAAAAGACCACCACAACAACAGCAACAACAAACTTCAGAGAACTGGAATTTTGAAGGGATCTAAAGGGGGAGAAAAACCCCTCTGGAGCATAAATATATAAATCAGATATCTTCATTATCTAACTCTCCACACCAAATATTCCGCCAGATTTATTCATTTGTTCACTCATTATTTATTGAGTCAATAAATTAAACCATGTATTGTTTGTATGTTTATTAAGAAAAAATAAATGCTTTCTTAGCCACCAACTGTGAGCCAGGCCCTAAGTGCTGAGAATCTCAAGGTGAGCAAGGCAGAGAAGGTATCTCTTCCAACCAACTTCTTTCACCAGTGGGATAATGGGCAATAAAGGAGTTAAGACCAGACAAAAATACAACATCAGCAAGTGGTAACTGCTGGGAGAGAACAAGGCACAACCACGTGGTGGTGACTAACCTGAGCTTGGTGGCAGACCAAGCATCCCTTTGCATGGAGAGGTTAGAAAGGCCCCAGGCTCTGCTGACATTTGAGCCTCATCCTGAACATTACATGAAGAACTGAAAGGTCTTAAGAGCAAAACCAAAGCTCCTCTGAAAAAGCACAAATTCTGCTTTAAGACTTTTGCATCAGATCCTGCCAAAGAATTTCTAGTGCGCCAGAATTGTGAAACCAATTCTTTGGAACAAAATCTCTCCTATATGCACATAAACACACACGAGCATACTGTAGACTGGGAAACACATATGTGTGAATTTCTTTATACTTTATATATTGTATATATTCTTTATATTCCATATGATTTTTCTTCATAGTATATATGACACATATCATAATATATATTTTATTAAATTTATTATTTGTACTGGTTCTGTTTCTCTGGAGAACCCTGACTGATCCACAGCTCATCTGCTTCCTCCTGTCTTAGCAAAAAGGAGATGGAAGGAGTGGAATGGGACCTTGATGCTCAGGAAGGAGGAAAATGACATATCCACGGCTTCACGTTCCTACTGTAGAGGGAGAGGCACACAGAGGAGGGGAGCACTCCACTCCAGAAGAGGGGAGCATTCTGCCATAGAAGAGCAACAAGAGTTCTTTGGAACCCAGAGTGTACTGTATGATCTTTCTGTGTTATCCCTGCTCAGACTCCACATTTTATATATATATATACAAAATTTCTTCCATTTACCAGGTACAAACTAGCCTTCAGAGCTCCACTTCATTGGCCCATTACAGAATAACCTTGGAATCCAGAAATCATTTGTCATTTGTGGTTTCCTGTGCCTACTCCCTACAACACACCCCATTAAAAACTCACCTTATCAAAATGGAGTAGGACCAAAAATGTTGCCTTTGCTTGCCATACCTGTTAGGTGCCTGAAAGTGCTGACACTAGAGAAATATTAGAAAGAAAGAAGTGCCCCAGGTCAGCAGTTATTTGCCTCGCCAAGGTAATTCATCTTATCAAAAGCCACGTATGGTGTCCATTCCATGAATCCTGCTGCCTCTCTCAGTAGATGAGGTCACTAAGTTATTTGGCATTTAAGGGTTCAGCAATTCTATGAGTTGGCAACAATAAAAGGAAATAGAAGCTGATTTTCAAAGATCATCCTGGTAAGCAACACCACATGGTTTCTTCCCTTAAAGAATCCCTTGTTGTGTCACACCGCAGCCTTTAGAGTCTGTGTTGAGCTGTGTTTGGGGCATTGCTCTTATACTTAAGACCTGAGTGTAAGGTTTCATATAAGAAAACTACAAAAGGAAGTGGCACTGACTTCTGGAGTTTATCCAGAACACAGCACTTTATCTGTTTAACAAGGACCATGGCTACGAAGGGGCGTAAGAAGAATTGTAACCCCTCAGCTCAGCAGGCTCTCATGCCTTAATTCTCTCATTTTACAGAAACTTTTTATTTGCTGAGCTATTTAACTGCTCACTAAGTGCCAGGAACTGTGTTCTATGTGCCACAGAACCTGAGAAAAAGAACAAGGGAAGTAGTTGCTGTGCCTGCCCTAATCTACCTTGTGCAGGGCGAAAGTGAAGGAATGGGGCTGAGATCAGTTCTTGAAGCGACAGTTAAGGAAAATCTGTGACTGACCCTGTTTGCAAATGGGAAATATCATTCCCTTTTTCAGTCCTTTAATTTTACAATGTCCCAGTCCCAGTCCACTTCTGTGTCTCCAAGACTTCAAGACTGCGGATCTGAATGGTCCCCTTAAGTCCCATGTGTTGGAGGATCCTTAAGTCCCATGTGTTGGAGGCTCGATGCCCAGAGCGATGCTTTTATTCTGCATCATTGAAAAACCAGTGCCTTGTGTACAGGGGTAAGGCATGGGGGAAATCTCATCCGATGGACAGAAAAGTAGCTTCTCCAAAATCATAGAGCTAAAAACATAGCCAAGAGGTGTGTGTGCATGCGTGTGTGCGTGTGTGCGCGCGCACGTGTGTGTGTGTGTGTGTGTGTGTGTGTGTGTGTGTGTTTGGGCACTGGGGATTGAACCCAGAGGTGCTTAACCACTGAGCCACATCCCCAGAGCCAGGATCTTGCTAAGTTGCTGAGGTTGGCTTTGAACTTGCCATCCTCCTGCCTCAGCCTCCCGAACCACTGGGATGTGTTCTCACGCTTCCTTGCCAGCAGTCCTTTCTTGAGTACAAATCAAGGGACAAAACAAGCAGATCCTGAGGAAAAAACTTCTGCGCATTAGAGTGGATCTTATTGCCTGACTCACTGCATATTTATTGACTGAATTAATAACCTATGATTATAATTTCTGCGTCTGTCTCTGAACCATTCTCCGTTGCACCTCGCCACACTTCCTTCTTCACTGCCACTCCAGCCACACGTTCCGTTCATCTACTTGAATGTGAGCATTGCTGGGAGCACCAGGTGGGTTATTGAGGGAAGCAGGCCCAGTGGGGGCTGTGGTGAGCTTCTGACAGGTCTAAAGGGATAAGGCCACCTACTCTTCCCACTGACTCCTGCATTAGACCCTCAGCAGAGTTCACATGGGTTTTAACTCCTGTGATATCCTCAGCACAACTCCTGACACAAAATGCTCAGCAAAGGGGCTGGGGTTGTGGCTCAGTGGTGCAGCACTTGCCTAGCATGTGGAGGCACTGGGTTCAATCCTCAGCACCGCACATAGATAAATGAATCAAATGAAGGTCTATCAACATCGCAAAAATATTTAAAAAAATACTCAGTAAACACCTGAGGATGTAAGTGGATAGACAGCAGGATGTATAACTGAATCCAAAATACTACCATGAATGAGAAGCTTCCAGTTCTCCATACTCAAGAACACAGCACATGCCTTCCTGATGGTAGCTGAATAAGTGAAACACTGTGACTAATAACTCCAGTCTGGGTGACTTACTACAACAAAAGGTTATCTTTAGTCAGCAGTTCAACATGGGTGTTCCTGGTCTACTGGTTCCCTTCCAAGAGCGTCACTAAAGTCATACTCCTTCTACACCCTGGCTTTGACATGCCCTCCAGCAGAGGCTGGCAAGCTTTCCCCATAAAGCATCATAGAGCAAATATGTGAGGCTTTGGAGGCCACGTCATCACGGTCACAACCACTCACCTCTGCAGCAAGAAGACGGCCACAGGCAATGAGCCCATAGGCTCTTAATGAGCCCTGACCTTGGGAACCTCGGAGAGAACTTCCTTGAATCCCTGCTTCTGGCAAAGGGAAAGAGAGTGTGGACGGTCACATGGGAGAATGTTAGAAACCAGAACAAGAGATGGCAATTTGCACCTGCATTCCAGTGGCCAGAACTCAGTTCCCTGGCCCCACCGTACTGCAGGACAGGCTGGGAAGTACAGCCTCGATGTGTGTCCAGAAAGAAAAGAAAAGGTTTGGTGATCCCACAGTGTTGCCTTTGCCTCAGTTTGCCCTTCCACTCGCCAAGGATCTGTTTAACTTTCTCCCATGTGTGGAACACAGTCCTTGCATCCTGCTCAAGGTCCAGGATCTCTTGGTGATGCAAGCTTCCTCCATCAGGTCCAGATGGAGCTCCTTGTCATTGTAAAGAGACAGTCATCCATCTTCCTCTCCCCTTCCTAAGAAGCAATTATGGATCAAGGACAGTATATTCATAGTGAAAACTTCCGTGTGGAAAGGAGAAGAATGAAGATACACAGCAGAGGCTAGTCCGTAGCTTTATAAAATCCCATTGTACAGACCTTTGGAAACTTCTCTAAGCCTCCATTCAGCTCTGCTGGGACCCCCTTAACTACTGTTCTCCCCATCTCTACCTGCTGGAGGTTCCATCTTGTCCATCATCTTTTTAACCACATCTGCAGTGGGTCCTGGGGAACATCCCAACTTGTGGGATGCTTTGTGACTTTATAAGTAGCTTCCTGTTGGATCAGCCTTGGGGCTCAAAAGTCGTTTCGCAGTTCAGCTATTTCCTGGATGGTCATGGTATCTTTGGTGATAAAGTTCCTTTAAAAACTTAATAAGCTTCTAGTCAGTTCCCTGTACACTACCACACCAAATTTTTTACCTATACTTAATTCTCAGATTTGCTTTATTTCTTTGTTTTCTTACCTTGCTCTATTAATTTAAGGATCTCTACCTCATTTTTATCTAAAATAATAAATGGAGAGGCCAAATCTGATCTTTGCCCCAGGGCTGAGTCTTTTGTTTAACTGAGGAGTATTACTGGTTTTGATTACTCAAAGCTTTATCACTTATTATTTGGGAATAAAAGCTCTCAGACTTTCCAACTTTTCAATAGCCCATTTCTTGGTTCTATTCCCTTGAATTTCAGCTTGAAAATCTGCCAATTCTTCCCCAAGCTCATTTCAAAACATCAAAGCCAAGGGCAGCCAACCCATACTAACTTTCAGCGATTTCTGACCACTTCCCCAAGGGCTCCAGTTTGGTAAGTCTGTGGTCTGCTTTCAAGTTACCGCAGGTGACAGTGTCTCACATGGCATAGCATCCATCATTCCAACCATCAGCCACCTTCTCCTTACCATTCACCACTCACCACTTGGCAATCTACTTCAAGGTGGTGGTTTCTGGATTGTAACAATGGGTCTGACATCTCAGTGGTTCAAAACAATAAAAACCTATTTTTTGACCCCAAACCATCCAACACAGGTATCTAGGGTTGGTGGATTTCCTGGGTGGCTTTCTTCCTCATGACAACTCAGGAACTCAGAGTTCTTCCAATGTAGTGGCTTCCTTGCCCTGTAGAGTCTTGGGGTTCATTAGGGCTCTGCTTCCAATGGCCAGAATCCGGTCACACTGCTCCTACAGCAGAGGAGCCCAGGAAACAGCCTGCTGTATTTCCAGGAGGAAAAATAATGACTTTGGTAAACAAATTGCATTTTCTGTGAACGCTGGCTGGCCTGGTAGATTTACCTGATTGGAAGCAGTTATGGGGCCACCAGGACTAGAGGAAAGTACTTTCTGGCCCCCTCTTTCAGTTCTGTGTTCTGACCATGAAAAGAAAAGCCGAGTTGCATTGGGATTCAGACGCTGCAAGAAACAGACACGGTGAACTTGAGAGAGCAGACGGGGATTCTGTGACTTGAAGGCCTCTCAGCTGACAGCTAGCTGAGGCTGGAGACAGCTGTGCCAAGGCCACTCCGGCATTAAACGGCTTCAATCTGTGAACACCGCCTGGGGATCTTAACACCACGAGTTGAAAAATAGTTGAAACTTTTTTCTCTGGATAAAGAAAGCTAAGGGATTGTGATTTAATAGAGTTCAATATTAGAAAGATAGTTATAGCTAGACATATATGTGTCTGAATAATATTCTTTATTTTTATGTTTTTGCTCATGATTTGCATTTTAAAATGACTTACTTTTAGAAATCATAAATTGTACTGTGCACCTTTTGTGCTCTCTCTACTTGAAGAAAGCCTGGACTCTTGGCCTCAATTGTTGATCAACCCATCTGTGTTATGAAGAGGCTAGGTTTATTTTGGCTTTTGGGTTGGAGGTTTCAGTGCACACAGTTTTCAGACTGATTGGCTCCATTGCTTTTGAGCCTTTGGTGAAGCCGCACATCATGGCGGGGATGAGCATGAGAGGGAGGAGCAAAGCTGCTCCCCTCATGGCAGGAACAAGAAAAGACAGAAAGGCCCAGGGTCACAGTCCCCTTTGAGGACACAACCCCAGGGCCTTGAAGACCTCCCACTTAAGCCCCACCTCTTCAAGTTTTCCCCCAGCTCCCTACAGCCCCATGCTGGCAAGCATTTCACACAGGCACCTTTGGGGACATTTCAGATCCAAACAATAGCAGCATCTGTTCATTTATATCAGGTGATTCTTAGCCAAACCCAGAGTACGCCTACCTAGTTGTTCAGGTCTTCTTTTATGTCCCTTAGTAGTGTTTTAAAAGTTCTATTCATGGAGATTTTGCCCATTCTTACCGTTTATTTTAGCCATTTAACTCCTCTGCTGCTAGTGTGAGTAGACCTCTTCCATTATGTCTTGTTTGTGGAGGTAAAGGCTATTCACACATCTCATGGCATGCTCTTTTTATGTAATATATTTCAATTCATTTGTTTTGTTTTTTCTGGACAACGATTAAATCCTTGGCAACATTACATCTGACCACTTCCCAGGAGTATCTCTCTTTCTAATTATATTGTACAATGCTTACTGAAAAAATGTTAAATAACAGCAGTAATATTAGACTTACTTCTTTTCCCCTGTACATTATGCAAATGCTTTTAGTGTAGCCACATAAAATATGATGATATCTTTTTGTTCAATATATACTTTTGAGCCGGGCGCAGTGGTGCACGTTGGGAGGCTGAGGCAGGAGGATCGTGAGTTCAAAGCCAGCCTCAGCAACTTAGCGAGGCCCTAAGCAACTCAGTGAGACCCTGTCTCTAAATAAAATATAAAATAGGGCTGGGGATGTGGCTCAGTGGTGGAGTGCCCCCGGGTTCAATCCCCAATACCACCCCCCCAAAAAATATATATATATACACATATACATATATACTTTTATGTTGAACCTTAAGGAGGGATCTTCTATTGCTTTATTAAACAGTTTTTATCAAGAAATGTTAGGTGTAGGGCAGAGTTGTGGTTCAGTGGTACAACACTTGCCTAGCATGTGTGAGACACTGGGTTCGATTCTCAGCACCACATAAAAATAAATAAATAAAATAAGTGTACATCGATATCTAAATATATATATATATAAAGAAATCCTAGGTGTGTATTAACATATAATTTTTCAGCATTTATGGAATTGAACAAAGGTGTCTTTCTTTTTTTGACATATTGCAGTGAATTACATTTATAGATTTCCAAATATTCTGTCCTCGTGTCCTTTCCTTTTCATGGACTGCCACATCCTTGGCTAATATTTTATTTAAGAGTTTTATGTTTATTTTTGTAAGCAAGATTGGTTGCATTTGTTTTTCTTTATCTTTGTAAGATTTTAGAATAATTTTTATGCTAATTTATGAAAATAACTCCAAGTATTTTCTATTTCCTTTTTTGTTCTGGGACAGTTTGAATGCTATTGAAATTATCTAATTTTTAAAGTTTGATCGCATCCTCCAGTGACATCACTTTGCCTGGTGTGATCCTTAATGATTCTGCCAATTTCTCCTATTATTTCCTGTGGGGTTTTTCTTTTTCTGGCTTTCTGAATATTACTTTGTATTTATTAACATCACAATTTGCCCTTTTTGTCTTGTTTAAAACTCCTTCCCTTAATTCAATCTTCTCTGATACTAAGATCCAACACTTAATTTTTTGACTTGGCATTTGCTCAGTATACTTTTGACCTTCTTTTCATTTCCAACATATCTGATCATTGTGTTTTGTGTGTTTCTCGTGTAGTATCAATTCACTAATATTGGTTGAGCTTTTATTTTGTGTCAGGTTCCATGTTAAATGCTGTACGTATAATAACTTTCTAATTCTTCCAAGATTTCTGCAAGTTAATTCCTCAATTTATTAAAAAGAAAACTGAAGCACAGAGAAATTAAATAAGCTGCTCCAAATTACACAGATTTAAATCTTGGCAGCCGGGCCACAATAGTTAGTAAATGCTCATTTATAGTACAGTTGAGGACTGGGCTTTTAGAAAATTGAACAGATTTTAACAACTGAATAATTTTAGCCTAGTTGTATTTATTAATGTGACAGCTCTGTATGGGTTTACTTTTATCATATTTGGTCATGCTTTCTGTTTTATTGATGTTTAAAAAACCTGTCATGACTTGATTTTTATTGTGTGTGCACATATGTGTGTAATTCTTCTGATTGCTTGCTTGGAGGGTTTATGCCTTTTATTTAGAACTTATCCTTACATATTATAATTTCATACTAAAATATAAGGCAATGAGAAAATATATATGGTAATCTTCTATTTCTTTAGACAGAATTTATTGGCTTCCTATTCAAGCAGAAGCAGGACAATTCACCGAAATTATATTTTCTAAAAGCTAATTCACTGAACTGATTCAACAAAATTTTATTTGCTCTATGATCTGTTTGCTGAAAGATGTTTAGAAAATTAACCGATGCCCCTGAGTGATGGTAAAATTAGCTTATCCTCCCCATCTCAATCCTTATATCCTACACCTCATCCACCTATTTTAGTTGATTGATTGGGGGTTTGATTAGGGGTTTTTCTTAGTGTTTATTTTTATGCCTCAAAGTAAAATTATGTCTACACTGCTGATTTGTCTTTTCTTGGGGAGGAGGATCCTAGGAATTGAACCCAGGGGTGCTCTACCACTGAACTACATCCTCAGTCCTTTTTATTGTATTTTGGGACAGATTCTTGCCAAGTTTCCCAGGTTGGCCTTGAACTCACATTCTCGTAGGCAGCTGGGATTACAGGTGTATGCCAAAGACATTTTATCTTTTCATCCCTGATTATAAAAGATGGGGGAAATTGTGTATTTATCCTTATTTTTTCTCTCTTCTTTTTCTCTAACTCCTGGTCATTAAATTTATATTTTGTTATGACTTATAACATTTATAATCTCTTCTGAACAATTATCTTCATAATTTGCTTCATGTTTACCAACTAAATGGATCACCTGTTTTTTGGCAAACTCTAGGCTATAGATTCCTCACTTACAATTTGACTGAATGAAGTTTGACCTCATCAAGGGGTTTCTGGGATCTTTATTACTTGAGTTCATGCATCTGTCTATCTATCTATCTATCTATCTATCTATCTATCTATCTATCTATCTATCCATCCATCCATCCATCCATCCATCCAATATATATATTACGGACTCTTCAAAGCATTCATTCTTTTGTTAAATAATAATTTTTGCCTGCCTTATACATCTTCATTCCCAATTTCTGTTACTCCAAGGCAGGAATCTCCATCTTTATTAGATACTCCTTTTGGTATGGACCTCTTTTCCACCTTCTGAAACAGGTAGATGAAAAAACTGTCCAACATCACTAACCATCAGGGAAATTCAAATCAAACCCATAATGAGATGTCGTCTCACTCCAGTTAGAGTGACTTGTCAAAAAGACAAAAGCCATACTTGGTAGCAAGGATGTGGAGAAAGGAGAACTCTCTTACAATGTTGGTAGAAATGTAAATTAGTAGCCATTATGGAAAAGAGTATAGAGGTTCTTCAAAAAACTGGATATGATACAGCAATTCCATTATTTGTTATATACTCAAAGGAAATAAAAGCAGTACATTGAAAAAATATTTGGACTCCCATGTTTATTGTAGCACTATTCATAATAACCAAGAAATGGAATCAATTTAAGTGTCCATCAACAAATGAATGGATAAAGAAAACATGGTATATATATGCAAAGGAATACTCAGCCACAAATGTATGAAATCTTTTCATTTGATACAGCATGGTTGAAACTGAAGGACATTATGGGGACTTGTTCATTTGTTTTGTTTAATACTGGGTATTGAACCCAGGGGTGTTTTACCATTGAGCTACATCAGCAGTCCTCTTTAATTTTTATTTTGAGACAGGTCTCACTAAGTTGCTGACAGTCTTGCTAACTTGCTGAGGCTGGCCTCGAACTTGTGATCCTCCTACCTCATCCTGCTGAGTCACTGGAATTATAGGTAAACACCAACTTGCCTGGTTTGGAGGGCATTGTGTTGAATGAAATAAGCCAGGCACAGAAATACATCTACTACGTGAACTCACATGTGAAATCAAAAAGCATTGATCACGTAGAAATTGAGAGTATATTGATGGTTACCAGAGATTGCGGAAGTATGGATCTGGTGAGGAAAGGGGAAAGGTTTGTCAACAGGTACAAGTTACAATTAGATAGGAGAAATAAATTCTGCTCCATTGCACAGTATATGAACTATCAATCACGACAATGTACTATTTCCAAAAAGCTAGAAGAAAAGATTTTGAATATTTTTACCACTAATAAGTGACAAATTTTGAGGAAACATATGCTTACCCTGATTTGAATATTATACAGTGTGCACATGTGTCAAACCATCACATAGCAGGCTGAAAGCGTAGTTCAGCACTAGAGGGCTTGCCCAGTATGTGCCAGGCTCTGGGTTTGATCCTTCGCACTACAGAGTGAACCAGCAAACAATAATAACAAAACCGAAACATCACACACTACTCTATAAATATGTACACTTTCATGTCAATTAAAAATATTTAAAAAAATTTTTAATGGAAAGAAATTCTTCCTCAGACAAAAAATTGCTATATTGTCTTTTAGTGCTAATATCTTAAAGTCTTTTGCCAGTCTGATTCTCAAATACTTCTATATTCTCTCTGGACACTATTAGAAACTATTCCTTATTGTTGATCTAGAAATTTCCAACACTCTCAGGCGAGGTCAATTTTCCATACAAAAAGCTCACACTCATTTAAATCTTTCAATCTGGAAATCATTTACTTACTACAGAGAACATTTTATTAGTTATTTAGTAGTTTTCTCCCTTCCATTTCTCTTGTCTTATTTGTTATAAATCTACATATTTGGATGTCAACTCCTGATAATCTATTAATGTGCTGTTGGAAATTTTAATTTCTCCTATCTAATGATTAATTTCACCAAATTCTTTTCATTGTTCTTTGGATGCTCCATGTCTATTTCTTTACCTGTTCGTGTTCTGCCTTCATTTGGCATAATGTATTCTTTTATCTCTCTGAACTTTTAATTTTCTTGGTTTTCTTTTGCTCCTTTTATTTTCTACTTCCAGTTATTTTCTTCATTTTCTTCTATGTCTTTTGTGTTAGAGGCTTTCTGTAATGTGTAATGAGGCTTGGCTACTGATTTCCATTTAAGAGTAAGGCACTGAAAACTGGATTGGAGCTGAATACAACTGGTGGCCTTGGAGATTGGATGAACTTAATTGGAGAGGTGTTAGGGGAGACGGGGTCCTTTCCTTGGGCCTTCTCTCTTATAACTAGATACTTTCATTTGAGAGAATCCCCACTTGTGAGTTGGAAATGGGCGAGATTAAGCATGGTTGTGTCCAACTCACCCACAGGTATTCCTGATGTCCCCAAGTCCAGTCAGTCTGTCTGGTTCAGGTTCTCCAGAAGGTCATCTCCAGCCATACACTGTAGCTTGGGCTTACTTGGGTGGGAAAGGGATGGAGGGGTATACCTACTTCTTTTAAAGACTTAAATCAGTTCTCTGGTTTACCACCCACCCTAAACTTCTATCTTCAGAGGTACCTGTTACCTTTAGTGTCTGAGTTACCCTGAGAGCAATCATTTGCTTCTGTGAACTTCCCACATGGACTGGCCTGCAGTTCAGCTTTCTTTGGTCTATTCTGTTGGCCACCACCTGCTCTGCAACTCTAAAATGTGGTCCACAAGAGCCATCCTCTCCTCCCATTCTCTAAGTTTTAGTCCTTTTATTTCTTACTTTCAGTAAAGTACTGAGAGGGAATGGGGGTCAATGCATAATTCCATCTGTGATGACCATGAAGACACACCGCTCAGATGTCCTACTGCAGGAAGTGTAATTGACGGAAGGCCCCAGCTGCTCCACTCTGAAATCCAACACTGTGATTGGGAGGATGCCATGATTTCCCACTAGATGCCCCTGCTCAGTACTAAGATACTAAGGCAGGCCCATTCCTGGGAGATGGGAGGTTCCTCTGATGGGCAGTGTTGGTCAGGGCACCTCCTGGTGGCCCTACCTAATCTTCTTAGAAGTTAAACCTGATTGAGCTCCTTCCTTTCTTCCTCCTTGACAGGGATCACAACCATTTGACAGCCTGAGGGCTCATCCGGTCTCCTTAGCCTCTCCTCCTTTTCTCACCCCTGCCATCTGTGCACTGAATCCTCTTCCTATGCTTGATTCTTAGAAAACTTAACCCATATACCATTTAACATTTTGACCTGGGAATCAAAAGTTCTTTCCCAAGATTTGAAATAGAGAGGTTTGACTAAGATAGAATTGTTACTGGTCACCTTCATCGATTTTTCCTAAGGTATGATGATGTGCCTTTGCAATCTTTTCATGTATATCTTATTTCATTTCTGGGAACTTTTCTTAAATTATATCTATGTTTCTGTTCAATTAGTTGTTTCTTTTATTCAGGGATATGAATTATGTATGTTTAATCTTCTAGTTTTTGCTTCATATCTCTCATTTTTCTTTAATCATTTTGTTTTCCTTTATTTCCTATGTATATATCCTATGTGTAGGAACGATTCTCCTTTATTCTAATGTGACTCTCATTTCTAAAGAGATTTTACTTTTCTCTTCCATTTATCTTTCATTTTTTCTCTTCTGTAAGAACATCTTCCCCCAAACTCTTACAGATCTAATTTGAGTTGTGGCTTTATGTAGACAATCCCTTTGTTAATTCATGATAATACATTTGATAATACTTTCCTTTTGATTCACAGCAAAATTCTGGGGGCATGTTCTTTTTTTTCTTTTTATTAATTTTTTGATTCATTGAACACAAATGGAGTACAGCAATTGTTTTTCTGGTTGTACACAAAGTAGAGTCACCCCCTCTGTGCATTCATACATGTACACAGGGCAATGATGTCTGTCACACATACTGTTTTTATTCTCCAACCTCAACCCCACCCATCCCTTCCCTCTATGCTCTCTATCCTTTCTCCATTCTTGCCATCATTCCACCCCACATTATGCATCATCATTCACTTATCAGAGAGACCATTCGGCCTTTGGATTTTTGGGATTGGCTAATCTCACTTAGCATAATAGTCTCCAACATCATCCATTTACCTACAAATGCCATAATTTTATTCTTCTTTATGGCTGAGTAATATTCCATTGTGTATATATACCACAGTTTCTTTATCCATTCATCTATTGAAGGACATCTAGGTTGGTTCCACAATCTAGCTATTGTGAATTGAGCAGCTATGAACATTGATGTGGCTGCATCACTGTAGTAATCTGATTTTAAGTCCTTTGGGTATAAGCCAAGGAGTGGGATAGCTGGGTCAAATGGTGGATCCATTCCAAGTTTTCTAAGGAATCTCCACACCACTTTCCAGAGTGGCTGCACCAACTTGCACTCCCACCAGCAATGTATGAGTGTACCCTTTTCCCCACATCCTGGCCAACACCTGTTGTTGCCTGTATTCTTAATAAAAGACGTTCTAATTGGGGTAAGATGAAATCTTAAGGTGGTTTTGATTTGCATTTCTCTTATAATGAGGGATGTTGAACATTTTTTCATAAATCTGTTGATTGCTTGTAGATCTTCCTCTGTAAAGTGTCTGTTCATTTCTTTGGCCCATTTATGATTGGGTTATTATTATTCTTGGTGTAAAGATTTTTGAGCACTTTGTAGATTCTGGAGATTAGTGCTCCATTTGTGCTCTTTATTTTTCCTATTTCTTGGACAGTGTTCTTCTCTTTCTTTTCTGTTTTTTCTTTCCTTCCTTCCTTCCTTCCTTCCTTCCTTCCTTCCTTCCTTTCTCTTTCTCTTTCTTTCATACTGGGGATTGAACCCAGGGATGCTTAAACACTGAGCCACATCCCTCTCCCTTTTTAATTTTTATTTTGAGACAGAGTTGCTAAGTTACTTAGAGCCTTTTAAGTTGCTAAGGCCGGCCTCAAACTTGTAATCCTCCTACCTTAGCCTCCCAAGTCACTGGGATTACAGGTGTGTATCACCATGACTAGCTGTTTCATATCCTTTCATAAATTCAGTGTGGTGCCTCTGTGGTTATTACTATAATTTGAATAAAATTAATTCTTTATGAACTGGTTATTTGCAAGCTGATCACAGCACAGAGGCAATGTAGTATAGTTCTGATTTCAAATTCCAGTTCTACCGTGTAGCAGCTGCACGATGTTAGTTCTGCAGTATAATAGTCACAGCATCTATCTCATTAAGTGCTGTGAAGACAAATAGATGAAAAGCACGTGGACAAGCCTTGTTCCCCAGGCATTGTAAGATCATGTTAAACATTATCTTTTAAAAGTCATCTTGAAGTACCTTTTGCATTTCCATTTCATCTTGCCTTTATCTATCGCAACTTCCTTGCTTTTTTTAGTTCAAAGTTATATATACCTACAATTTGTGTAAGATGAAAATATTTCTGGGATTTTTTTGTCCTCCTTTCTTTTTTTTAATTTAATTTTTATTATTATTATTATTTTTTATTCACACAGTTCATATAATCTTACATATACATAGGGTAATAATGTCTGTCTCAGTCTACTATTTTTCCTTCCCACATCCTCTCCCGTCCCACTTTACTCAACACCATCCATACTTCCTCCATTCTTTCCTATCCCCTCCATAACCCCGACCCCCCGTTATGTATCAGTATCCACTGATCAGAGAAAACATTTGGCCTTTGGTTTTTTGGGATTGGCTTATTTCACTTAGCATGATATTCTCCAACTCCACCCATTTACCAGCAAATGCCATAGTTTTATTCTTCTTTATGGCTGAGTAATATTCCATTGTGTATATATACCACAGTTTCTTTACTCATTCTTCAATTGAAGGGCATCTAGGTTGGTTCCACAATCTAGCTATTGTGAATTGAGTGGCTATGAACATAGATGTGGCTGCATCCCTATACTTTGCTGATTTTAAGACCTTTGGGTATAAACCAAGGAGTGGGATAGCTGGGTCAAATGGTGGGTCCATTCCAAGTTTTCTGAGGAATCTCCGTACCGCTTTCCAGAGTTGCTGCACCAATTTGCAACTCCCCAGCAATGTACAAGTGTTCCTTTTTCCCCACATCCATGCCAACACTTGTTATTGCTTGTTTTCCTGATAATAACCATTTTAATTGGAGTTAAATGAAATTTTAGGGTGGTTTTAATTTGCATTTCTCTAATTACTAGAGATGATGAGCACTTTTTCGTATATTTGTTAATTACCTGTATATCATCTTCTGTGAAGTGTCTGCCCAGTTCCTTAGCCCATTTATTGATTGGGCTTTTTGCATTTTTGGTGTACAGTTTTGTAAGTTCTTTATAAATTTTGGAGATCAGTGCTCTGTCTGAAGTGTGTGTGGAAAAGATTTTTTCCCACTCTGTGGGCTGTCTTTTCACATTCTTGATTGTTTCTTTTGCTGAGAAAAAAGCTTTTTAGTTTGAATCTGTCCCATTTATTGATTCTTCCTTTTGTCCTCCTTTCTTTTGTATCATTTTTTGACAGAAATAAAAGGTGACAGACAAGGAGCCGTCTCCTTTTTCAGTCAGTATGGTATTAAAGGAGGTCTATTAAAACAGAAGATTTAAATAAGATCCAGAGTCTCATAATACCCCAAATATCTAAAATGCAATTGATAATTATCATACCAAGAAGCAGGTATGAATAAGGTTGATAAGAAGAGACAACCCATAGACGCCAACGCAGATGTTGGAGCCACCTAATAAGGAGTTTAAAGCAGCCACCATGAAAATGCTTCAACAAGCAACCATGAACATGCTTGCAACAAATAAGAAAGAGGGCTTTAGCAAAGAAATAGGATATGTGAAGAAGAATCAGATGAAAATTTCAGGACTAAAAATACAATAATCAGAATTTCAAAGCTCATTGGATCTCATTGTCTGAACAGCATAGCATAGGCCAGAGGAGAGAACTGATGAACTTTAATATAGAACAATAGAATCAATTAGAACAAATTAAAAAAAATAATAAAAACATAAAACAATAGAAATTACCCAATCTGATCAATAGAGAGAAAATAGATGGAAAACATATGGTCAGAGTTTTCAAGAATATGTGGGCCTATAATAAATGATCTAATGTTTGTGTTATTGGACTCTCAAAAAGATTAAGTGAAAAGAGTGGGGCTGAAACAGGATGCAAAAAAATAATGGCTAAAAATTTCCCAAATTTGAGAAAAGACATAAGTCTCTAGTTTCCAAAAAACAGAGAAACTCAAACAGGATAAAAACCAAAGAAATATGTAAGGATACAACATGGTCAGACTTCTTAAAACTGAAGACAAAGAAAAAATTTTGAAATCAACAAGACAGAAACGCCTAACCTGCAAAGGAAACACATTTGAGAGCAGATTTGTCATTAGAAACAGGGAGAACAGAGAGAAATGGAAAACCTTCATTTTTTTTTCTTTTTTCTTTTTGCTGCTGGGCTTCGTGCATGTTAGGCAAAGTGCATTATCACCGAGCTACATCATGAGCCTGGGATGTAATTTTTTTCAGTACTGAAAGAAAAGAATTATCAACTGAGAATTCTTTACCCAGCAAAAATGTACTTCAGAAATAAACAAAAATTCAAGATGTCCTCAGATGAAGGAAATGAAGAGAATTTGTCACCAGCAGACTTCCCCACAAAAGAATGGTGTAAAGGATATTTTTGAGACAAATGAGCAAAAATAGTAACATGTAAAAAGGAGGAACAAGAACATCAGGAAAGAAGAAAGAGCAACAGAAACAGTAAAAATATGGGTGAATAACAGTAGGCTGTCCTTTTTCTCTTGAGTTTTCTGAATTGAACTTGGAGGAAGCAAATGGAAGACAATTCTCATATTAATACAAAAGGAATAAAAAGATAGCTAATCACCAAAATGAGTAGGTCTGGAAAAATCTTCCCAATTGTTTTAGTCAGCTTTTTCTCTGTTGTGACTAAAAGGACCTGACCAGAACAATTGTAGAGGAGGAAAAGTTTTATTGGGGACTCACAATTTTGGAGGTCCCAATCCATACACAGCAGGCTCCATTCCTCAGGGCTCAAGGTGAGGTAGAACAGCATGGCAGAAGAGTGTGGCAGAGGGAAGCTGCTCACATGATGATTAGGAAGCAGAGAAAGAGAGATCAACTCCACTTACCAGATTCAAATTTATACCCCATAGCCATGCCCCCAATGAACCGCTTCCTCCAGCCACACCCCACCTGCCTCCACTTACCACCCAAGTTAATTCCATTAGGGATTAATCCACTGATCAGGTTAGGGCTATAGCCCAGTCATTTTTCCTCCAAACCATCTTGCATTGTCTCTCACATGAGCTTTTTGGGGGACATCTCACATCCAAACTGTAACACCAATTTATGGAGACATAAGATTCTTTTTAAAAAAGTGAAAACCATTATAGCTATATAAATATTCTACAGGGAGAAAAAGAAGGAAAGGAATATATTCAAAGTAGAGATGAAGAACCCAACTGGAATGAAAACATAACCCACGAAACAGAAGATAATTCTTTACCAGGATTTCATCAAGCAGGAGGACCTTATAAGAACATGCATGTAACAGAACAAGAATTCAAGGTTCAGATGATGAACATAAGGCAAAACAAAAGTGGAGATTAAAGAGCTAAGGAAAAAACAGAAGAAAATGCCAACTTAATTTCAAATCAAAAAACCACAAACTTTAAGAAATAGCATAGATATGACTAAAATATAGAAAAGATTTATGATAATTATATGAAAGGTATCCCCCCAAATTCCTATGTTGAAGCCCTGATTCCCCATACATTAAAATGTGGTTATATTTGGATGTAGGGCCTTTAAAGAAATAATCAATGTTAAATGAGTTCATAGCAATGGGGCCCTTAATCAAGTGGAAGTGCAGCTATAAGAGGAAGAGACACCAGAAGGTCATGTGAGGACACAGAGGTGAGGCAGCTGTTTTCAAGTCAGGAAGAGACGTCTCAGGAGAAACCACTTTGACCTTGAACACACAGCCTCCTGAACTATGAGAATATAAATTTTTGACACCCAGAAGGTAATATTTTGTTATGGCAGCTCCAGCAAAGTAATACACAAAGGGAAATTTTTTAAAAAATTAAGAAATTACTGAAAGATAAATAGGTATGGAAGACAGACAAAGGTGATCTCACATAAGGTCATCTTTCCCAAAGCCGAGAATCCCACAGATAAACAATGAAGAACTACAACAACGTAATACAGAGATATTTCCCTCAAACAGAGAAAATGAACGTGCAGATTAAACGGGCACACCATGTTTCACTCAAAGTTAACATAGAAAGACTGACATTGAATCAATTACAATATAACAAAAAATTCTTTAGGCGTTCAAACAGAAAATCCCAATCACCTAAAAGTCACCTTCGACCTTAACTGCCCTGGTGCTCTGGGCATACCCCTTGGCAGTTCTAATTGATTGTTTCCAATATCAGGAGGTCTTTCCACTCGGGTTGATCGGAAGATGCATTATTCACAAACCCTGGTGACTTCCAAGAATTGCTCCCCCAGCTCCTTCCTAGTAGTTCTGTCCCTGCCTTGATGGTTTTCTCAAGAGATGCAATGAAGAATCAAAGCGAACTCTCTGAAGATCTCCAAAGCTCTTGCTCTTGGAAGATTTCTCCTCTATGAAGCTGTCCCATGAATTCTAATCTCCTTTGCCTTCCCAAAGGCAAGTAGAATCAAACCCAATCAGTTTGGGTGCACCCCTCTTGGGAGGCCTAGAACTTTCTCTAGGAAGTAGCTGCAATGACCACAGGACTTGTCTTGTTTCCCTTCTCTCAGAAATCACTACCCTGCATGCTCGCTTCATGCCTCAAACCTACTGTTTCATGTATTTCCTTTAGTTCTTTAATTCTTTAAGGCCAGAGAGTAGACCTAGTAGTCCCTGTTTTTCTATCTGGGTTGGGAGGAAAAGTCTCAAACTTTTCTTTTTCCTCCAAAACCTTCTTTTTTCCCCTTAGTAATATATATATATATATGTGTGTATTTTTTTTGTCAAGGAAATATTTATCTAGAGTTCATCAATTCCTACAATTTCATTTTTATGTTGTCAATGGGATTTCAAATAAAAGTAAACTTAATATTTTAATTTAAAAGAAATTTCATTTTTGAAGAAGGATATCTCTTTTTTGTTCTTTCTGTGTGCAAATATGAAGAGGTGTCTGAAGGAATGATCACAGGCTAATTATAATGATTCTAGGTTGTAGAATTTGGGGTGACTATTTACTTTCTCTTTCACTACTTGGGTGTCGGTATATACCAATTCTTATGCAAATCATAAAGACATCTTGTGATTTTTTTTAAGGCAAAGAGAAAGAATTTTCTCAAGAATATTGGAATCTTGGAAAAAGATAACTTCAGAGGAGAAGGAAGAATACCCTTTGAAAGACAGTTGTAGAGATTTTAAAAACAAATTCGCGTCAAGAGACAATTGGAGCATTACATCAAATGTTCAAATGACCTCTCTCGTTTTAGAAAAGTAAGAGGTGAAGTCATTTTCCGTGGAACTGTTCTTTCATAGGAAACAAGTTGCGAACGACATGGAACCCAGGTTTTTGAGGCAACTGAGCTTTCTGATCTGAACATCCATTGGGTATGTCTGTTTCTTGACTTAATTATTGCCTGCAATAGATAATCACAGATCATTAGATCACTGGACAAAATGTGAGGAATGATAACACAGGTGGGCGGGAACATAGAGAAAGGAAGAGAGACAGACACCAACAGTGATGATAACAACAGCAGCAATAGCAGTGGAAGGTACCATTTGTTGAACAGATACTATGTGCCAAGCAGAAAGATAAAGGCTTTCCTGCCTTGCCTCACTTGGTGCTCTGGACAACTGACTTTCAGAGAGGTTCAGGAATCTGCCCATGGTCACACCAGCCAATGGCAGAAATGAAATGTTAACTCAGTCCATTTGACAAATGCAGATGAATCTTTGGGTTATAAATAACAAATTCTATTCATTTTTCCATTACATACCAACTTCCTCAAGTAGAGATCTGTGTTTTAGGAGTTTTAACCACCTGGCTGAGATTTTTGTTTTCTTAAATATATTGAAAGAACACATTCAAATGCCCTCCAAGTGTTCTCTGTAGAATGAAAATTGAGTTTCCTCTGTCGTTTTTCTTGGCTCTTATGTCACTTTCATTTTTGCAAACTCAATTTCTTCCCAAATCATTGGAATGGCACCTCTGAGCCCAGCCTAGATAAAGTATCCACCTTTATCTCCTCCTGTTTGGTAAAGTGACACCCAGATGTGGATCCAAGACTTCAGTTTCAGTGCTGACACATGTTCCCCCTTTGTCCTTGGCCCATCTTTATCCTCCTATGTCCTTATATGTATAAGGCCAGCAGTGAGAGCCACATTCTGGAATACTCAAGGCCCAGTAAATTTATTTTCTAACTATTAATAAGGTCTTTGAAAAGACATTGAATAAAGCATCAAGTATTAACAAACATTTTATTGCTTAAAAATAAGGTAAATTTGTTGATATATTAAAATAACCCAAACTCCTATGAGTCATCCACTAGCCCATAGAACTCACTCATAGCAATCCACCCCACAGAGTGGGCACAGAGTAGTTGATCACTGGCATGATGTAACCCAGCATGTGGTTAAAGGTAACAAAGTTGCCCAGATTCTTTTTTATTTGGTCTATTTTTTGTTTTTTTTTTTTAGGTTCTAGACTGGAACCTAGAATTCCAATTCCAACTCAACTCATCCACAATCCAACAAACACTGAAGGCTATAGAAGCTCCAATCTTTCTTTAGGTTTAGGTTTGTGGAAAAAATAGCAAATAGGCTCACTGGTGCCCATCCTGTGGTCAAGACTAGTGGGCCTGAAAGTTGAAGACACAACAAGACCAATTCAGTTTCTTGGTACCTCTTGTAAAAACAAAAAAATGCACTGTCTCCATTCTTTGGCTCCCACGAGGGGCAACTGTGCAGTAACAAGGACCCTGGGTCAGTTGAACGTCTTTACCACTCAGTCGTACCACGAGCTATCTCCTTGACCTAGAACCTGTCCACCTGCAGCCTCAGTTTCCATATTCACAAAATGGGGACATGCTGAAAGATGTTCTCTTTCTTCTGGTTTCTGCTCGGTTGGTCTATTCCCCGTGAATGTCTTTCTCTGTGAAAACTTTCCGGGTGTTTCTACTTAACGTTCCACCCCGCCTCACCAAGCTTTCCCTGTGCCCATTATGCATTTTGCTTTTTTATCCAGTTCCTGTGTCTCTTCCATCAGAATGTAGTGGACTCCCATGCGGGCTGGGATTTTTAGCTATTTTGTTCCTTGCTTTTGTCTCTGTCCACTTTGTGCTGCTATAACAGAATAGAACAGACAAGGTGATTGACAATGAACAGAAATTGACGTGGCTCGTGGTTCTGGTGCCTAGGAAGTCCAAGATCCAGATGCATTTGGCGAGGGCCTTCTTGCTGTGGTGTAACACGGCAGAAGGTGTTGCACGGGTAGGCAGTGCAAGAGGACAAGAGGGAGCCAAACTCACCTCCTCCAAACTCACCTTTGTGGCCTGAACACCTCCTATTAGACTCCATCGCCCCACACTGTTGCATTCGGAGATATGTTTTTAAAAAACCCAAGAACTTTGAGGGATACTTTCAAAATATAGCAGTTACATTACCAGTTCTACCAATAGCTTGGCATAGAATGGATACTGTCAAAGCACTTGTTGAATTAATGGATGGAGAGGTTTTATATGGTCAAATTTTACCGAGAATCTATTAAGTACTAGGCAACAGTGTTAGGTGCCAAGAATACAATAGAGATATGGAAATGTAGATAACATGCAATGAAACACATGGAATAGAGACACCAGTATTGTGGAACAAGACTCCAACTGGGGTATAGTGGGTGCTCAGGCATATAAAGGTCAGTTCAGCCTGGAATATGGTAGGCTGGGGAGTTGTCTGAAAAGGCTTTGTAGATATGCTGGAGCTGAGTGATCAGGTCAGGTTGGAAGCTGGGGAAAGGCATCCTAGATAGAGAATTCAACACCTACAGAGACAAGAAACATGGGAAGAAGCCTGGCATGTCCTGGTGATTTTTGGTATTGCTAAAATATAGGATGCTCGGGATGTAGGAAGGATGGGGCAGAAGTAGGTCTTACTGCATTGGGCTTTGTTTGCATGTAATTAGTCAGAGGCCCTGCCAGAAATACTGCACCCAAAAGGAATACTTGAAGAGTTTAATGAAGGGGATATTTATAAAGGGATAGGCACATTAAAGAAATAAAAAATGGATGATAGATAACCCTAAGTCTAATTATAATGGGCCGCCCGACCACATCAAGAACAGAATGGATGAGAGGAAGGGCCAAGTATTGCAGGATTTTTGAACAATGGCTGTATTGGCATTTTAGACTGAATCATTCTTTGATGTGGGGACTGTCCTGTGCATCGTGGGATGTTTAACAGCAGTGGACTCCAGCCACTGATCCCACTAGTACCCTGGCACACCATTGTGACAATGATACTCAACAACATTTGTTGTCAAATGTCCTTTGGGGGCTAAATTGTCCCCCACTGAGAATCACCGAGGAATGGGAATTTAGCATGGAGAGGGCTTACCAAACAGGAAGTGTGGGTTGAAGCAGAGGCAGACGGCTCTTGGGGAATAAATACCAACATTTCTCTTGCCCTCTCTCTCTCTCATTTATGCCTCCCTTTGGCCAAGCCCAGCTGGAAGCTGCAGAATTAAGGAGCCCACTTGAGATGTGGAAATCAGACTCCCAGAGTGCAGAACTGGGTGGAGAATGATAGGAAGTGGATCTGGGAGGTCAAATAGGGTTATCCAAGCCCATTTAGGCCTTTCGACTTCCTGCCATAGCTGCGTAGACTTCTATGTGAAGATTTTTTTTTTCTTTTCCGGAAAAACATTCTTCCACAGGATTTATAGCAATCAGCCTCTTCCTTCCAAGGAAGTGGTATTTTAAGCTATTTCATCCCCTGCTTTAGTCACTACCTTTCTAACCTTGGTGATATGGTGGGAAATTGAATCATGGGTAAATTTTCTTCTGCTCAATAACCACATTTCTCAGGGAAGTGGGTGTAATCATTCCTGATAACGATCCCCTTGTTTAAACACTATCTTTAGCCATAGGATTATCTCAAAGACAACTTGAATGGGATGGGTTGGAACCATGAGGATATTTTTCTACTATCATTGGTGTCATCGTGTGTCTTCTGTGTGCTTGGGAGTGTCCTGTTAGGTAAGTCGATACAGGAAAAGCAGCATAAGCTAATTGCATACTTATCCTGGGTTCTGACAGCAGAAGACAGCATGGTACTGGAACAGAGTTATTAGACTAAGTGTCAGAAATAGTGACCAAGGATTGCCATGATACCACTAATTGGCTCTGTGAAATAGGCTTTGCTTGTATACTTCCTGGCCTTAGTCTTTACATCTGAAAAAGGTGACAAATTAAGTTCCCCTGTCTTACAAAAGTTCTATAAAGTTCTATAAAGGGTGAAAGGTTTCTGGGTTTTTTGTTTTGTTTTTCTTTTCAGAATCTTCTAGCGTGCCCAGATTCAATGGTCTGAAATAGGATTTACAAATACATTGGAACTGGTTTCCCTCTTTGTACAAAGGAACAACATGTTTTCTTAACAGTCCCAGAAGAGTCCTGGTTACCCAAATTCACATCAAACCAAACACCTCAGAAAATAGTTCTTAGCAAATAAGACAAAATTGATCATATCTGATGACGTGTCCTTCATGTGCTTGGAAATTGAGTTTAAAGTTATTTTCATTTTCTTTATGTCTGCAAAAGAGTAAGACTGTCAACATCTTGAAAAATGTTACAGAGATGCTTTTAAAAATGAATTTTAGCCGGGCGCAGTGGCGCACGCCTGTAATCCCAGTGGCTCGGGAGACTGAGGCAGGAGGATCGCAAGTTCAAAGCCAGCCTCAGCAACTTAGTGAGGCCCTAAGCAACTCAGTGAGACCCTGTCTCTAAATAAAATACAAAAAAGGACTGGGGATGTGGCTCAGTGGTGGAGTGCCCCTGGGTTCAATCACTGGTACCCCCCCCCCAAAAAAAAAAAAAAGAATTTTAACTACATTGGTTATAAATGTTAGAAATTTGGGAGTTCTGGAGCATCATAATTCCCATGACTCTTCCAAATGTTCTATGTTAACATGAGTAAGCTTTATGTTGTACAGTTCTGTGGGTTTTGACAAATGCATCATGTCCTTGTGTCTTCCATTATAGCATCGTGCAAAATAATTGACCACCCTTGCTTTGCTTCTGTGTCCCTTCCTCCCCCCGCTGGGGAAACCACTGATCTTTTGGTGTGTCTATAGTTTTGCCTTTTCCAAAATGTTGCATGGTTGTAATCATAGAGCAGTCTCTTCAGAGTACCTTCTTTCAATATTTATTTAAATTTCCTCCCTGTCTTTTCATTGCTTGATAGCTCATTCCTTTTTCTTACTGAATATTATTCCATTGTACAGGTGGGCCACATTTTATTCATCTACTGAAAGACATTTTGTTTGCTTCCAAGTTTGGGCAATTATGAATAAAGCTGTTGTAAATTTCTGTGTGTAGGTTTTTGTTTAGACTTCAACTCAGTGGGGTTTGAATACCTAAGAATATGATTCCTGGATCATTTGGTAAGAGTACGTTTAGTTTTTTAAGAAACTGCCAAACTGCTTTCCAACGGGGCTGTCCTGTTTTGTATTTCCAACAGCAATGAATGAGAGTCCCTTTGGATTTTAACCATTCTAATTGGTGTGGAGTGGTAGCCCACTGTTCTCTGAAGCTTCTATTCCCTAGTGACATATAATGCAGAGGATCTTTTCATGATTGTTTGCCATCTATATATCTTTGCCCATGTTAAAAACATGTTGTTTGGTTTCTTACTGTTACATTTTAACAGTGTTTTGTATACTTTGGATAACAATCCTTTCTCAGACTTATCTTTGGCAAATACTTTCCAGTGTTTTCTCTAAAAACTTATTGTCTAGCCCAAGTTCATATGGATCTTCTCCAATGTTATCCTCTGCAAGTTTTATAGTTCTATGACATTGATTTAGGTCAACAATCCATTTTGAATCTTTTGTGTGCAAGGTTTAAGCTCTGTGACTGGATTTTTTCCCCCTCGGCATGGGAACATCTGGTTGTTTTATCACCATTTGTTGAAAAAATTATTCTTTCTTCATTGAATGGCCATTTTTCTTTTGTCAAAGACCAGTGGACCATATTTGTATGGGTCTGTTTCTGGGTTCTTTGATATGTTCCATTAGTTCATGGATCCATTTTTTTTTTTTTTTTTTTTGCCTTTAGCGTGGGCCTTGAATACTGTAGTTTTAAAGTAAATCATGAAGTTCAATAAAGCCAGTTCTTTTTGTTATTTTTCAATGTTGTATTGAATATTCTGGGTCTTTCATCTCTCAGTACAAATTTTAGAATCAAATTGTTGATTTACATAAAGTAGGTTGCTGACAGTTTGATTGGATTGCACTGAATCTATATAGTACTCTTGGAACAACATCTTAATATTGAATATTCCTACCCATAAATATGGAATATGTCTGCATTTATTTAGATCTTTGATTTATTTCAAAATAGCTTTGTAGTTTTCCTCATACAGGTAGCGTACATATTTTGCTAGACTTATACCTGAGTATTTCAAATATTTGTTGATAACATAAATGATTATGTATTTTTCATTTCAAATTCCAGTTGTTTGTTGCTGGTATGTAGGACTTTCCAATATATTGTGATATCCTATAATTTTGCTATAATTGCTTATTAGCATCACTATTTTTTTGTTGTTGTTAATTCTTTGGGATCTTCCACATAGACAATCATGCCATCTGCAAACAAAAGAATTTTATTTCTCTTTTCCCAAGTTGTATACCTTTTATTTCATTTTCTTGCCTGACTATAGTGTTATGCTGACTTCCAGCATGAAGAGGAGAGACGACATCCTTGTCTTGATTTGATCTCAGGGGGAAATCTCCTGTTTCTCATTGTCAACTCTAACATTAGCTATAGTTTTTTGGTAGATTTTTTAAAAATCAAGTTAAGGAAATCCCTTCTATTCTCAGTTTGCTGAGGATTTTTACCTTGAAGATGAATGATTTTGCCAGGTGCTTCTTCTATATCTATTGATTTGATCATGATTTTTCTTCTGTAGCTTACTTATGTGATCATTTAAATTAAATGATAGTCAAGTGTTTAAATGACCTTGCATACCTGGCATAAATTAAATTCAACTCACTTGCAGTGTATAATCCTTTTTTAGATATTGTTGGATATGATTTACTAATATTTTATTGAGAATTTTTGCATCTATTTTCATGAGAGACATTAGTCTCCAGTTTTTCTTTCTTATAATGTCATTATCTGGGCTTCAAATTAGGGTAATAATGAATTCATGGAATGAATTAGGAAGTACCCTTTACTTCTGTTTTCCAGAAGAGACTGAAGATTATTGGTAATATTTCTTAATGTCCAATGAGATTCTATAGTGAGAAATATCTGGAGTTGGTACTTTCCCCCCCCCTCAAATTTATTCAATTTCTTCAGTGAATTTAGGCTGTGATGTTTAATTTTATGTGTCAACTTGACTGAGCCATGGGGTGCCCAGCTGTTTGGTCAAATATTCTGTGTATTTTTGTGAGGGTGTTTTTGGATGAGAATAATACTTAAATCAGCAAATTTTGAGTAAAGCAGATTGTCTTCCACTGTGTGTGTGGATCTCATCCAGTAAATTGAAGAACTGAAAACAAAGACTAATCTCTCCTAAGCAATAGAAAATTCCCCAGCAGATGCCTTCAGACTTCATCTACAAAATAGGATCTTCCTGGTCCTATTTTGGATGGCCTTTGGGCTAGAACTGTAGCACCAGCTCTCCTGCATCTCCAGCCTACCGGTCCCCCTTCCAGATATTCGTCTTTTCAGCCTCCATAACTGTCAGAGTCATTCCTTATAATGCATCACTTTCTATATATAGTCACATCCCCTGGCTCTGTTCCTCCAGAGAACACTAATACACAAGCCTATTCAGATTATTTCTCTGTGTGCACATATCGGTACTTTCTGTCTCTCAAGCAATTAGTTGATTAGTTGTTAATAATATTCCTTAATTATCATTTTAATATCAAAGGGATCAATAATGATGACCCATTTTTCATTTTTTATGTTAGCAATTTGCCTTTTCTCTTTTTTGCCCTTGGTTAGCTTGGCTACAAATTTATGAATTTTACTGACCTTTTCAAAGAATCAGTTTTTGGTTTCACTGAATTCTTTATTGATTTACTGTTTTTAATTTTATTGATTCCTACTTTAATTTTTTATTATTTCTTTTCTCCTGCTTTGGACTCAAATTGCTCTTCTTTTTCTCGTTTTCAAAGGTAGAAACTTAGATTGTTGACTTCAGATCTTTCTTCCTTTCTAATGTATACATTCCCCTCTACAACTTTCCTCTATTATTGTTTTCTATATATCCTACAATTTTGATACATTTGTTTTTAATTTTCATATAATGCAATATATCTTAAAATTTCTCTTGAGATTTCATTGAACCACCTGCTTTCCTAGAAGTATATTATTTAATCTCTAAGCATTATGAGATATTCTCATTATCTTTCTGTTATGGATCTCAGGTTTCAATCCATTGTGATCTGAGAACATCCCTTGTATGATTTCTCACTTAAATTTGTTCAGTTATGTTTTATGACTCCAAACGTGGATTGTGTTGTTGAAATGTACTATGTAAGCTACCGATCCAATTTTAATTAAAAACTAAAAACAAAAAATTAAGATAGATTCAAAATGAATTTACAGATTTAATGAGGTAAATGGAAGCCAAAGCCAGACCAGGTAACAATTGGTAATATTTAAGAAGGTGTTGACTTTAGTCCTTTTGTTGAATAAAGTTAATAAAATAAAATTTCAAACTTGACTTACCACACATACTTGCCTACCCAACCGTGTAAACAGAATTTTGAAATACTTTTCATTCAAGTGTTCTGAGGTGAGTGTCTGTCTCAAAAATCCTTAGAGGAGAAGACACTGTGCTCTTGTAGCTCTGACTCTTCAGTTGTGTCCCAGTGCAGGGTGGTCCTGGGTCTGCACAGTCGGCTAGTAGGCCCTGGGGGGCTTCAACGCCACGCACACACCACAGACAAGAAATACAAGTACCAAGGACTGCTGACCTTTCAATAAAAGAACAATCTATTTTATGATGTTGCTTGAGTGTATAACCTGCCAAATGTCTAGTATATTTATCCACGTGTGCAGTGACAATTTTGCCCCAAGGATGATGAAAATGAAGATTACTATTACTAGTAGTAGCAGAGATAATGGGCGACCTGTCTTCTCTAGATCTTCTTATTCCTGCAGCATTCCAGTCTTCCAGAAAGAGGAAAGTCTGGCAGGAATACTCCAATCTCTGGCTGCATCTGTGGCTGGACCAGCTTCTGCTGGGTTTGGCTGCCTGTCCTGGGTGGGCCTTTTCTCTCCAGGGCTCTAAGCAGTCTGGCCTTGTCCTCCCCCATGCAAAGCCAGGGTCGAGATGATCTTCAGTATGGGTCCAGTCAGAGATTCCACTGAACTCTGAAGTCTTTTTGCAAAGACGTTAAAAAGTGGACCTTGTTCTGTAAGATGTTTGGCCTCTCCTTGTGGCCGTTGATCATGAACAGAAGGGTATGATGCACACACAACAGTTATCTCTTACCTGTTCCAGACATCCTCCCACTCCGCAGCATAATATGGCCGCTGTTGCTTTGAGCTGAAGAGTTCAGTGCTGCTGTGGATCCCTGCAGCTGACTCAGGAGTGCTCCTGCCTGGAGTCAGTGGGGACAGGTCACACTTAGCCCTGCCCTCCTGCCAAATTCAGCACAACTTCTCCTTTCTCTGGCTGAACATGGTGCAGAGTCACACCGGTAGTGTAATCACACATGTATATAGGGTAATAATGTCCATCTCAATCCACCATCCTTTCCATCCCCACACTCCCTCCCCTCCCTCATTCCCCTCAGCAGAATCCAAAGTCCCTTCATCCCCACCCCCCATTATGGATTAGTATCTGCTTATCAGAGAGAACATTCAGCCTTTGGTTTTTTGGTATTGGCTTATTTCACTTAGCATGATATTCTCCAGCTCCATCTGTTTACCTTCAAATGCCATAATTTCATTCTTCTTTAAGGCTAAGTAATATTCCATTGTGTGTATGTACCCCTTTTCCTTATCCATTCATCTTTTGAAGGGTAACTAGGTTGGCTCCATAGTTTAGCTATTGTGAATTGAGCTGTTATAAACATTGATATGGCTGCATCACTGTAGTATGCTGATTTTAAGTCATTTGGTATAAACCAAGGAGTGGGATAACTGGGTCAAATGGTGGTTCCATTACAAGTTTTCTTTTTTTTTAATTTTTTTGCTTGTAGATGGACACAATAGTTTTGTTTTTTATTTATTAATTTTAATGTGGTGCTGAGAATCGAACCCAGTGCCTCATGTGTGCTAGGCAAGTGCTCTGCCACTGAACCACAGCCCCTCCAAGTTTTCTTAGGAAACTCCATACTTCTTCGCAGAGTGGTTGCACCAATTTGCAGTCCCACCAGCAATGTATGAGTGTACCTTTTCCCCCACATCCTCACCATCACTTATTATTGCTTGCATTTTGATAATTGCCATTCTGACTGGAGTGAGATGAAATCTTAGTTTTGATTTGCATTTCTCTAATTGCTAGAGATAATGAACATTTTTTTCATATATTTGTTGATGGATTGTATTTCTTCTTCTGTGAATTGTCTGCTCAGTTCCTTAGCCCATTTATTATTTTTTCTTTTCTTTTCTTTTCTTTTCTTTTTGTGTTTTTTGAGTTCTTTATATATCCCAGAGATTAGGGCTCTATCTGAGGTGCATGTAAAGATTTTCTCTCATTCTGTAGGTTCTCTCTTCATGTTATTGATTGTTTCCATTGCTGAGAAGTTTTTTAGAACCAGACTCCTAAAGCACAAGAAGTAAAAGCAAGAATCAATAAATGGGATGGACTCAAACTATGCTGAAAAAACTGGAGTTTGACATCCATGAGCAACAACAGCAGCAAAATACACACCCACTCAAGAAGGTCCAAGCATGTGCATGCCTGAACATCCTCCTCCTCCTCCTCTGCTTCCTCCTCCTCTTCCTCCTCCCCACTTCCTCCTCCTCCTCCTCTTTCTTTGTTCCATTCAGGCCTCCAGCCTATTGGATGTTTCTGCCCACAGTCAGTTCACTGACACACACACCAGTCTTCCCTGGAAACACCCTCCCTGACAAACTCAGAAGTATGCTTTACCCATTTCCTAAGCATCCCTCAATCCTGTCAGGTTGACATTCAAAAATGAACTATCTCGGGGCTGGGGATATAGCTCAGTTGGTAGAGTGCCTGCCTTGCAAGCACAAGGCCCTGGGTTTGATCCCCAGCACTGCAAAAAAAAAAAAAAAGAACTATCACAATACCTGTTTTGTAAACCTAGAAAGGTCTTCAAAAATCTTCGCTGACAGTGTTCTTGTCTATGAAATGCTAATGATATTACTAACCTCTAAGGAAGTATAAGAAAGGCCAGAAAACATAGCAGCAAAATATTTCACAAAAATCAGAGTTCTAGGAAATTATAAATGATTCAATTACACAACCATATGATGATTATTATGAAAGCAGACCCTTAAGTGGAAATACTAAAGTTTCTTTTTTTTTTTTTATGAAAGTTCAATTGTGATGCTTTAAATCAGTTTGAAACCTGAAAGTCCGAAAAGAAATCATGGCATGTTCTCATGACTGAGCTGCTGCTACTCAAGTATAGGCCTGGGTCCTGTCTCAGGTATGCTGAAGGTGAAGGTAGAGTCAGTAACCTTTCATCATTTTCCTGCTTCAGGTGTTTGCTCATCATCCCTTTGATTTATATGCCTTTCCACTTCCAATGGATTTCACTTTCAAATTTATATGCCTTTCCACTTCCAATGGATTTCACTTTCAATTCCCTCTCAAAGTGACATCACATCCATGGTCACTTCTCTGTTCCCTTTATCCACTGTGTATTCCCAATGTGCTCTTCTCCGCACACTGAGTTCACATTCTAGTGTGTGGTCTTTCCCTCTCTTCTCCTCTAGGCTGTGAGCACCTGGTGGCAGGTTCTGTCCCATTCTTTGTTTCCCTGCTGCTTGCCATGTTGTCCCAAATATAACACAGGCTTGGGATTTATTTGACAAATGAAAACAGTACAAAAATATGAATCAATTAAAAAGTCAAAACTGATTTTCAAAGGCATGCAAGTCCTTGGACCGACACAGGTGTTTCCTTCCCTTGCAAAAACAATGCCTCTATCTCCTCCCCTCAAGATTGTTAATGCCCCTCTGCTTCCCTGAACCCCCCAACATTCTAGATTGAAATGGGGATTAGAAATGAGGTGCAGGCTGAGTGAGGTAGCACATGCTTAATTCCAGTGATTCAGAAGGCTGAGTCAGGAGGATCATGAGTTCAAAGTCAGCCTCAGCAACAGTGAGGCACTAAGCAACTCAGTGAGACCCTGTCTCTAAATAACATACAAAATAGGACTGGGGATATAGCTCAGTAGTTGAGTGCCCTGAATTTAATCCCCGGCACCCCCCCACACACACAAAAAAAGAAATGAGGTGTAGTCCTCAGAGCATCAATCTCTAGGATACATTAAGAACTCAAAAAACTTAACAGCAAAAAAAATAAAAATAAAAAAAAAACCCTCAAATAACCCAATCAATAAATGGGCAAAGGAAATAAACAGGCACTTCACACAAGAAGAAATATGAATGGTCAACAAATATATGAAAAAATGTTCAACATCTCTAGCAATTAGAGAAATGCAAATTAAAACTACACTGAGATTCCATCTCACTCCAGTCAGAATGGTAATTAGCAAGAATACAAGTAACAATAAATGTTGGCAAGGATGTGGTGAATAGGTACACTCATACACTTGGGACTGCAAATTGGTGCAACCACTCTAGAAAGCAGTGTGGAGATTCCTCAGAAAACTTGGAATGGAACCACCATTTGAATATGGAGATTCCTAAGAAAACTTGGAATGGAACTGCCAGTTGACCCAGTTACCCACTCCTGGGTTTATACCCAAAGGACTTAAAATCAGCATAGTATAATGATGTAGTCACATCAATGTTTATAGCAGCTCAATTCAAAATAGCAAAGATATGGAACCAACTTAGGGCACTCCACAATAAAATATTACTCAGCTGTTAAGAATGAAAGTATGGCATTTGCCATTAAATGGGTAGAACTGAAGACTATCATGCTAAGCCAATCACGAAAAACTAAAGGCCAAATATTCTCTCTGATATGTGGACACTAACACACAATAAAGTTGAAGATAGAAGTACTCTGGATTAGACAAAGGGGAATGAAGGGAAGGGAGGGGGCATGGGAATAGGAAAGACAATAGAATGAACTGGATATCACTTTCCTGTGTTCACATATGAATACATGATCAGTGTAACTCCACATCATGTGCAACCACAAGAATGAGAAGTTGTACTCCATGTATGCATAATATGGCAAAATACATTCTACTGTCATGTATAACTAAAAAGAACAAACAACATTTTTTAAAAAAAGAAATGAGGTGGGGTCATTAGGACAGGCCGACCTTTGGTTGAGAGTAGGGGTTGGGTGAGAAGGCAGGGGCAACACAGTGTAGGAAACTCTCCTAGTTATGCCTTATCCCTGGAGCTGAAGTTGCTAAGAGACATTTGACCGCTGGCAGAATAACCTGGATGGTCTAAAACAAAACAAAACAAAAAAATAAAGGACAATTCTAGAACCCTACTGGATCAGAATTTGCAAGGATGGGACCAGGGCCTGTGTGTGTGTCTTACAAGCACCCTCACTGATTCTAGTGCACAGCCCATTTTCAGGGCCAGCCCCGCACCTCTGCCCGTCTCCCTTCCCAATGGGCTCTGGGGTGAACAAAGAAGAGGAACTGAGGAGGTTAGTCCTGGGAAACTTTAAAGTGGCTGCAGTATGGAAGGGAAGTCCTGAGTTTTAGTAGCTAGACGGAAAAGGAAGTTGCAGTGGGGCAACATTTAGTTGATGAAGCAAACTGAGTCAGCCAAGGTCACAGAGCAGGGAATAGAGCTGGGACTGTAACCCAGGTCTGTCTCACTCCATACATCTCCCCTGATCTCCTGAAAAATCCTGTCCAGCCTGTCAGTGTTGTTAAACTGTGAATTCTAAAGAATGTTAAGCTAACATCTTTGTCTAGGAGACCCACCACACCCAGCAAAGCCCAGGGCCATCTTCTAAAGCTCCTGTTTGGCCTCTGTGGCCTGGTGGCTTTGCCTCAGCCTCAGTTCCTCTAGCCATAAAGTGCAGACGGTATTCCCATACCTTCTTCGTAGCTCTGCAGTGAAAATTAATTGGGCCATGTTTATTGTGTTCTTTGAAGATGAAAAGCTTCAGCATTAAGCAGGGAGAGCGATCAACACAATCCCACATTTCTTGATTCTATTCCACAGATTTGGAACTATAAATTCAGTAAGAACCTTCTTCTTCTTTTCCTCTTTTTTTTTTTTTTTTTTCATTTTCTGTTATTTCTAATCCGGTCAAAACCAGGACCTAGTGGAATTTCTTGAACGTTCCTAACTGGAAATGGTTTGGAGGATCTAATTGCTGGCTGGAATTGACGGAGGGAGGAAAGAAGCATGTCTGAACACAGCTCCAAGCATTCCTCGGTCTGCCCCTCAACCTGGAATTCTGCGGCTGTCTCTGCTTGGCTTTGACCTTGGCTTCTTGAACCGTGTATTTATAGCCTCAGACCTCCTGGCCCTTCCCTTCCTCCTCCGCTTCCACCCACAGGCACACAATCCCATGAGCCTGGGATGGTAGGGGAGATGCACATGTCTTTTTTAATGCAGTATTTGGCATTTTTAACTTGGCTTTATAGAAGTATTAAATGTGAAATATCTGCTGTTTAAAATGCTGATCCTTCCCCTTTGCCAAAGACAACGATAAACAATGAAAGAGAGAATAGCTTTTGGTTTTAAAGAAGTAGCAAAATTAAATCCCACTTTTAAGATAATGGTAAAAATATGATCTGTCCTTAAGTAAACAAATATATTTAAAAACAGTATAACTGATAAAGAACCTCCTCTTTTGAGATAGAACTAAATGCAAGTATTTGTTTGATTTGAAGTCTTGAAAGCTTTGGTTACCATTCTGACCACACTTCTACCTCAATTCCTTGAAGTTGAAAATGCTCCAGGATGCATGCTGACCCTCAGCTGAGATGAGGACTGGGACACTTTGCCTTCGGGATCCAAATGTCCACCTGTGACTGATTCTCCCTCTGCCACCCTGTTCCTGGGAGGTAGGAATAGGAGTTGTCCCCATGTTTCCCATTTGCAACAGAGGTGATGTCCTGCAGTCTGAGGTCTGAGGGTAGCCACCTGCCACCACCACAGAGGTGACAGGGCCAAAGGCTGGAAAATGATACACACATTGCACTGTGGTCCTAGGTTAGTCAGGGAAAAGGACGGGTTCCCCTTTTAGCTCAGGCACTTCCATATGCATACAGATTGAACATCCCTGCTCTGAAAATCCAAAATCCGAAATGCTCCAAAATCTGAAACATTTTGGGTACCAACAAGACGCCACAAGTAGAAAATTCCACACCATCAAACTTTGTTTCATGCTCAAAATTATTAAAATATTTATTACATAAATATTGTATGAAATTAACTTTTAGGCTATGTGTATAAGGCATATATGAAACAGAAATGAATTCTGTGTTTGGAACTGGGTCCCAACCCCAAGACAGCTCATTATATATATGCAAAATTTTCAAAATCTGAAACACTACTGGTACCTTTAATTAAAGGACAGTCAACCTGTGTGTGTATGTTATATGTATTTATGTACAAGAATATACTGGATATATTCAAAAGGTTTAACAAAGTACCCGTGTGTGTGTGTGTGTGTGTGTGTGTGTGTGTGTGTTTGTGAGATCTGTGCAGACAGCCACAACAGCAGGCTGAGCTCAGAATACTGATGAAGCTATAACTGACCCTGTCCCTGATGGGTGGGTGCAGGACAGTGGCCACAGTGAACAAATAAGCCAAGCTCTCTTAGGGTTTTGGCAAAATAAAGGAAGTGGTTCTGTCACCGTTTTCTTTATTCCGTGGGAAAATGAAGGTTGGCTTGACTGGTGCAAGAGAAAAACATGAGAAAGAGAAGATTAAAAAGACATTGGTGGGAACAGGAAAGACAGTAGAATGAAGGGGACATCACTTTCCTATGTTCATATATGAATACACCACCAGTGCAACTCCACATATTGTTCAACCACAAGTATGGGAAGTTACACTCCAGGTATGTGTGATACATCAAAATACACTCTACTGTCATGTATAACTAATAAAAACAAATAAAAAGTCAAAAAAAAAAAAAAGGCATTGGCGTTGGCAGTACTGTGCTCAGCTCAGATGTGTTCCTGGAACTGCCCTGCTTGCTTCCATGAGCTCTGCTGTGTGAGCTGTCAAGGAAAGAGGGTGCTTGGATGTAGCTCGATGGGAGAGCACATGCTTAGCATGCATGAAGCCCTGGATTCGATCTGCAGCAACACACACACACAGAACTGAATCTCCAAGAAAGCCTGAAAAGGTCACACCAAAATTATGACTCTCTGATTGCAACAGTTACAACTGCCCTTGGGTCTCAAAGCCCAAAGGCCTGCTTTTCTGTAAGTGCATAGGTCATTGCAAAAGGACTGTCTTAAATACAGATGCTGGCTGCAACTCCAAACCTGATAAGACTGCTTCACCCTTGCCCACATAACAGAACTAGGATGCTCTGGGGGCATTCAGGGGCATTCTCCCTAATTAAAACCAATCAACTGGGAAAGGGAGATATTAAAACTGGGATGACCTATTTAGAGCTCTGGTTGACACTGGGCTACAGTCTGCCCTTAACCCCAACACACTTTCAAGGTCCCCTCCAGAGTTCTGAATGTATCAAGATGGTGTATTGATAACCGTTTCCAAATCTCTACCCATTTTTTTTCCCAATAGAGCCCTTTCTTGAAAAGTCAAAGTTTCTTATTCATCCTGTTGGACCCTTTCCATCTTTGGGGGGTGGATTTTCTGGAAGTATATCAAGCCCATAGGTCTTTTTTCCCAAATGGAGGAAATTATACTAGTATGAACCCCACCAGAGCTCTGGTCTTACAGAACTAGCTCCTACCCAGGTACCCATCTACCCTTGTCAATCTCAATAACCCTACCCATCCTGCCCTCCAGGAATTGCCCAAGAACTTCAAGGCACATTCCAAGATTAATATTGATCATATCTATTCAATACCTCCAAGTAAAATCCAAGTGGATCAATGTCAAGCAATACTCCCAAATCCTCACATCTGACTGTCATACCAACCTTCAATAGATAACTTTATATATAAGAAACTGGATTTCCATATTTCCATAGAACCTGTCACAAACCCTAGTGGAAGAGGACGAAGGATCTCAAAACCATTAATAACACAGCTGTTCCTCAACTTACTTACCCTCAAACCTTGTTGTCTGGTGTTTCCCTGGGAGCCAATATTCTTTAGCTGTTGACTTCCGCAGCGTTTTCTTTAGTATATGACTACATGCTAACAGCTAATTTTTTGCCTTCACCTCTAAGGGCTGAAAATATACCTGGGCAGTCCTTTCCCAAGGGTATACTGAAAGCCCTACCTATTTTTCTCAAATTCTTCAGGTTGACCTAGCTGATGTCTCCTCCCAATGTGGTTCAATCTTACTTCAATATGTAGATGATCTGCTTTTATGCTCCCCATCCCAAGAGACTTGCCTTGCTGACAGCATCCACTTATCCATATCCTGAGACATAAGGTCTCAGAAGGAAAACTTCATTTTGTCAGATTTCTGTCAAATGTTTGGGGTCACTTCTTGACATCTGAAGGTCTGTCTCTTAACCCTTAATGACTTCAAGGCCCTTTAGCTTTCCCCCCTCTCCACACTAAAAGACAACTTCAAGGATCTTTAGGACTTGCAGGTTACTGTTGGAATTGGCTACCAAACTTTTCTTTGATATCCCAACCCCTTACAATTTACTAAAAAATTCCTCTCCTGACTCTATTTAATGGACTTCCAAAAGAAAACAATCTTGGGGCCAATTGACCTGAACCCCTACTTTGGGGCATCTCAATTACCATCTTCCCCGCACCTGTCTATTCATGACTGGGGAGGAAATGCTCTCGGAGTCCTAACCCAACACTGTGGAGGGCAGAACAGGCCAGTAGCAACCAGACCCAGTGGCCCAAGCATCACCCATCAGTCTGAAGGTAGTTGCTGCTCCCTCCATTCTCATTAAAGCCACTGAACTCCCCTGGCCACCTACATCCCTCACTCTGCAGAGGCCTTCCTTAACTCTCACCACACCCAATACCTCTCTGCTGGTAAACCTCCTTGCTGGCTGACTATGAGATCCTCTTCCTCTCCTCATCTCAACTCACTGACATCTGATATTATCTGCTCAACCCTGCTACCTGGCTTCCTCTCTCAGATAATGGCCTTCCCTATGACAACTGCCTTGACTGATCAACCCCTCGCCCACACCTAAATCTATAAGAACTCCCCTTGTCTAACACAGACAACAATTGGCTTATAGATGGGTCTTATCTCAGAGGACCCAGTGGTTACTACCAAGCTGATATGGTCTAGTCTCTCTTGGTAAGATTATAGAATCTGGCCAGATCTCCATGCCTTCACAAGAGCATCCCTCCTAGCTAAAGACAAGACCAACAACATTTGCACAGGCAGTAGAAATGCCTTTGGGTTACTGGTTGACTCTGGTATACTCTGGAAACAGATATGCCTTTGGGTTACTAGATGACTTTGGTATGCTCTGGAAGCAGAGAAGATTTTCAACTTTCTCAGGAAAACAAATAAAAAATAAAAGATCATGTCCTTGTCCTCTTGGAGGCCATTCAGAATACAGGAGCTTTAGCATCAATAAAAATCCAGGGTTACCCTTCTGCCCAGGTGGAATAAAGAAAAGGAAATTAGATAGCTGATGCCTCTCAGCACCAGAGGCACCTTGCAAGAGGCCCTATATGTAAAAGTCTCTAAAAGTTCTTCCATTTTCCCTGCCTCCTCAACTCCAGATTTACATCACAGGCTAATCAAAGGCCCCAACCCCTCTTACCACGATTGAAAAGGGGAAATAAGAAAAACAGGGCTATTCACTTGATAAAAAGAGAGGTGTTTTATTTTCTGTTTGTTTTGCATGGTCTCAAATAGGCACCCCATCCTCCCAAGTAGCCTGTGAAAGAAAATTTTATCCTTTTTTCTTAACTTGACTCACTGGGATATTGACAAGATGGCTATGTTAGTTGGCTTTCTACACTAACCAAGTACCTGAGGTAATTAACTTATAAAGAGAAAAGGGTTATTTCAGCTCGCAGTTTTGGAGCTTTTGATCCATGACTGATTGGCCCTATGCTTTGAGCCCATGGCAAAGCAGAATATCATGCAGGGAGTGTGTGCAGAGCAAAGTCCACTTATGTCATGAGCCAGGAGCAGAAGAGGAAGAGACAGGGGATGGGGGTCCCATAATTCCTTCGAGTATTGCCCCCAGTGACCCTAAAGACCTCCTATAAAGCCTGACCTCTCCAAGATTCCATCAGATGTCAATTATACCACCCAGGGTATCAAGCCTTTAGCACATGGGCCATGGGGGGATGTTTACAATGGAATCACATGACCCAGTTATCCCATTCCTGGAGATTTATCCCAAAGAACTAAAATGAGCTTACTATAGTGATACATGCACACCAATTTTTATAAGCATCACAATTCATAATAGCCAAGTTATGGAACCAGCCTAGATGGCTGTTAATAGACAATAGATAAAGAAAATGTGGTATATATACACAATGAAGTTTTATCCAGCCATAAAAAATAATAAAATTGTGTCATTTGCTGGTAAATGGATGGAACAGGAGAACATCATGCTGAGTGAGATAAGCAAGACTCGGAAAGTCAAAGGTCAAATGTTTTCTTTCATATGTGGAGGCTTGAGGGGCAGGGGGGAACTCAAATGGGGGGGTCTGAAAATAGAAGGGAGACAAATGTGTAAAGGGAGGGGATTAAAGAGAAGGAAGGGGAGGCAAGGGGAAGCACTGGGGAATTAACTCAACCAAATCATGTTATATCCATGTACAATTATACCACAATAAATCCAGCTAGTATATACAATCATGATGCACCAATTAAAATAATACTAATAATAGAAGGAAGGTCAGTAGAGTAGAGAAAGCAGGATCAAGGGAGGGGGGAAGGGAGGGGAAGGGAATGTTCTGGGGAATGTGATTGATCACTTTATGTTATCTGCATGTGCCAATATGGCCTAATTAATTCCATTATTATGTATAATTATAATGCACCAATAATTTTTTTTAAATTACAATAGCCATAGTCCATGAGGAAAGCAGTATTATTGGAAGCCTTCCTCCATTGCTTATCAGGTATGCCAACTTGGTAAAATATGTCTCCAATATAACCCGAGGAAGCCACTTCATACTTCCATGGGTCATTTTCCCTTGCCAAATGGTCAACCCTTTTAGAAGTCCAAGTTCAACTACCCATCTCATAGGGATATAAAAGCACTTTGGTCATCATTGGTACATTTTCACATTGGGTCAACTGCTCTGCCATCAGTCTCAGCCATGGCAGTGGCTAATGTCTTATTAGAAAAAGTCGTACCAATCTGGAGGGTTCCCTAGGTACTTCATAGAGACCAAAGGACTCACTTTACAGGATGAATGGTTCAGGGTGTTTGTAAAATCTGGCCTATTTATCAGCATTTCCATCAGGCTTATCACTCCAGGTGGTCTGGGTTAGTGGACCAAAGCAATGGAATAAAAAAAAAACCCAGTTGGAAAAAAATTGTGTGGAGTTTAGTCTGCCATAGCCTATTGGCCTTCCCTTATCTCTCATCAACTTTTGTTTTATTCCTATAGGAAACTATGTTGCCTCCTTTTGAGATCATGGCACACACCATCCTGTGTGCCTGGTGAAGAACTTCACCAACTATGCTCATTAAAGGGATCTCCTGCATTACAGCAAGGCGCTTATTAACATCTTACAACATAATACTAATTTAAGAGTCCTTCAACAGTCAGGTGTTGTGTTACACACACCTGTAATCTCAGCTACTCCAGAGGCCAAGGCAGGAGAATTGCAAGTTCAAGGCCAGCCTGTGCAATTTAGTAAGACCCTGTCTCAAAATAAAAAATAAAAGGGGCTGGAGATATGGCTCAGAGGCAGAGCACCCCTGGATTCAATCTCCAGTACTACAAAAACTATTCCTTCGACAGCTTGCTCCTGGGAGACAAAGAGCACTCTCACAAACCTAAAGCCTGCAGATTACATTTATTGGAAAGTATACCAGTTTAAAGACTTCTCCAGCCCCCCTGGAAGAGACCTTATCAGGTACTCTTAACTAACCCATGGAGTTAAATTAAAGGGTGCATTCACTGATGAGTTGAGACTCACCTGCAAATGAACTCCTCAACCCATAATTGATAATAAGACCAAGTTGACCAGAACCAGACAACCAGGACAGGAAGCAGAGGACAGCTGTTCACAGTGAGCCCCAGATGCTGGACAGAGCCAACAAAATGATCCAGCTCCTCTTGCTCCTGTTCTTTCAGGGTTCTCTGATCTTCTCCACAGAACCACAACTCCATGGTCCAACTATCTTACTCCTTGGTTTTCACTGGTAACCTTTGGGATTGTGGGATCTGTTATCTCTCACCTGCAAATTCTTTCTCAAGAGATAATAACCCAAATTTTATTCCTGTAACCATAAGAAAAATCCTCAAGAGGTTTCCTCCCTTTTGAATTTGTGGGTACATCCTCACACCTAATGGGTCTTATTATTTATTTCCTTACCCCACCTGAGAAATGATCTGTAATGTTTTCTGGACTTAACTGCAATAACTTGATAGCCTACAATAAAACTATGAAACTGATTATTAGCCAGAGGACCAACATCTGCCTGCTCAATGGTAGCCACCTACTGGCCCCTAGTTCTACTAAACTCTCGAAAGAGGTGTGCTAACAGAGCAACCCTCCTTGGGGACAACTTGATGAGTTCTTCTATGATCTTCTCTGCATTCCTTCAGCTTTGCCTGTCTTCAGATCCCCCCTCCTGGGCCATCCCTAATACCAATCTTCAGTTTCACAATCTCACCAAACTTTTAACCACTAATGAAGTCCTAGACTTCCAGAATATGCCTGGAATAACGTACACTCCTCTGGTCACATCTTCGTGGATACAGTGAGGGCTCTTTGGCACATGGTTGCCTAAATTCCTAGCAAATGGGAGGATAGTGCTTATGGGGTGCTTGACCTTTCCCACTTGTAATTCTTCATTCCTGACGCAAATGCCATTCCATCAGAATCCCCAACCTTGTGAAAGGAGTGATCTTTACAGTATAAATGATTACCCTGAATACGACCTCATCTGATGAGGATGACAGCTATGGGCATTCCCAGGTGCTTCTGGGGAAGGGACTTTACAAAGGCACTGGGAGGACCTGCCTCGACAAAGCTCCCTGATGGGATGCAGGATGAACGTTGGTAAGATCCCTCTGTTTTTCTCCTTCACTGGTTTACCAGGAGGGTTTGATCCTGGTGACTGGGTTAGATTGGGAAGAACGCTGGGATCCTGAGTAGAAGCTGGCACAGCCTGGAATGAATGCATGATTGGACACCTTTCCCGTACCATCAGCAGAACCATCTGTTCCACTGCTTGGGCCCTTAGAGCCCCACAAAGGTCTTTAGGTTCCCTTCTCCTGCAGGCCTGGGTGATTACCTTGCAGATCCTCCTTCCTGTGCTGGGCTGTGTTTGAGCTACTGCAAATACCTCCTGTTTTACTTGAATAAATACTTCTAGCCAGGTTGGACTGGAAACCTTCAAATCTTACTGCTGTCTAAGTCTCTCAGGGGAGTACCTTCAAAGGATCCTCTCAGTTGAACTCCCAGGTCTCTGGTTTTTTCAGCTGGCTCCTTTCTGACACTGGTTTCCTTTTGCAATCTGCCCTACAGTTTCTTGAGATCCTCCTCATACTAAGAGAAGCATTTCACTTCTCTTTAAAATCATTCTAGTCCATTTTAACAGATGTTTTCAAGAGATCCCTCCCCCACCAGAATAACATTAACTCAATACCTTAAGACTCTGGACTACTTCAATCTGGAGCCAAACTAACCCAAGACACTTTGATTCAGACTAGTGGGTATCTGTGTGTCCCTCATTAGTAACTGGTTCCATGTGCTTAGTTGGTCACTGCCTAGTCACAAGGATCCTGTTTTAGTCAGCTTTTTTGTTGCTGTGACTAAAAAATTGGGCCAGAACAATTGTAAAGGAGGAAAAGTTTATTTAGAGCTCCTGGTTTCAGAGGTCTCAGTCCATGGACAGCCGGGTCCATTCCTTGGGGCTCCAGGTGCCATAGGATATCATGGTGGAAGAGTGTGGTGGAGGGAAGCAGCTCACATGATCAGGAAGCAGAGAGACTCCACTTGCCAGATACAAAGCATATATCCCAAAGGCATGCCCCCAATGACCCACCTCCTCCAACCATACCCTACCTACCTTCAATTTCCACTCAGTTAATCCTGTCAGGGGATTAATTCACTGATTGGGTTAAGACTGTCATAACCTAATCATTTCTCCTCTAAACCTTCTTGCATCGTCTCACACATGAGCTTTTGGGGGATACATCCCATCCAAACCATAACACTGACAAAAGACTCAATGGTCCCTCAGCGGGTTACCAACCACTCTGGTACCTTGACACTAGGGTCCCCTTTAATCAGTTCCGGCCATTCATCCCAGACTCCAAATGGAAAAAGTAAGGCAAAATGCAGGAAAGGAATTTGTTCAATATAGGTGTATCAGAAAGACAAAGGGATCAAGTATCCTCAACCCTGACTTGGGTTGGAGGGGGACTGACAGGAGCTTCAGGTTTAAACGGGGAAAGGGATAAAAGTGTGTGTGGGGGGGTAAGAAGTGTGTATACTCAAGCAGTCTTGGTCTAACTGTGGTCAGGTTGATCATTATCTCAGGATTGGTCAGGTGGGGTTGTTGTTGGAAAAAAGAGTTGCTGTTGGGGTAGGGGTAGTTTCGCCACTCGTCATGGGTATTTACCCATCAAACCTGCTGTTCCTGGACTCCAAGGTGACTGCAGGAGAAAATGACTCAGAGCAAAGGAGACATGCAAAACAGAGGCAGAGATGCCAAGCTTTACCTTGGCTTTTAATTACCGATAGGCATCTTGGCCCAAGCCAAGAGTGAGTGCATCTGACCAAGGCCCCTCATTCCTTAATCTAACGGGACATAAGTGCTGTAATTGATCATCTGTACTGTCTGCCGACAGCTTTCCATCAAAAGGGAGGAAAGCAAACTTTAAGAAAAGCTTCATTCCCAAGAAGGTCCAGTATGGCTAATTGGGCCTGAATTCAGCAGGTAGCTTGGAAGCCAATGCACTGACTGGGGCGGCCACGAACATACTCTGTGCTGCTAGAGGAACCACAAAGGGCACTTTACCACCCTTTTCAGGGTATGTTCCTGTTTCAACTCCTGAGATAAATGGCCCCAGGAAGTCTTTTTGTTACCCAAACCTGACCACTGAGCTGTGATCTACAACCAACCAATCAGGACCGGAGGCTTCCCACACCCGGCATCTTTCATTTACATAGGCGGACCAGAGTGGGAACCAGGGTGGCGACTTTCTCTGTTTAAGCCTCCTCTCCCTTTGTTCTTCCCTATTTGTATGAAGGCATCCTCTCCCTGTTTTGCAGTTTCTATCTTGTCTTCCTTCCTTCTAAATCTCCTCTTTTATCTTGTCGTCTTTCCTAAAGAAGTCACAGGAAATTGTTCTTTGGGAACTTTCTAGATTATGGTCAGAGAAACTCCTTTCCCAAGGCTTTTCAGAGAATCCATGACAGTCTGCTGAAGAATATTCTTTGCAAGGGAGTCTGTTGGGATGCTGGTAGAAAACCCAAGGCCCTCCTAACCTGGATCACCCCGGCTCCTATGGAGAACTGGACCCTTCCCGGGGCCTGGGCCTGGGCGATGGTGGGGGTGGGGGATTCCATACCGATAACGCAGCTGAGGGTTTTGAAGTTTCCGCTGATGGATGAATATCCTCCTGAGAAGACTTTGATTTCCTGTCTTAAATGATAAAGGAAGGCCCTCTCCAAGGCCAGAGCAGGAGTGGTGGCCTCGCAGAGGTAGGCGTCGAGGACCCCAGACCTGCCTGCTGGAGTTGCAGACCCCTCCCAGGGCCCTGTCCGCCAGCCTCCGCGAAGCCCCTGACTTGACTGCAGCAGCTGCCCTGTGACCATCTCAGCTCCTGCCTTCCGGGGTGGCCTCCCAGCCTCTTCCCCGGAGCCCCATCCCTTCCCCTGTAGTGTCCCCATCTGCTTAACAGCGTCGTGTCCATCCCGGGAAGACCCGCGCACACTCGCACCGGGGGTAGGAGGATCCGCGTGCAGCAGTGCGGGCTGGATTTGGGCTGGGGGCTCATCGCAGCGAGGCAGTGACCCTCTCCACTTCGTTTACCCGTCGGTAATTAGGGAATAATTCCAATACAGTCTCATAAATTCATTGTGACTATTAAATGGGAGCAGGACTATAAATCAATTCCCACGGCTCCTGGGCTCAGTGGCGTTGTTCTGCGTGTTCCTTCTTCCAGCGGACTTGGAGGTATTTATATAACACACAGGAGGACTCCGGGTAAAGCTGGTGTCGGGTAGGATTTCTCCGGGTAAAATAAGAGGTGCTTTCCTGTCAGCGCAGGCCTGGGGACAGGAGCTGACCCACCAGGGTGGTGGATGCACAGCGTCCTGGGACGCTCCTGAGCCCGGCGGGTGCAGTGCACTGCCCTGGGCTGCCCTTCCATGGTGTGGGTTGGTCATGTTTTGGGAGACATTTGGTCATGCACAGTCCAGATGGGGTCCTAGGAGGTGAGGGCTATAATACTGCTCCCTGCAGCAGCTATGCCTCCCCCTCCCATCTCAACAGCCTAGCCAGCCATTGGTCCACTCCTCAGCCTGCCAGCATTCTCGGCAGCCATTGGCCTGATCCCTAGCCGCCCCCACCCCCACAACTGCCTCAACAGCAGTTGGCCCTTCTGGCAGTTAGCCCAGGAAAATTCTACTTAGGAAAAGCTCCCCCATTCTCTCTCTTTCTCTCTCTCTCTCTCTCGGGCAGATGCTTGGCTCATCTGCCTAATAAAATCTCTTGAGAGACTTCTTGTACCTGGAGTAGTATTTCTGGGTGCTTTCATTGGTGCAGTGACTTGGATGGACTCTTCTCAGGCCACTTAGGCAGGTGAAATCCCATCTGTCACCCCAGACCCCCCCGAGATGCTGGTCTCACCTTCCATTTGCCCGGATGCTCAGTTCCACATCCACCACCGGCTTCAGACTGGTGAGTTTTCCCCTAGGTCGACTTCAACATTCCTCTGCTGTCCTGAGACGCTACCATTGATTGTCTGGCGCCCTCAAGGTGGCTGAGGGGTGGGAGTTCCCCCAGCCATGACTTTTACAGCTATGTCTGGTCCCCTTAGTTGACCTTATCTGATGGGTGGGTCCCTGATTTTCATGGTGGAGACTCTCCGTCAGGGTTGTGGCTCCTCTTTGGGCTCGTGTGTGCACTGGCTCGCTCTCTCTCTCTGTCTCTCAAATCCTGATGTCAGGTCCTCAACTCTCTTGGCTTTTGCCTGGCACACACTGATGGTCAGGTGACAACCTCCATCACTGTGCTGCCTTCTTGTCTCCAGCCAACTAGTCTGTGACCTTGGAACGCCTTGGACACTGACTTGGCTGTTTCTTAGACCCCACCATGGGATCTAGGTTTTCCATCCCGGAAGATTGACCTTGGGACATTTACTAGAAAATCTTAAGTCCCTTCACCTGATCCCTGACCTAGAACCATCAAAACTTATTTACTTGTGTAATGATATTTGGCCACAGTATCCTTTAGATAATCAATCAGAATGGCAATTAATGGTACCCTGGACCCCAATATTTTACAGGACCTATACAACTTCTGTGAGCAAGCGGGCAAGTGGAAAGAGATTTTTTTATCTTCAAGCCTTTTCTTTCTTGCTCACTAAGCTTGATCTCTCCTCTTCCTGCAAACCCAAACACCGCCTTTTGGCTTCTTCTCCCCCTCATAATCCCTCCTCCGCCCCCTCTGGCCCCTGCTCTTCCATTTCCTTTGTCCCATTCTCTTTGTTTCCACTCCCCTGCTCAGCCCACCAAGTCCTCCCACCATGAGGTCCTGCGCACATGTTCTAGATGGGAGGTGGCCAGTGTGGAGGGAGTGATCAGAGTCCATGTTCCTTTCTCACTCTCCCATCTTTCCCAGATGGAGAGGCAGCTAGGCTCCTTCACCTCCAACTCTGCAAACTTCATTAAGGAATTTTGGCATCTTACCCAGTCTTTCAGCCTTACCTAGCATGACATTTATATGTCATGTCCAACACCTGAGGAGCGCAGAAGAGTCTGGGAACAGGCGCACAATTAAGCAGATGAGGTTCACCAATTGACCCTGGCCCACCCCACTGGGGCTGAAGCAGTACCAGATAGGGAGCCCCAATGGGACTATAACATGGGGGCTGGGCGTCTGTGGTGGAACCAGTTCCAAACCTGTGTCCTTGAATGTCTCCGAAAGTCCGCCATTAAACCCATTAATTATGCCAAACTTCAGGAATTAATACAGGACAAAATTGAAAGCCCTTCTATCTTTCTGAGTCACCTCCCAGAGGCCATGCTCAAATATACTAATCAGGACCCTGAAACTCCAGAGGGACAACAGCTACTCATGACTTATTATTTTTCCCAAAGCTACCCTGATGTAAAGGCTAAATTGAGGCAGTTGGATAGGGGGCCCCTTACCCCACAGCCAGAGGTTCTAACAGTGGCATTCAGGGTGTATAATGGAAGGGAAGAAAAAAAAAAAACTAAAACTAAAATACCTAATGCTAGCCAAAGCTTTTCAGCTAGCTAGACCTGCCCAGCCAGCCACCGCTAGGGGCACCATAGCTCCCAGAAGACCTCCAGGCCCTGCCTCAAGTGTGGAAAAGAGGGCCATGGGGCACAAACCTGCCCCAACCCCCGGCAGCCCCCAGGTCCTTGTTCAAAATGCCACCAACTGGGACATTGGGCAGTGGATTGCCCTGGTGCTCAGAGAAGTTCCAGGTCACCCCCACCCTCTTCCCCCTGTGACTTACTGGGATTGGCAATGGATGACTGAAGGGGCCCAGGACTTCTACACCTGACAACCATCACCGCTCAGGAGCCCTGAGTGACCTTAATGGCTGCAGGCAGGCAGCTCCCTTTCCTTATAGATACTGGAGCCACCTTTTCAGTGCTGTGGGAGTTTTTGGGACCCACTTCCCCCACCAAATCCTCTATTGTTGGGGTAGAGGGAAAACCATACCACCCCCTATAAGCCCCTCCAATAAGGTTGTCATATCGGACAAATCTGCTTCACTCATTCCTATTTGATAATTCCTATGTGTCCCATTTCCCTCCTGGGAAGGGATATCCTAGCCAAATTGGGTGCCTCTATTTCCTTCTCACCCACCATGCGCCTCCACCGAGACTCCTCTGCTGTTCCTCTCCTTATGACCCTGCAGGAATATTCAACTCAACCTGAGTCTTCCTATCACCTCCTCCCTCCCTTGTTGACCTCAAGGTCTGGGACACCCCCACACCCTCTGTAGCCAAATGCTCACCTGTACTCATTCTCCTGAAGGACCCAACGTACTACCCAGCTCAGGCCCAATATCCCCTTCCCCAAAGGAACCTCTTAGGACTTCAATCAGTCATCCAGGATTTAAGGCAGAAAGGCTTCCTGTGCCCCACCAACTCACCTTAAAACACTCCCATCCTGGCTGTTAAAAAGCATAATGGATCTTACCATTTGGTGCAAGACCTCCTCATCATCAACTCAGCAGTTGTCCCCATCTTCCCCATTGTGCCCAGTTTCTACACCTTGCTTTCCTCTATCTTCTCTTCCACCATATACTTCTCTGGGTTGGATTTCAAGGATACCTTTTTCACTGTCCCTCTCCATCCTGACTTGCAAGATCTCCTTGCCTTCACCTGGACTGACTCCCTCACTCAAGTTTCTTCTCCGCTGACCGGACAGTTCTCCCACAGGGATTTTGGGACAGCCCTCACCTCTTTGGCCAAACACTCCCTCATGATCTTGCCTCTCTTATTTTCATTTCCTCCTCTCTCTTACAGTATGTGGATGATCTTCTATGTAGTCCCGCTCTCGAGGACTCCCAAGGAGACACTATTAAGCTTCTAAATTTTCTGGCTGACAGAAGGTATAGAGTCTCTCCAGCAAAGGGACAACTTTCCCAGCCTCAGGTTATTCACTTAGGAGTCGATCTCTCACATGGGTTTAAGGCCATCAAGCCCTCCACCCTTCTTTCCATTCCAGAGGCCGAGGACCAGAACACCAAGGCACCAGACAACCACACCCAGCCACGAGGACTGGACTGCCAGCTACATACTTGTCTCCCCTGCCATTTGTCCTGTCTGCCATTTTCCTAACTATCAGATTTTTTCCCAATAGATCTGTCCAGGTGCCAGCCATTTCCTCCCTCCGGGATTGCCCACGCAACTACTTGAAGACTGACTCCTACTGTCCCCAGGGATGTTTTACACATTTTACATATGTTCACAGCTGAAGCTCAGAGGATTAACTCACCATCACACACCACATACTCAATTTAACTAACCCTCTCATGGCACAGGGATGTTGGGTGTATGTGAGAGTGGAGTTTCTAGCACCCTAGATTTTAACAACTCTTTGACTTTCAGCAGCACCCTCTTGGAGCAGGTGATATCACTCCAAAATTATCAGAAGCATCTCTCTTCCAATTTGCTTCTGGGTGCATATCTTCCAAGGGAAGTCACCCTGTGGGTTCACTAGAAAAAGGGAAGTACTCTCAGGAAGAGTGCTGCCTCTATGTCAACCAATCAGCTTGTATTATAGGAATATCAGGACCTCACAGGAAAGAATCAGAGCCTGGCTGCAAGTGCACTCCCCAGAGGAACTGTCTGGTCCCCAAGCCCCACCTGCTGCACTGACATCTCCCTCCCCTGAATCAGCTCTACGCCCACACCCAGCAGGAAGCAGTTACTGAAGATGGATCTTCGCCCATGCACCCAAAGGGATCTTCTTATAAAAACAAAAATGGGGGAATATAATACTGCTCCCCCATCCTTTTGCTGCAGCTATTCCTCCTCCTCCCATCTCAACATCCTAGCCAGCCATTGGTCCACATATCAGCCTGTGAACATTCTCAGCAGTCATTGGCCTGATCTCCAGCCCACGAACTTCCTCATCAGCAGTTGATCTGATCGTCATTAGCCCGTGAAAATTCCACTACTTCAGACAAGATCCCCCACCATTCTCTTTCTCTCTCTCTCTCTTCAGGGCAGACACTCTGCTTGTCTGCCTAATAAAATCTCTTGCATGAGTTCCCATGTCCAGAGTGTTTTTTCTGGGTGCTTTTCAAGGGCCACACCCACCTTCTTTTGGTTTTTACTGTAGTTTTTACACTTCAGTTCTGTGTATGACAGACACCTCTCATCTTGAAGCCCTTTGTTATAGATGGCTTCTGAGGCAGTCATGATTCATTCAGTCTTCAATGTGGCTCATGTTCCAAATTTCTCAGTTCCAGTCAAGTCCCCAGTCTGGAAAGTGTGGAGAGGGTGACAGAGGATGGGAAAACAGTGACTGAGATTGGGGATCTCTGATGACCTCATGGCTGTGGCATGCCTGGTGCCTGGGAATGCTTCTATGCCAAGGGCACAGGATGCTTAGCTGCTGTGGCTGCTGTGGCAATGCCCTGCATGAGGAGGCTCTGTGCAGGAGTCCTATCAGCTCTGAACTTGATCTCAGGCACACAGGTCCTGGGAAGGAAGGAATTCTTATGCTAGACAACCACAATGTTTACCCAGCTCCTGTATTCCTGAGCTTGCCCACTTAACAGTAACTTTAAACAATGGACTTTCTTGAGAGCTACAAAAAGCTTCTAACATTGCACTTTTCAACTGTGGATTGCAACTGCAGAAAAGCTACATAGATGTTCTCGTTTCTGTAACTTTCCTAAATGCAAAGAACAATGCTTGCAAAGTCTTTAACCTGATGAGACATATATAAATAAAGATTACTGATGTAACTTTTAAAAAAAATTTAAATGTTGATGGACCTTTATTTTATTATTTATATGTGGTGCTGAGAATCAAACCCAGTGCCTCCTACATGCTAGGTAAGCACTCTTCCACTGAGCTACAACCCCAAACCCCTGGCATGACTCTTTAGTGATGCTTCTCCATCAGAGAGCAGCACTCCACCTGATCCCAGCTGTATACCTTCAAAATCTATGTCTGTGAGTATTTATTTTTCTAATCCCCTGTTGTCCAACACTGGAACCACAAGTTTGGCCTCATTGGATGCAGCAACAATACATGATATCCTAACTATGTTCACAGTGTCACTGCCACATGGAAAGCACAGAATGACATCTGCCAGCAGAGAGTGGCTAGGACCTGACAGAGCAGTCAGCAGAGAAATGGTCTGTATGCTGCCCCTGTTCTCCAGGCAGGGCCTGCGCCATATTCTCTATCTTCTCCAGGGCTTTAAAATTCAGAATCCAGTGCTCTTTATGACAGTTTTCACAGAGTACTACCTAGCCCATAAACATGGGACATGGTCTTAACATTCAAGGAACATCTGAGAAATTCATTTTTAAATTGGAGTTTCATAATTTGGTGGAATAACATACTTTCCACTGTTCCTACTGAGAGTCATCAGGCATATGAGCTGTGGCCTTGTCCTTGTCAGATGTGCCATTCTGAGACATGTCAGAAAGGTCTCATACAGCAAACCATCCACAGTCTCCTGGGTCAGTCATAACTACTTGAAGGCCTTTTCTGCCCAGTATGTTATGGCTAGTCTTCTAAGTAACTGGAGCTTCTACTTCAGGGACTTTGCTTTAACCTGGAGATGTGGTGGTTGCATTAAAAAGGGAATGATAAAAGGACTTAAAGTCAGCATACTGCAGTGGCGCAGCCACATCAATGATTATAGCAGCTCAATCACAATAGCTAAACTGTGGAACCAATCTAGATGCCCTTCAATAGATGAATGGATAAAGGAACTGTGGTGTATATACAAAATGGAATATTATTCAGCCTTAAAGAAGAATGGGATTATGGCATTTGCCAATAAAGGGATGGAGCTGGAGAATATCATGCTAAGCCAAAGAAACCAATCCCAAAAACCAAAGGCCAAATGTTTTCTCTGATATGGGAATTCTGATCCATTATGGGTGGGGCAGGGATAAGGGAATAATGGAGGTCCTTTGGATTTGACAGAAGGAAATGGGGGAGAGGAAGGGTTGTGGGAGTTGGAAAGATGGTGAAATGAGACAGACATCATTACCCTATGTACATGTATGATTGCACAAATGGTGTGACCCTGCATTGCAATCAGAAAAGTGAAAAGTGCTCCATTTGTGTACACTGAGGAGAAATGCAATCTTCTGTCATGTATAACTAATTAGAACAAATAATTTTAAACAAAGGGAATGATAAAATCGGAAGCTGGGAATAGAGACCAATGAAGACATATCCCAGGGATAAACAACCCCTGGGATCAGTAGATTTGCGGTGTTTGATGCTAAGAAATGAATAAAATGAGGAAAGGGAAAATTGAAAACTCTATTTGACAAAATAGAGTACAGTGATTGCAGATAAGTTAATGAGTAAATATGCATATTTACTCCTGTTTGTATGAAGTAAACATATTTCACATATTTGGTCTTCCATGCCTAAGACTAAACAGCAGAATGACAATTATTTGTCTCCGTGAATGAATGAGATGAAGTTTTGTTGAAAGCTGGACATGATGGACTGAAGCAAACAGGACTTTAGTGTGAGGTCTTCCACTTATTTGGCAAGGAGTTAGGCTCTACTATTTGCTTTAGTGTAGATCAGAAGCTCAAATGCCCCCTGATGTCCTTGTTTTTGTCTGCTCAGTTGTCTTTGGACTTCCCTAGAGATTCTTTCTTTTTTAATTTATTTTTTATTTTAAATGTTTAAATTTTGTTCTTTTTAGGTATACATGACAGAGTGTATTTTGACATACATACATGGAGTATAATTTTTCCTAATTAGGATCCCATTCTTGTGGTTGTACACAATGTGGAATTCCTCTGGTCATATATTCATGTATGAATAGAGGAAAGCTATGTCTGATTCCTTCTACTGTCTTTCCAAATCCCATCCTCCCTTCCCCTCATTCCCCCCGGTCCAACCCAATGAATTCAAAACACTTAACCTCCCCCAAACAAATAACCCAATCAATAAATGGGCAAAGGAACTGAACAGACACATTACAGAAGAAGAAATACAAATGGTCGACAAATATATGAAAAATTATTCAACATCTCTAGCTATTAGAAAAAATGCAAATTAAAACTACACACTGAGATTCCATCTCACTCCAGTCAAATTGGCAATTATCAAGGATACAAGTAGCAATAAATGTTGGCAAGGATGTGGTAGGGAAAAGGTACACTCATTTATTGCTGGTGGGACTGCAAATTGGTGCAACCACTCTAGAGAGCAGTATGGAGACGCCTAAGAAAACTTGGAATGGAACCACAATTTGACCCAGTTATCCCATTCCTCGGATTATACCCAAAAGACTTAAAATCAGCATATTACAGTAATATGGCCACATCAATCATTATAGCAGTTCAATTCACAATAGCAAAGCTATGGAACCAATCCAGGTACCCTTCAACAGATGAATTGATAAAGAAGATGTGATATATATAGATATATATATATATCTATATATATATATATATATATATATACGCAATGGAATATTACTCAGTCATAAAAAGAATGAAATTATGGCATTTGCTGGCAAATGAATGGATCTGGAGACTACCAAGCTAAGTGAAACAAGCCAGTCCCAAAAAAACCAAAGGCTGAATGTCCTCTCTGATATGTGGATGCTAACACACAATAAGCAGGGTGGGAGGGAAGAATAGAGATTTTTTTCTTAAATAAAATCTGAGCCATGCATTTACTTCACTTGAAATTCCCTGTTCTTTCTCATTTCTCTTTGTGTTTGGCTCCAACTGATAAGCACGTGTGAGAATCTGGTTAAGTCACTGGATGTGCCCTTGCCTCACTTGTGATGCTCTGCTGCATCTTCCTTTTTTTTTTCTTTCAAAGGGGGTGCCTTGTTTTCATGCTCAGAGCTTCTTATTCCATTCTTATCACCGACATTCTGGTGCCTTGCTCAAATGCACTCTATTTTCCAGAATGTTCGTTTCCTACCACGTCCCATCCTTTGTGTAATGAGTATTCTCAAAGCTTCCAGAAAGGGGAAAGGAAGTATTTCTCCTTGTGAACCTCAGAGTGAGGAGATCGTTCTTGTTGATCATGGCTATTGCTCTATCGTGATTATCATTTTGATTAGCCATCTTCATCTTTATTTAACATTTACTGAGCACTTACTATGTTCCAGACACTGATGAGCACAAGGGCTACATGCCTGACTTGCATTAGCTCATTTGATCCTCACGACAACTTTTTGGGGTAGGAACTGTTATGCCCATTTTTATATGGAAACTGAGACTCAGGCTGAATAATTTGCTCAGTGTCACACAACGAGTATTTGGTAGTGCTAGTGTGACTGACTCTAGTGTCTAAGCTCTTAAATATTAGATCATCAAATTAAAAGAAATGAGTAGATTGTAGGTTCTCAAGGGGAGAAATTGTTTATTACTGATCTCAATGTTTCCAGTACTAAGTTTGATGCCAGTACATAGTTTTTGGAGAAATGAAATCTTCTGACAAAATGAATAGCTATTTAAATAAGCATATTCTTCCTATCTTTAGAATATATACATATACATTGTTTCACAGACAATTCTTCTAGATTCCTTTCATTGTGGATACCTGGGACTGCTTATTGAGAACACAGATTCCTGGGTACCACTTTCTGAAACACAAAATCTGTTTCAACTGAGGTGAGGTCTGAGGTGGGACACAGGAATTCCTGTCCTGATATACTCTGAACTTTGCAAGGGCCAGGGATACAGCTCAGCTGGTAGAGTGCTTGCCTCGCATGCCCAAGGCCCTGGGTTCAATCCCTAGCACCCCCCCCCCAAAAAAAAAGGATATGAGGGTCACTGCTAATTGTTAAGAAGCACTGACTGTCTGTTTTAAAAATGGTGGTTGTTTTTGAATTCTTATTTCGAGTCAGGCATACATATGAATTTACAGTCACACCATTCAGAACCAATGTAGAGGCCAATACAGATCATAATAGACTCCTACGGATGCTAGTCGTGGGGAATAGAGAGATGGACCCAAAGGAAAGCCCCTGCAGCAGGTGGACTCTGGTCTGTTATTTCTGTTTGTACACTAATTAAACTAAAGTTGTGGGACAGAAATGCTCACATTGATCTAACTATGAGCTAAAGGTATCCCCCCAGACAAACCGAGCTCATTTTACTCAAGATCTGGGTATGGGAGAGAGTGAGGCCCAAAGACACAATCACTATGGAAGCCATCTGGGGACAAGTTTATGAAGATAATGAAAGATATTCTGCAGAACCATCAGAAGACGTGTGGGCTCTGCCTGCCATGTCGCACGCCTTCTGCGGGTAAGCCAGAGCCTTCTGCGGTATAAGCGCCGCAGCACAGGGCCTGTTGCTTTCTCAGGTGTCTCTTCCTGTTGGGTCACCGGTCAGGAGTAATACTGCTGATGCTGTTAGCGACAAAAGGAGGAGGCAGAGAAAGTGTTTTCTCCACATTTTTATTATAGTGGTACATATCGATGGGGCTCGTTGTCACATACCTGTACATGCACACAGTATGGCAATATAATTTGACCAAATCACTCCCCAGCACTTCTCCCTCCCTCACTGTCTCCCACCTCTTGGTCCCTTTTCTCTACTGATCTCCCTTTTAGGAGATCCACCCCCATCTTTGTTTTCCATCTTCCTCTCTAGCTTCCACCTATGAGAGAAAGCAGATGACCCTTGACCTTCTGAGTTTGACTTAACATGATGGTCTCTAGTTCCATCCACTTTCCTGCAAATGCCATGATTTCATTTTTCTTTATGGCTGAATAAAACTCCATTGTGTATATGTACCACAGTTTCTTTATCTTTTCATCCATTGATGGACATCTAGGCTGGTTCCCTAGTTTGGCTGTGGGGAATTGTGCTGGGTATAACATGGGTATGCATGCATCACTGTAGTAAGAGACTTTAGTTCTTCAGGGCAAATGCTGAGAAGTGGTGTAGCTGGGCCATATGGTGGTTCCATTCAAGGAGCCTCTATACTAATTTCCAGAGTGGTTGTACTAATTTACAGTCTCACCAAGAGTGTAAAAGTGTTCCTTTTTCTCCACATCCTCTCCAGCTTTTTTTGTTATCTGTATTCTTGATGACTGCCATTCTGATTGGCTTGAGATGCAATCTCAGTGTAGTTGGTTTTTTTTGTTTGTTTTGTTTTGTTTTGTTTTGTTTTTGGAACTCAGGGACACTCGGCCACTGAGCCACATCCCCAGCCCTATTTTGTGTTTTATTTAGAGACAGGGTCTCACTGAGTTGCTTAGGGCCTCACTAAGTTGCTGAAACTGGCTTTGAACTTGCAATCCTCCTGACTCAGCCTCCCAAATCGCTTGGATTACAGGCGTGGGCCACCACGCCCGGCTTCAGTGTACTTTGATTTGCATTTCCCCAATTGCTAATGATGTTGAACAGTTTCTTCATTTTTGTTGACCATTTGTATTTCTTCTTTTGAGAAGTGTCTGTTGAGTCCATTTGCCCCTTTATTAATTGGGCTATTTGATTTTTTGGTGTAAAGTTTTTTGAGCTCTTTATATGTCCTAGATTTTAATCCCCTATCAGAAGAGTAGCTGGCACAGATTTTCTCCCATTCTGTGGATTTGCCACATTCCTAATTGTTTCCTTTGTTGTGCAGAAGCTTTTTAATTTGATGCTGTCCCATTTATTAACTCTTGGCACTATTTCCTGAGCTTTAGGGGTCCTATTGAGAAAGTTATTGCCTCTGCCTAAAAGCTTGAGCATTGACCCTACATTTTCTTCAAGGAGTTGCGTAATTCCTGCTCTAATCCTAGGTTTTTAATCCATTTTGAGTTGATTTTTGTGCAGAGTGAGAGATGAGGGTCTAGTCTCATTCTTCTACATATGGATAACCAGTTTTCCCAGCTCCATTTGTTAAAAAAGTTGTCTTTAGAGAAAGTATTTTTTAAATGAGTTGGAAAAAAAAAAAAGTACACAGTGAGAAAAACAAGAAGGGTAATGAGAGGACAAAGAACAGATTTAGTTTTTGGATGCATCATTCCTAAAGTTGTCCAGGAAAGAAAAGAAAAGAAAAGACCCTACGATCCTATAATTTAATTAAGTAATCCAGTTCACTCTTTTCTTTTTGTTTGGTTATAAGGAGCCAGAACCCTAAGATATCTGATTGAATTGTAAGCATCTTCCTGCATTCTGTTTATCTGAGGGCTTAAGTTGAAAATCTAGGTGGTGAGGGAATCATTTCAGAAAGGAATCCCAGATGCACTAAGCATATTTCTATTGAGAGAGTTTCCGTTTTGGCCTTCTGAAAAGAGGTGCCTGCAAACATGGAATTTATACTGCTGAATACATGTTACTCTTACTTAAATCAGTAAATCAGTACAGCATTTAGCAGAGGCCTATAGGATAGGGCACTTTTCCAGGGCTGGCAGACGTCCCTGCAGAGTGTATTGTCCCAGCGAGTCACCTTGAATTCTGCTATGAGCATTCATCAGGTCCATTTTGAACCTGAAAAATTTCTGGAACAATGATGTTGGTACCACCAAATTTTGTTGTTATTTTGAACCCTGAGGAGCAGCAGTTAGAACCTCGACTTCCAGAGGCCAGACTGAAGCACACTCAAGTGAAGCAAGCCATGAATGAGAGTTGGGAAATACTCCAAAAATACTGTGGAAACCTGGAGAACATCAGCCGAGACTGAAGGCACAGCAAATCTACATCTATAAATCAGATCGGCTTCTCATCTTCCTTTTCTCATACCCAGGTGTGGATATGATGGAGAAATAACACGATGTCGTTGGGAATCCTAAGGTATTCAAATCACACAGCACCCAGACCATTACCCTGTAAATTCTAAGATGGACCAAATCAAGATCACATGCAGTCCTTAGTTTCCCTCTCTTCTATCACCACAGTTCCACTTACCTTTTAAATCGGCATCTCAGCACCAAATTGTAAACATCCACCATAGGCAGGTAGGCACCATATGGAGTCTCTGACCTCAGATGAGTTTAGAATGTACCAGGGAAAGGCAAGAAATAAAAGAAGAACAGTAAGGAATATGTAACCCAAGAGAGATGTCTCCAGGTGGTTAGCAAATGTGTTGCTATGACAGCAGAGGAATTATAGATCAAAGTGAAATGGATTGCAGTGCTCTCAAATTTCTTGAACAAGATGTGACTTGAAAACCTTGAAAAGGAGGTAAGGCTCAGCTAGTCAGAGGAGACAGGAAAGGAGAGGGTACTTTGGGCGATCGTTTTGGAGTAAGCAAAGGAATATAAGTAGATCAAGCTTTTATCCTCCCTTTTCTTATTTTTCTTTACCCTGAACTCAAAGTTTTCAAAGATAATTGGAAAATAATAGAAAAAAAAATTGGAAAGTGTTTGGGGAGTGGGTATTATTCTAACCAAAAGAAAAACAGCATTTTTTCTTTTCTGTCCCTTATATATTGTCATTCATTCTCACCTCTAATGCTATGCAGCTCTGTCTTGGGACCGTGCCAAAGAAAATACTAACTCCACATTTTTGAGAAGAAATTAAATCTTATATATCAGGTAGTGCAGCATTCAATGGAAAGTAACAGAAGATGCACTTCAAAATGACTTAACCAACAAAAAGAGAGTATTATCCCGTGTGATAAGAGGTACAGAGGTCGAGGCTCCTCCCCAGGGTTGATTAATGCGGTGTCTTCACAGCGAGCGCCATGGAGGTCTGAGCTCCCTCCAGCTTTCATCTCTGCCTTCCTGGGAACACATAACTTTTGATCTCAGATCAGCTCTCCTCATGGTTGCAAGATGGCTGTAGCAGTTCCAGATGTCCCATCAAGACATGAAAAGGCCCCATGATGGAAGATGCCTTCTCTTCCTCCCTGGATATATATTCTTTCCAAGACCAGGTCACATGTCCTTTTATAAAACAGTTGCTGTTAAGAGGAATGTGATTGCCATGACCAATTCAGACTAGCAAAGATTTACCTCTGAGTTACACCAGAAAAGGAGGGACACCAACAAAACAAAGGCCTTAAGACAAGGAGGAAGGGGAGGACCTCTGTTGAGTAGATGTTGTTGCCAGGCACTGTGGCACACGCCTGTAATCCCAGCAGCTCAGGAGGCTGAGGCAAGAGGATTGTAAGTTCGAGGCCAGCCTCAGCAACTTAGCGAGGCCCTAAGCAAGTTAGTGAGACCCCATCTCAAAATATAAATAAAAAAAAAAAAAGAGGACTGGGGGGGTGACTCAGTGGTTAAGCATTCCTTGGTTCAATCCCCAGTACCAAAAGAAAAAAAAAAGAAAAGTAGACATTGTTGCAAACTCTGGCCACGGAATCTTTGATACTCCTACCCTTTCAAGAAGTTGAAGCAATCCCACCCTCCCTTGGGTCTCATCACAGCCTAGCAGTCAATGGACAGGCTTATGGGGTGAGGAACTAAGGCCTCCTGCCAACAAGCACGTGAGGCACCATCTTGGAAGTAGATCCTCTGGCCCCTTCAGATGCTTGTGGTCCCCACCAAGAGCCTGACTGCATGTACTTGAAGGACCCTGAGCCAGGACAACCCAGCCAAGCCACCCCTGAGTTCTCATCCACAAAAACTGTGGGACAATAAATGTTGTTTTTGACCACTGCAGTTTGGGGTAATAGCCAACAGATTGGGGAACCAGCTGGGATAACTGTTTCCTTTAGGAAACTTGAGCATTCGTTTTGTAATGGAAATCATATAAATGTCTTAAAATTGTCTGACTAAAGTGAGAAGGAACTGGTTTTTTAAAAAATATTTTTGGTTGTAAATGGACGCAGTATTTTATTTTTATGTGGTGCCGAGAATCGAGCCCAGAGCATCACGTGTGATAGGCAAGCACTCTACCACTGAGCCACAACCCCAGCCCAAGAAACTGTTCTGAGTCAATCCGATGAAGTGGAAAGAATATGGATTTAGAAGCAAACAGAATTCTGGTCTTCTCTGTTGCGCGCGCGCACACACACACACACACACACACAACCTTGTAAATAGTTTCACTACTCTGATCTTGATCATTATCTGGAACCAAAGGAACAGATCTTAATGCTTGTGGGATGGGTCTTCCGCTCTCAATTCCCATGAATACACAAAATGCTTAAATTCGACTTTGTTTCAGTTCACACACAGCATTAAGAGAACCAGCTCTAGAGTTAAATGCCTTGAGTTTGAAGTTTGTTAGTGAGTTTTGCCTTAGAATTTATTGCTGGTTGTGCCCTGAATCAGGAAGCCAACTCCAAATTACAATCTCATTCCTACGGGAAGGTACAGTCAGGCGTATGGTGACTGATCTGTTTTTACATGTGTTTCTAGAAGTGCTTCACAGTGGGAAATTAAATGGCCCAAACTTTCTTGACTCACACAGAGCACAGCCGGCAGTAGGTACTCCATTTTGTTTGCTTAAGTGAGCTTTTTATTAGTGAACAGACCAATAGAAATTTAAGTCAGCTTCTACTTGTTCATTAGCAATTGAGTTCATTGTCCACCAGATGCTCAGATCTGGTTCTGCCAGTTTGGAAGTTACTCTCCTTAGCTCTCCCTGACTCGAGTCACTGGCTGGACAGTCAGCAGTCCTCTGGCAGGTTGTGGCCTTCCACACTCATAACATCTGTAGTGGTGAATTCCCTCTGGCCGTGGTCAGTTTTCTGGAATGACTTTCCAAAATCAATACCTGATGTTCATATTTGCTCTGGCACCTGCTGGTGACTCACATGGGGTAAGAATATTCTGAGTTTTCTATTTTCTAGTTGTGTATCCAGGGTCACCTGAGGTTCCAGACAACCTCTCCAGCTGGAAGCACAGAATATTCTGGGCAGAAATCTGTGCCAATGGGCATGAGCTAGGCCTGGCAATCAGGAGTTGAAGGGTCAAATTCCCTGTGCTCTGAGGTTTTTAATTTTTTAAAAAAAGCTTTGTTTTATTGCTAACATTTAAAAACCTAGATGTTTTGTTGTTCCTTTTTTCTACATTTGGCTGCCATCAATCCTTTTCCAGCCACGGAATAGCCATTCAAAACTGTCTTGTTCTCCCAACAGTCTGAATGGGCCTATGTTCTAAATGTTCTTGGTTTACTTTATTATGACTTGTGAATGCGAATTACCTGAGCAAATTTACATCTTGACTCAATTTATAATGCTGTTGTTCTCTTGTTCCCATTCCTCATGATTTTGTGCAAGTTGATTAGGGTCCCCTCTTCTTGCCTTAGTTTTCTGAACCAGAATCCTGATTTTTATATGACAGTGTTAATATGCTTTGTTAATTTGCATTCCTATCATTATTTTAGTTGTCCTCTTGCCTCAGGGATCTGTACCTGCCTGTTTATCTTACATCTTTTACATACCTCTTCTTTTTCTTCCTCCTCTTCTTCCTCCTCCTCCTCCTCCTCCTCCTTCTTCTTCTTCTTTTATTTGGTACCAGGGATTAAACCCAGGGGTGCTTAACCACTGAGCTCATCCCCAGCCCTTTTTTGTATCTTTATTTAGAGACAGGGTCTCACTGAGTTGCTAAGCACCTTGCTAAGTTGCTGAAGCTGGCTTTGAACTGGCGATCCTCCTGCCTCAGCCTCCTGAGTTGCTGGGATTACAGGTGTGCACCACTTCTTTTTAATCAAGGAAAATCATGCTCTTTCTGGGAAAAAAGGCACTTTGCTTTACATAAATTGAAAATTTCCAAACCCCAACACATAAGTCTACTAAATGCAGTGCTTAACAGTTTTTAGGAAATTCGGATACAGATGGGTTTGTATAAGGAATTGTTCTATTTTCTATAATGCTCAGTAAATTTAAAATCCTAAAGAGTCCCTATTATAATTCTTTTCAAATTTAATATTTGACAGAATCAACAAAATGCAAAGGCAACCTATGGGAGAAAATATTTGCCAGTTGTACTCCTGTGAAGAGTTAATATCTAAAATACGCAGAGTTCCTACGGCTCAACAACAAGGCCAGGTGCAGTGGCAAATGCCTTGTAATTCCACTGACTCGGGAGGTTGAGGTGGGAGGCTGAGGCTCTCTCTTTTTTGAGAGCAAAGCCAGCCTCAGCAACTTAGCGAGGTGCTAAGCAGCTCAGTGAGACCCTGTCTCTAAATAAAAATACAAAAAAAGACTGGGATGTGGCCCAGTGGTTAAGCACCCCTGGGTTCAATTCCTGGTACCAAAAAAAAAAAAAAAAGAGTAACCCCAACCACAAAACGTGCAAAGGGCTTGAACAGACATTTCACTACACATGATGTAAAAATAACCAAAGAATATTCCACGCCACTAATCATTAGGATAATTAATGCAAATCAGAATTGCAATGAGATATCCACCCTTCAGAATAGTCACTATCATAAAACAAAAACAGAATATATGGAGTGTTGGTGAGGCTGTGGAGAAACTGAAACCCTTGTGCGTCATCCGTGGTAATAGAAAATAATGTAGCTGTGGTGGAAAACCTATGGTAGTTTCTCATAAAAACAGAATTATCATATGATTCAGTAACTCTGCTTCTAAGTATATATCAAAAACAATTTATAGCAACCTCTCAAAGAGATATTGGTACACTCATGTATATAAGAGCAGTATTCACAATAGCCTAGAGGTGGAAGCAACCCAGATGTCCATGAGCAGGTGAATAAACAAAATGTAGTGTATACATACAATTACATGCAATGCAATAGTATTCAGCCTTGAAGAGGAAGAAAATTCTAACACATGCTACCATGTGAAGGACGACATCGTGCTAAGTGAAAGAAGTGAGGCACAGAAAGATAAATTCTGCGTGACTCTACTGTGTAAGGTACCTAGAGTAGCAAAATTCATAAAATCATTAAGGGGACTGGTAGTTGCAGGGGCTGAGGGTTTAATGATAATTCTATTTTTATGAGAAACTATGGTATGTTTTCCATAGCAGATGAAGTTTTGTTTTGTTTTGTTTTTTGTTTTTTGTTTTTTGTTTTTGGTACTGGGGATTGAACCCAGGGGCACTCCACCACTGAGCCACACCCCCAGCCCTATTTTGTATTTTATTTAGAGACAGGGTCTCACTGAGTTGCTTAGGGCCTCGCTAAGTTGCTGAGGCTGGCTTTGAACTCGCGATCCTCCTGCCTCAGCCTCCCAAGTGCTGGGATTACAGGTGTGCAACACCGCGCCCGGCCGATGCAGCATTTTATATTCCTAGCAATGGAGCTTCAGTTTTACAAGATGAGAATGTTCTAGAGATTGCACAATAATGCAAATGAACACACATAACACTACTGAACCACATTCTTAGAAATAGTTATGATAGTAAACTTTACACTGTGTGTTTTTTTATTATGATAAAAATATTTAGTATTTATGTTTCACGTACCTGTGGTACCTAACATGCATAAATATTTTCTAAGGAATGTCATGACTTAGTGGGGGTCATATTTTACTCATCCAGCTTTATAGCTGGATGGACTTGACCCTCCACTCCTAGCCAGCTTCAACTACTCAGCCAGGACAGGCATGAGATCAGATCCCAACACCCAAGAGTAGCTATGTTGGTTATTGATGGTGACCTTGTGGTACTAAGTGCTAACTTTTATTGAATCCCTCCTTGCAGCCAGGACTATGTTCAGCAGACAGGAGTATTTCTCCCTCGTTCCACTGAGCAGGAGAAATGGGTTTGGCTAAGCAAGACTGACGTTCCTGTGGGGTGGGCGGGTGGAGGGCTGCTTGCTTCTGTGACTCTGGGTTTTCACCACAGGCTTTCCAAGCTCTGTGCCACACCTGCCAGTGCATACAAGGACCACACGGACAGCCAGCCCGAACAGGGAAGAAGGGGGCTTCCCACCAGCAGAAATCTTGGAAATAGGGGAGCAGAGGTTCACCAGGTGCACGGGCAGGAGAGGTATTCTTAGCAGAGACAAACCACAGCAGCAGAACACGCAGGAGTGACACACTAGGTGGTATTTAGTGAGCAAAAGAGGACCAGGCTTGAATTTCAGGGGATGACTGAGAGGAAACAGTTCATCTTAGTCTTTTTCTCCCCCGTTCCTGGCAATAAACTCTGTTGAGCTGAAAAACATTTAGTGATGTGTGTCTTCGGTTGAAGAGCAAAGTATTGAGAAAGTTTACAAACACACACAGAGCAAGATATTATCTTCAGGAAAGTCTAGACACTGTGGTCTGCCAGGCTGACCCAGCTAGCAAGATGTCCATCAGAAATCATTCTGCCCAATCACTAATATCCGTTCTTCATTTGTTTGCTTGTTTGTTTGTTTGGTACCAGGGATTGAACCCAGGGGCACTGAACCACTGAGCCACGTCCCAGGCCCTTTTTATACTGTAGTTTATTTTATTTTAGACAGGGTCTCACCACATTACTGAAGGCCTCACTAAGTCGCTGAGGCTGACTTTGAACTTGCCATCATCCTGCCTCAGCTTCCAGAGTCTCTGGGAAGATAGGCATGCCAGCTCACCCAGACTAATATCTATTTTTTAAAAATAAGAATTTCAGGTCATTTGAAGGGCCAAACGGTAAGTATGTTAATTAAATGAAAGAAACTATACAACACCATCATATTAAGCAACAGCAAATACATGAAGACCAACTTTAGGGGTTTAGGTTAGAAGAGAGCATTCTTCTCAAAAGAGCTGGACATAATTGTCTGCATGCCCTGATCATTTGGAACCAAAAAACACATGCCCGGAGAAGTTCAAGAGGGCAGCAGGTGACCGCAGATCACCAGCATGCCTTCCCCACCTCTGGATCCCTGCAGTGGCCCCTTAAGCCCCAGAGCTTCGTGCTTCAAGCTCTGGCCAGGGCGGGAGGTGCAGGTGCGTGTGCGCATGCTCCCCTGCCTGGTGCAACCTTCGCAGCCCGCAGTTTCTCAAATCGTCTCTTAGTACATAAGAGCAATAATTGGCACCGCATTTCACACTTCAGGATGAAAAACTGCTTTAAAATAAGGGTAACAGAGCTTTATGACTCTTGCAGAAACCACCATAAGAACCCCAATGAGAGTTTATTTCTGCCTGTTTAGACCATGTCCCTTTTCAATTTCTGAGGTTTGTTAAAATTTTTAAGTTTTGTCATGGCAATAACACAACGCAATCTACTCTGAATAGATTTTCAAGGGTCCAACAGTGCTGTCGTGTTGAACGATGTCATACCGATCTCAAGAATTTGCTTACCTTGTATAATTGAAACTTTATACCTACTGACAAGCAACTCCCAGTTTTCTGCCCCAAACCCTAACAATCGCCAATCTGCTTTCTGCTTCTATGAGTTTGAGTATTTTAGATACATCATATAAGTGGGATTATAGCCTTTGTCCTTTTGTGATTGGCTTGTTTCATTTATCATAACGTCCTTAAGGTTCATCCATGCTGTATACAGCAGATTTCCTTCTTTCCGATGGCTGTATAATATTCCATTGTGTGTATATACCACATTTTTCTTATTCATTCATCAGTCAGTGGACATGTAAATTGTTTCCACATCTTGGCTATTGTGAACAATGCTGCAAGGAACATGAGATTGCTACTATCTCCTCAAGATCCTGGTTTTCCAATCAATAAATGGGTCAGAGAAATGAACAGGCACTTTACAGAGGAAGATCTTCAAGCAATCAACAGATTTATGAAAAAATGTTCAGCATCTCTAGTTATAAGAGAAATGCAAATTAAAACTACCTTAAGATTTCATCTTACCCCAATTAGAATGTCTTTTATTTTTTATTTTTTATTTTTGGAACCAGGGATTGAACTCAGGGACACTCGGCCACTGAGCCACATCCCCAGCCCTATTTTGTATTTTTAATTAGAGACAGGGTCTCACTGAGTTGCTTAGGACCTCACTAAGTTGCTGAGGCTGGCCTTGAACTCGCGATCCTTCTGACTCTGCCTGCCAAGTCACTTGGATTACAGGCGTGCGCCACTGCACCCGGCTTAGAATGTCTTTTATTAAGAATACAGGCAACAACAGGTGTTGGCGAGGATGTGGGGAAAAGGGTACACTCATACATTGCTGGTGGGATTGCAAGTTGGTGCAGCCACTCTGGAAAGCAGTGTGGAGATTCCTTAGAAAACTTGGAATGGATCCACCATTTGACCCTGCTATCCCACTCCTTGGTCTATACCCAAAGGACTTAAAATCAGATTACTACAGTGATGCAGCTACATCAATGTTCATAGCTGCCCAATTCACAATAGCTAGATTGTGGAACCAATCTAGATGCCCTTCAATAGATGAATGGATAAAGAAACCGTGGTATGTATGCACAATGGAATATTACTCAGCCATAAAGAAGAATAAAATTATGGCATTTGTAGGTAAATGGATGATGTTGGAGACTGTTATGCTAAGTGAGATCAGCCAATCCCAAAAATCCAAAGGCCGAATGGTCTCTCTGATAAATGAATGATGATGCATAATGTGGGGGGGAAGGGTGGCAAGAAGGGAGGAAGGATAGATAGCACAGGGGGAAGGGAGGGGTGGGGGCAGGGGTGGGGGGGTAATAATAGCAGAATGTGTGACACACATCATTGCCCTGTGTACATGTATGAATGCACAGATGGTGTGACTCTACTTTTTTGTACAACCAGAGAAACAATAGCTGTACTCCATTTGTGTTCAGTGAATCAAAATTAAATTAAAAAAAAGAAAAAGAAAAAAAAAGATCCTGGTTTCAATTATTTTTGATAAATACCCAAATGGGGGATTCCTGAATCATAAGGGTAGTTCTCTAAGTTTTTAAGAAGCTGCCATACTATTTTCTGCAGTGGGGGTACCATTTTGAATTCTCGCTAATGGTACACAATGGCTCCAGTTTCTCCCCAATCTTGCTGTTACTGGATGTTAGAGTTTGTTTCTTTGATAATAGTCATATTAACTAGTGTGAAGTGATATCTCATTCTGGCTTTGATTTACATTTCTCTGAAGATTAGTGATGGTGAGCATTTTTTCATGTTCTTATTGGCCATTTATACATCACCTTTGGAGAAAGTCTATTCAAGTCCTTTGCACAGTTTGTAATTGGGTTACTTGTCTCATTGTTGTTGAATTGTAGGAGTTCTTCAAAGACTCTGGATGTTAACCCTTTATCAGACAAGTGTCTTACAAATATTTTCTCCCATTTTGTGCGTCACATTTTTACTCTGTTGATTCTTTTGTTGTTCAGAGGCTTTTTGTTTAATGTTTTCTAATTTTTCTATTTTCAGTTTTGTCCCAAGACTTTTATTTTTTTTAATATTTTTAGTTGTAGATGGACACAATACTTTTATTTTATTTATTTTTATGTGGTGCTGAGGATCGAACCCAGTGCCCCATACGTGCTAGGCAAGCTCTCACCACTGTGGGGTGAGCCACAACCCCAGCTCTGTCCCACGACTTTTAAAAAATAAAAATCAACCTCACCTTTTACCTCTTCTACCATTGGCTCTCCCAGTTGATAATATGATTTTTAAAAAAATTCCGCAGGAGGCCTGGTTGGTTTCAGCATGGCTGCCCACACCTTCACATCAGGTATGTGAAGTTTATCTTATGCTGGGAAATCTCAGCTTGAGATCATGTGCTGAGATTTCCCCCTGCAATGCTTCACTCCAGCTTCTTTATTGTTTTTGTTTGTTTGTTTGTTTGTTTGTTTGTGAGCTTCACAGTCTTAACTGCAGCTCAGCTGCTGCAAGATTTTAGACGTCTGAGTCTGTGTTCAACAGTGGTGTTTGGTTAGGGAAACCTAAGAACCGTCCATGGCATGCTTCCAGTTTTTCTTTGTTCAAAGAGCTAGAAGCATAGTCATGCATTTCCAGTGAGAAAGCAGAGACAGTATAATTTGTAATATTCTTAGTGACTTCAAACACATAGTAAAATGTGGCAAAAACAATAAGGCATTGAGCAGATGTCTTGTTTTATCTCCTAATTGGTTCATAAGTTTTTTTTAAAGGCAATGACTGTGTCTGATCCTATCGTGAAAGGATAGTTTTAGGCCTTAAAAAAGGTAAATTCTCCTCGAGAGCTTTATAAAATAATAAGATTAATATGAAACAATAACTCCTGAGTTCCACGGTGGTTAGCTTTTAGCCAGTGAACATGCAGGAGGCGCTGGGAGCTGTCACTGCAGACATTTTCATTTGTTTGCCTATCTCCCTCTCGACATTAGAAGAGGATCTGATCATCAGAACTGTTGTCCTTATCTGAAATTAGTTAAGCATGCTGTCATTAATTCTGTTGACTTGTGTAGTCAGCAAGCCATTTTGAAAGGCAAGCTGCTCTTCTAAACCTACAAAGAAAATTGGGAATTACTTTGCCAGCCTTTGGGAGTGAAGATCTACTGATCTCTTGACCCAACCACGGTGGGTCAGGAATTTTGAGCAGCTTTTCTGGGAGCACCAAGGGATTTGCCTCAGTTCATCTCCATCCCCACACCCGCACATCTGCCCCATCACCGGTGTGCTAAGCAATGCGTTAAAAGCATTTTGAGGCAAGAGCTGGACGTAGGGGTGCATTCTGGGAAGCCAGATAAGACCAACGTGATTTGCCTATGTGAGAATTGACCCTCATTAATGTCATGTTCCAGCAAATAAATTTCTTTATGCTGATAAATATCACATTCCTTACTTTTACATGAAGAGGCATATGTAAAAGAAGGTGAATACACAAATGTGTATGTCATGCAAATTATTAAGTATGTGGGGTCTGTGTTTCCAATAGTAGTTTTTGTGGTTGTTTCTAAGGTTTGGTATCCTCATTTGTCCTGTGAATTCCTAACCACACTGTCTATCCACGTTTCACTCAAACATAGACTTGAACCTTCAGAATACTCCAGAACAATGTCCTTTCTCTCATGAGTGCATCTCAGGGTTGGGTAGCTTCCTGCCCTGAACTCCACTCCTTTCCCCTCCCCCTGTCCTCTGGCCCCCCCTTTTCCCTTCTCTCTTCCCTTCCTTCTTTTCTTCTTTCCTTCCACAGTGTTGAACTAGATATTGTTCCAGTTACTGTGACTACCATCATGAACACGAGACTAAAAATCCCACCTTCATCTGATTTACATTATCTCATGGAAAGAGAGAAGGGAGGTGAATTGTTCCATGTAGGCAGTTCAGATGATGCTTAGTGCTATGGAGAAAAGAAGACAGATGGGGATGCCTGGGAAGGAGCTTGGGAACACCAAGTAGTGTGTTCCAGGACGGTCCCATTGAGTAGACAACATTCCAAAACAGATCTGAAGAAGAGGAAGGAGCAAGTCCCAAAGTGGAGTCCCTGTACCCAAAGCTAAAGGGAACGAATGGCCCTTGGGACTGAAGACCTTCTGGGTGGCCTCTGTGAGCTCACTGTGCAACAAGAAGTTTCCAGTGACTTATCTTTGGCAGAATGATAGGAAATGGAAATCTCATTCTCTCCCCACATCTTCTGACTTAATTCTCAGAGATGATGGTGAAGACTGTACTCTCTGACTCTCCATGGAAAAAGAATCTCTTAGATGATGAGGTAAGATGACTCCTGTGGACCTGAGTCCTAAGCCTGAAGGGTCTTCCCCACCCCCAGCAGCCAGACAAAGCTCAACAATGAAGATGATTCAATATATGTGTGTAAGGAAATGTTACACATCCATTTATTTGTACAATTAATATGCATTAATAATAACAAAAATTTTAAAGGATGAAGTTGAACTTTACACAGGAAATAGACTTATTTGGTCCCAGACACAAGTATCAGAATTTTCAACAGAAGAAAATAGGTAGAGAGGGAAAAGGATAGAAACCTTGAATAGAAACTACAGAGGAGAATGTAGGTGTGGGTTGGGTAAGTTGGGATATGCCCCACCAAGAAAAACTCAGGATGACCCGAATAATCCAGGTCTATGATTGCCAACCTAGGCTGAAAAGGACAGAATTCTTACCACTGATTTCAGTGTTTAACAACACTGGGGAATGCCTGTTGTATTCTAGATCCTGTGGTAAATGCAAGAAATTCAAGCATATGGGCTGGGGTTGTGGCTCAGTGGTAAAGCGCTTGCCTAGCATGTGTGAGGCCCTGGGTTCCATCCTCAGCACCACATACAGATAAATAAAATAAAGGTATTGTGTCCTTCTGCAACTAAAAAAATTTGAAAAAAAAAAAAAAGAAATTCAAGCACAAATGAAACACAGTTTTTGTCAGGCTTGACGGGCTCACCAACTGGGCATTTACATAAATCCCAGCCAAAACACCCTGATGCCACCAACCTTACCCTTGTTTGGTTTAGTCCTCTTAGGTCTCTCCAAATATAGCCATCCCTCAACAACCATGGGGATTGGTTCCAAAATCGCACAGGGACACCAAAATCTGCAGATGCTCAAGTTTCTTATATAAATCAGCGTTGTATTTGTTTATGAACTTCTTCTCATTTTTCTGGAAACTTTAAATCATGTCGAGATTACTTATAATACCCAAGACAATTGAATTGCTATCTAAACTGTTGTTACCTGTATTGTTTAGGGAATGACAATTAAAAAGTATGTCCATGTTCAATACCAATGTAATTTTTAAAATAGTTTTAATATGAAGTTCGTTAAACCCATAAATGTGGGTGGAACCCACAGAAATGGAGAGCCAAATGTAACTGCAAATTAGGATAATAGTGGGAAATACAAAGTCTGTGTCAATTATATTTACAATACTACCCAAATATAACTTGAATGGAAGAGGAAACCCAGGAAAAGTAGGATCTTACACCCCAAAAGTCTGGTTATTTTACAAATAACAGAGGACAGGAGAATCTTTCTTATCTTCTCTCTTGGCATAGCATGAATATCATGCTGGAAATTTCTGCAGGTATCTATTCTATTCTTTTTTTTTCTTCTTTTTTTTGAGGTGCTGGGGATTGAACCCAGGGCCTTGTCCTTGCGAGGCAGGCACTCTACCAACTGAGCTATATCCCCAGCCCTGCAGGTATCTACTCTAAATCTTGAAGAAAACTGAACTGTCATCAGCTGGGAAGGATGTCCTTCTGGACCTACTAACCATCAATAATTGATTGAAGTCACTTTTACTCCAGAGCTCTTATTTTTCAACAATAGTCAGACTCAAATCTAGTAACCAGACTAATCCAAGGGAAGAAGTCAAAGCTTTTTTTCTAATTTTACACACATGCCAGATGACATCCACATCCATGGATGTGGTTATCACCCTATGGTCAACCAAGTATTTTGTGTCAGCCAGGAACTCGACCCAAAGGTTGACACATCTGTAAGCACCCATTCAACAGCATTCAGTGGAAACCCTGAGAAGAAGATTCTGGATTGCTAATACTTGAATACCACCCAAAATAAAAATGCTGTTCTGCCCACCTTCCCAGCATCCTAGAGGGTCACAAGGACTTGTGCACATTCATCCAGTTACTGTCAAGTCTTCATTAGGGCACTAAATGGAGTAGATCTACAAGTCATCTTAAATGGCATGTTTAAAATTATACGTGACTTCAAAATATGTTTCTGGAATGGCATGTGGTAATAAAACTAGCTGATGTTCTGGGGATTCGTTTCAAAGACAATAGCAAATATTTAGTAGAAAGTTTTGATTTGACTCTTTCTTAGTTTCCCACACTCCTATATCCCCGCCATCAGCCCTTCCCATATTTCCTCATTGAATGTTGGATTTGCTTTCCTGGAAACTTCCTAGATAAGGAGATGGTGAACTAATTGGGCATCAGAGAGTTTCTTTGCTTAAAAAATAAATAGAAGAAAATTAAATACAGACCAGCAGAGCAGCTGTTCTTTGTGTAACAAAGAACAATTTTGATGGATTAACACACACACACACACACACACACACACACACTCACACACATGCACAGAGAGCTTTAAAGATTTGTTCTCATCTAGCAATAAGTGCTTTGCAATCAGAAAATATTGACCTTGTATTTTACTGGTTGTTTGATGTTGACAAGTTATTTAAATTCTTGACTTTCAATTTTTCCTTATATGAAATGGGAATAATAACCCCACTTTTCAGTATTGTCATGAGAATTTGACACATCTGTAAAGTACCTTGTTCAGTGACAATCAGGAGTAGCCGCAAGCAGAATGCCTAAAACATAGGAAGTATTCAATAAATATTTGTTGAATAGATAGCATCTAGAACAACAACAATAAATAATGTATAAGAATTGGTTTTAAAAAAGCTATATAAAATGAAATTATTACTATCACTATATTTAATATAATTCAGAAAAAAACCTGGGTCCTTGCCATTTGAGGCAGGATGCACTAAAAAACAAATAGCTTCATTTTAATACTTCGAGGATTAATTCCATCCTCTGCAGAGGAAATGAGCTATTCATGATTGTGGTGTTTAATAGTTACTGCTGAAAAAATTGGAATTTTAAAAGAATTCCAGGAAACCAGAGGCTTCAAGGTAATATATGAATCACAGGGAAAGGAATGATCATCTTCTGCTGAGAGGTGGAATCACTAAGGTTACAACAGGGTCAGTAGGTAATAGACCTTCCATTACCTTAACTTAAACTTACCTCTTCTGATGATGAAGCTACCTGTGAGTCAGAGCACCCCTGAAGGCTTACCCTGTGAGAAAGTGTCCCTTTCTGCTATCGACATAGATTCCTTGCCTGGACTTGAAATTCTGGATGAATTTACTGGATGAAAATTACTTTGAAATTCTGGATGAAATTACTTTGCTCTGGATCTGCTTTCTGAAAGAAAATATTCCTTGGCCTTTTGTCTATCCCAGTCTTAATTTCTTTTGGGAATTTTCTGCTTATGTAACCAAAAGTAGTGTGTGTGTGTGTGTGTGTGTGTGTGTGTGTGTGTGTGTGTGACTTAACATGTTTTAGTCTCTTGCTCTTTCTTTTTAATGGCATGGAACCACGACCAAAGCCCATTATGGAATTAGAGTGACCTTCATCCCGGCACAGGGTGGAATGAACCTGTCCGTGTCTGGTCTGAGAGTGTAGTGCTTGAACTTCCTCATAACCGTGACTGTAAGCACTGACTTCCACTCTTCCTCCTCTAATAAACGTCTTCACTGGGCATTCACAGGACCCACAGTGCACAGGAATGACCCAAGGAAAGTCAAGGTGAAGAGACACCAAAGGCTGTGGCACAGGAGCCTTGACCACTGAGAGAACACTCATCTTGGAGAGTCACAGCCAAAAAGCAGAGTTGGGGATCGTCCCACAGGACTGACAGTCCTCAGCCCTGGGGAGGTGTGCTTCCTCTCTTCAGCATGACTCACAATGGATGAACTCCCAGCCACACTGGTCGGGGCCCGTCTGCTTCCAACTCTTCTACTCCTCTGTTGCCTCAGAGTGCTAAACTCTGTTTCCAGAGAAGCAGAGCAGTCCATGCAGAGAGGCCTTGGGGGAGAGTTATCTCAGAACACTGTGTCGAGCCCCCTGGGCGATCCCAAGCTGATGAAGAGCTGCTCACACCCTAGAAGCTGCCACTGCACTGGAGAGCACTGATGGAGCCCCTGTCTGCTCTCCTGGTGCCAAAGCCAGGGCTCTCATGGCAATTCTTTGTGGGGAAAGGCCATTCCCAGCAACTTTCCATATAGAACCCTTCTGCCCTGGGATTCCTGATACTATGGATCTCCCGGTGAGTGACCTCTTTCAGTTCCTAGGCAGGCTCACTTCTCAGAATGCAACATGGCCCCAGGAGCATTGGGCCAGTGAAGTTCCCACTTTGCTCTGCAGTGATGGCCTCATACTTACGACATCAAAGTTCTGGTTTCACTTCTCTCCCAGAATAACAGCCAACTCACCCTGCACTTAAGTGACTAAGCAAGGCCACTTAAGTGACCCTTCCCAGAACAAGGATAATCTTTTCAACGTGATGTTGTTCACCAGGACAATGGAGTCTATTCACGCCATACTTACGTAAGTAAGGAGACCACTTAAGTGATTCTTCCCCAAACAATAATGATCTGCTTCGCTGCATTTTCTGTCTCACATTCATTATACATCGAAGAAGCTGCCAACTTCTGTCTTTGAAAATTGGAGAAAAAATTAAAATGTTCAAAATGAATTGCATTGGGGGTGGGGCATTGATTTGGTAGGATATTCATCAAGGATGCTGCAATGCCTTGATGCTTTACTCACATTCTGCACAATTCTCCAATTCTGTATGCCAAATGCAGAGCTAAATCCACCTGTGCCCTTGCCTTCAATCAGTAAAAATGGTGGCATATATTGCATATATATATACACACACACATGCCCCTCTAATGTTTATGTATGTGTGTGTCTGTGTGTCTGTGTGTGATCCACTGCCAAAATCTGAATTATTGTTTGCCCTAGCTTTGCAAATCTGCCTATTAAATCATGATCTTAACCTCTTTTAAATAGGATATATTTCAGGGATAAAAGAAAGATACTTGAGATGAAGAACCAACGTCATGATACCCCTATCTAAGTTCCACAGTGCTAAGGAAATGTTAGTCGCATTGTAACAGAAAGTAGGACTCTATGGTAGACTCCCACCATGACAAGACAAGTGGGGTCCAAGAAGACTCACCATGGCTGTGTGGTGCCTGCTTTACCTCTCCTGCCAACTAGGAGTTATCCTGGGGAATTCATAATGTGATCCAAATCTGATGAGTGCTCCTTCCTCCCTTTCCCACCATCAGATCCAATATCAAAAGGGATGATTCTGAGTCTCGTGGTTGGCTTGGATTTCTAGGATAGCAAGAGTGACTCCAGGAATCTCTGGCTCTGTTGGAAGCTGTTCTATTGACTTGACCTGAAGAACTGGACTGGATGGATACTGCAGGCCTGTGCTCTGGGCCTGTCCCCCAGTCAGCATCACATGCTGGTTCCCCATCAACTTCCATGCTCCCCTCCACAGGGCCAGCTCCTTCCCAGAGCATAAGGACATTTAGTCCCCTTGCATTTGAGAGTGGGGACCGGATAAAAATAGGACCTAATTGGACTACAACCAAATTTGCATTACCCTGATGTGTTATTGGGGGGTTGTACCTACTGTAACTTAGCATTCTTGTCTGTCTCCACCATATCCTAAACTCCCACCTAAAATCAGAGGAAATATATATTTGAGAATATTGTAAAGCTTTTTTTATTCCATATTCTAGAGTGGTATTGACACTAAGCCAATAATAGCAAGTCCAAGAGTCTATGTCAAGTGTGTTGGTCCCACAAATAATAATCACATCATCTGATGACTGACACGAACACTTAGTTTTAAAGGGGGAATAAGTGGGTCCCTGCTCTTGAAAGTCTCCTGAAATCACACAATATTAAATGGATGGTTTCTTAGGAGCCAAAGATAATTATCAGATGAGTCTTTCAGAAAGGGAATATTTGAGCTGTAGCTGGCAGTAAGGGGTTATGTCTCGAGAAAGATTGCATTACATTATCACAGTAATAATTAGGCACAAACATGTCATCCCTGTGCCAGCAATGAGACAAAAATGTCTGGATGTCAATATAAATAGACATCAGGATACGATTCAAGGGACTTAAAATATCATTGAGATTGTGGGTGTTTTGTTGGCAAAATAAAAGTATTGAGCAAGCACATATGTAATTCCAGTAAGCCATAGACTGCAAGAAATCGAAGCTCAAGAACAGAGTGCGTGCTTCCTGTGGCAGAGAGGGCAAGGCACACGGGGACTTCCTGAGCTAGCAAACCAAACATTTGTTAGTAAGGAACACCTGATACAGCACAGGTGAGTCACACATTTTTCTCCAGGGACAGGGGTGTAGGAAGAAATTATGTGTTCCAGGGTGAAGCAGAGTCAAGTGGAATGGATACTTAGCACAACAGCCTGGTTAATTAAAGAGGCATCTCCATCCATCCAAAGAGTGAGATTTTCAACTGAGAGTGAGTTAGGAAATGAGAATGGGGCACAGAGCTTCTGACTTTGTGAAAGGGATTTCAAATGAAGATAGTTCTGAAAAGAATCTCACCCTCTTCCATTGCTCTGAGCCCCAGTGAGGCCTTGAGAGTCAGAAAGGAGAACCTGGAGACGACTTCTTTGCAGAGCTGGAAAGACCGTACAGGCGACTCATGGGATCAGCTGCTGGGTGTGACGGGAAGTTCGAGACGCCTGTTGCTCGATTCTTTCACCTGGCATTGTTCACAAAAGGCCAGTGTCCTCATCAGCAGTGTGGCTTTGTGGCTTCCATTTCTGGATTGCCAATACTGACTTAGACAAGACAGCGAAATAGGGAGGGTTTTACTAGTTCCCCAGGAGTGTGTAGATACCATGCATCCAAAAAAACCAAAATCAGCTCACTCTTTTATAAAAAATCATGTTACCGACCAATAATTAAGCAGCTCCCACTAATAAACCATTGCCTCAAAGTAAAGGTTGATGAAGTCTACCAGTGAGTGTCCTCCCAGGGCCTCCCCAAAGGAAATGGGACAAAACCTTATCAACTTCCCATCAGGGGCCTGAAGCCAACTGAGGACTTTTCCCAGAGTGCCCCTAGAGAGCTGGAAAATGAAAATCAAAGTTACAAAGATCAAATCTTAACACCCAAACTGCCTCTGGTAAGTAACCCAGTTAACATAACTGGGTTCTAATTTACAAGCACTTCAAATTTTCTAGTCAATGCAGAAAGCTTTGAGCAGCTCACCTAGTGCAATCGCTGTGCTCGGTGAGCAAGCCAGTATTAAGCACGTTTGTAATATACTTTAAAATATTCCTAAACTAAATTAAAGCATCCTAATCATGTATCAGTTTGGGGATACTCAGCCCACATCCCAGAGGGCTGCTTTTTGTATCTTAGGACCAACACCCTACACCTTACTCATCAGAACACAGTTAGTTGTTTCCCCATCACTGCAGGGGATTGGTTGCAGGCCACCACCTAGGATGCTCAAGTTCTGTATATAACATGATATAACATAGCGTAGTATTTGTGTATAATCTTTCTTTCTTTCTTTTTTTTTTTTTTTTGGTACCAGGAATTGAACTCAGGAATGAGGGTACTGAGCCACATCCCCAGCCCTATTTTGTATTTTATTTAGAGACAGGGTCTCACTGAGTTGCTTAGGGCCTTGCTAAGTTGCTGAGGCTGGCTTTGAACTTGAGATCCTCCTGCCTCAGCCTCCCAAGCCGCTGGGATTTCAGGCATGTGCCACTGTGCCCAACAGTATTTGCAGATAATCTGTGCACCTCCTCCATACCTTAAATCATCTTTGATTACTTGTAATACCTACTACAATGTAAACACTATGGAAATATTATTGTTATATTGTTTTGCTTAGGGGAAAAGGACAAAAAAAAGTTCTGATGTGTTCCGTTCATGAGCGTTTTTTTCTGAACATATCCTAGCCAAGGTTGATTGAACCCTCAGATTCAGAACCCACGTGTCCAGAGGGCTGACGGTGAACATCTCCCGGGTGCAACAGGGTTAACTGCCATGATGAACTCTCCATGATGAACTCTAGATATTGGATATCGCTGGTGAAAGTAAAAGTATACATTATGCGCAGAGTGGTGACAAATGTTTTAGAAAAACTCTCCGAGCTTGTGTGAGGAGGGTTGAAGAAGTAGACAAAGACTTAGCCTTCACCCTCAAAGGTAGAGCCCAGGTACTGTGCTCCCTGCCTGGTGTGGGTCCACTGTTGGTTATGGTGACTTCAGTGGCCTGATGAATAACCCACAGGTAAAAAACCCAACTCTCAGGGGCTGTGGCAGCCTGCGAGGGGCACCTCGGCACACCTGTGACAGAGAGCTGGCCTTTGGTAAACTTACAGAACTGCACAGGCATTTGGGGCCTGCATGCTAATCAATATTTGGCTAATAAATTCTTGTATATGTAACAGAATTGGTTTTGGAACCTGTTTTCCATGTGAGCTGGTGGCGATGTTGGGGAGTACTTAACCCTCATCCACTTAAGCTTCAGTGACTGCAGTGATCCCCCAGAAAGACCCAAGGACTGTATGAACACGCTGCCTTCAATCTGCTGCTGCACACAGGCCTAACATTCACGGCATTCACAGAGAACTTTCCAGAAGCCTAAGTGCTGCTCAGTCAGCTCACTGTTAGGAGTTCAGAGGCTGCCAGACCCCCAGAGACTGAACCACTAGCGACAGCAACCCTGATGAAAGGCATCTATATATCTCTATATGTTCTTATATACATACATACATACATAAGGGAAAAAAAGAAAAATATATATATGTATGTATATTCCACTAAGTTTCTGCTATAGTTTGGATCTTAAATGTCCCCCAAAGGTTTGCATCTTAGTCCCAGCTTGGCACTATTGGGAGGTAGTGGAAACTTTAAGTGGTGGGGCTTAGTGGGAGGTTTCAGGTCATTGTGGGTGTGCCCTCAAAGGGGATTGTGAGACCCCCGTCTCTTCCTCTTTCTTTCACTCTACTACCACGAGGTTCATGGGTTTGCTCTGCCATGTACTCCCATGGTGATATGCTGTCCCACTCTCCAAGGCCTAAAAGCAATTGGTCCAATCAATCATGAACTGAATCCTCCAGAACTGTGGGCCAAAATAAACCTTTCCTCTTTATAAGTTCATTTTCTCAGTTATCTTTTTACAGTAACAGAAAGCTAACTAATAAAGCTTCCTTGAGTCCATAAGCTAAGGAAGATCAGCCACTCAGCTTTGGCATCAGGAACATAAATCTTTGTGAAAATCCATATATTCCCACATTCCCTAAAAAATAAACAACTTCTTTAAAAAGATCCCAGCAGGGAAATCTTATACATTTGTGGGCCTGATATTCAATGTATCAGAAAGGATCTGGAAGTCCTAAATTTTTCTATTGACAGGTAAATAATTCTGAACAGTAAGGGCAAAAATAGAAGGTCTTATAGCTCCATGCTCCATTCTGGGTTTTTCTTGCCTCAAAAATTCTTGGTCACGGGCCAAGGAAATGAACAGACATTTTACAGAGGAAGATCTACAAGCAATCAACAGATTTATGAAAAAATGTTCAACATCCCTTGTTATAAGAGAAATGCAAATCAAAACCACCTTAAGATTTCATCTTACCCCAATTAGAATGTCTTTTATTAAGAACACAGGCAACAACAGGTGTTGGTGAGGATGTGGGGAAAAGGGCACACTCATACATTGCTGGTGGGAGTGCAAGTTGGTGCAGCCACTCTGGAAATCGGTGTGGAGATTCCTTAGAAAACTTGGAATGGATCCACCCTTTGACCCTGCTATCGCACTCCTTGGCCTATACCCAAAGGACTTAAAATCAGATTACTACGGTGATGCAGCCACGTCAATGTTCATAGCTGCTCAATTCACAATAGCTAGATTGTGGAATCAACCTAGATGCCCTTCAGTAGATGAATGGATAAAGAAACTGTGGTATATATACACAATGGAATATTACTCAGCCATAAAGAATAAAATTATGGCATTTGTAGGTAAATGGATGATGTTGGAGACTGTCATGCTAAGTAAGATTAGGCAGTCCCCAAAATCCAAAGGCCGAATGATCTCTCTGATAAGTGAATGATGATGCATAATGCGGGGTGGAAGGGAGGCAAGAATAGAGGAAGGACAGAAAGCATA
>JAJEJO010000116.1:544182-557964 GCA_020662805.1 Glaucomys volans
TCCATTTGTGTTCAATGGATCAAAATTAAATGAATAAAAAAAAAATTCTTGGTCTTAAATTGTATTCTTTTTGTTTGCTTGCTTTCATTCCCCAATTTTATAGCTAGGTCTCTGTATTATTCCCATAATGGGGGCTATCCTGGCAGTTCCCCGTTAGAATGAATTGCTCATTGTCATAATCATTAGTAAGAGCACACAAGCCAAAATGTAAGCCTTTTTATTACATCCAAATGCAACCTGCTTATTCGAGAGTGAGTAGCCGTCCTCTGGCTGAGATTGCTGCAGCTTCCTGGTCCTGCCATGAGCTGTAATTTACAGAACTGCAAACTTTACTTCCCCCATTTCCTCCTCTTTTACCCATCCCAGAAACCACCACAGTTTTTAAATATAGAGCTGTCCTTTTGGGTCATAGTTTGTGGCTAGTTATAGCAAGACTCTCTTGATACTCAGCCAGACTTTGATGATTTTTTAAAGGTACCAGTTAAGAGTACCATAAGTTAAGAATAAATTTCTCCACAAGTTCAAGGTAAAATTTTCCTGTTCCCTTTCCCATAAGTACTAAAATAGAGTTAAGAAGTCCCTTTACCCTACCTTCACAAATATATTTTTCTTCAAAATTCATCTTCTTCCTAATGTTGGAAGTCAATAGTTAATATTGATTTTCACGCATTTTTCTGAGTACTTGTTCTATGTTAAATTGCACTGAAGAAAAAAAGAAGATTGGGATATATGTGTGTACACCCGCAAAGAAGCTTAGAAGAGGAAGACAAGTGTACAAATAATCAGCCCCCATTACACAATCCCTATGTGGCCTGGTACAATGGAGCCTCCCAAGCCCGGGAACATCTAGATTCCTCGCGAGGATGCAGCATAGTATGATAATCAAGATCACTGGCTTTGGAGACTGACCTCTATCTCCAAATCCATCTATATCATTTACTAGCTGTGTTATCTTAGGCATGTTACATAGTCATTCTGAGCTTCAGCCTTCTCATCTGTAAAATGGGTTAATATCTATTCCTCTTTCATGGTGTCTGGCCACAGTGACTTCTCAATAAACATTAGCTGTTGTTTATCACTCATGTTTCAGTGTCCAATTTGGTTTTTTTTTTTTTTTTTTGGTACTGGAGATTGAACTGAGGGGCACTCCACCACTGAGCCACATCCCCAGCCCTATATTGTATTTTATTTAGAGACAGGGTCTCTCTGAGTTGCTTAGGGCCTCGCTAAGTTGCTGAGGCTGTCTTTGAACTCGAGATCCTCCTGCCTCAGCCTCCCAAGTGCTGGGATTACAAGCGTGCGCCACCGCACCCAGCTCAGTGCCCAATTTGAATGTGAAGGCCTTTATATTTCAGCCATATCTAAATCTTCAATTTTATTTTTTTGGAAATTAAGAAGTTAAATAAATGATATAGCTGGGCATGGTGGCACACGCCTGTAATCCCAGCAATATAATATCCATTCAACAGTATTATATTATTTATTATACTTTTATTAAATATATAAAATTATTTGTTAATTATAAATAACCACAACCTTCAAAGTGGTGTGGGTTCCAAGAACAATTCAGTAAAATGAAGTTTGAGAACACAATTGATGGAAACCAAGAAGTCAATGTTCTACGTAAAAAAGGACTGGATGCTTAGTAAAATATATTGCATTGGGAGTTTATCTTCTCTCTGTCTCTGCACAAATTCAAGAACAACTGCAAACAAAAAAAAGATCTCCAGGGAAGATATTTCAGATCAGAGAGAAAATTTAGAAGTCATAAAGTGGATCAAAGAAAAGGAACCGACTCAGCCACAGTCTAAAATGCCTACACACGGACATCTGATTCCAAGCAAGCCGAAGGGCTGAGAGACCTAAAAGAACTGGAAGGATTTGGTATCAGAGACAACAAGAAAGAGGAATGGGACTGGAAAAGAGGGGATGGGTTGAAGTGCTAAAAAAGCAGTGGTTGATCTGCTGGGTAGATGGGCCACCGGCTCCGGGGACTCCATCTTAAAAAAGGAGAACAAGGATAAGGACCTAATGTGGGGTGACTCCAGCCACCAAATATGTCAATCTCAGCTGTGCACCTGGGGGCCAGAAAAATGACCACCTGGTGGGTCTGTGGACTCTGGGGCTCCACTATAAGCCAGACATTAGCTAGGACTTCATTGATTACCTGCCTCCCCTGATGCACCTTTCTTTGATAGGAGGTGCAGAATGACGCTTTGAGTCTGTGGACACCCATGTCAAGATTTCACGATGTCCAGCTCTTCCCTTTCCCTCAGTATAGATTGTCGTAGGTCTCTTTGAAGAGAGACGGGGGTAAGGTTTACAGTGTGTATATGCCATGGTGGTGGTGGTGGTGTGTGTGTGTGTGTGCACGTGCACACATGTGTAAAAAAGAGCTAGGTGGTAATTCCAAAAAAAACTATTAAAGAAAATACGTAATCATACTATATTAAGGACTCTATAGAAAACAATGTCAACAGTCACTACATATAAAACATAAATTTATTATTTTGCCTCCCAAAAGGTAATTATAGTAATAGGGGGAAGGGTGAAGGAGGAGGTGTGGGGCCAGAGTCTCGTCTGTGAGCTGCCACTTTCGGCTGCCTGTTCTGCAGGCCGTTTCTGACACCGTTCTCCACACCCCATCCACAATTTCAGTTACTCATGGTCAACTGTTGTCCAAAAGTATCAAATGGAAAATTTCAGAAATAAACAATTCATAAGCCATAAATTGGACCCTGTTTTGAGTCACATGATAAAATCTCCCTCCACTCTGCTCCATCCTGCCAGGATGTGACGCGCCCCTTTGTCAGCGTGTCCACGCGGTATGAAGTGCCTGCCCATTAGTTGCTTACTAGCCACCTGGGTTACCGGAGAGGCTGTCGCAGAACCCCTGTGCTTGCATCCAGTATTTCTCTTTTATCTGATGGCCCCAAAGAATGCAAGAATCGTGATGCTGGCAATTTGGATATGCCAGAGGGGTGCTGAAAGGCATGCCCTTTAAGTGAAAAGGCAGAAGTTCTCAATAAGGAAAAAAAAATCATATGCCGAAGTTACTGAGAGTGAAAAGGAAAAGGAAATTCATGTCAGATCTCAGCTGCAACAGTTATGACCACAGTACACAAGTACTTAGCTAAAATGGAAGACATTAAATTATTATAATTATTATTTTTTTAGTTGTCAATGGATCTTTTATTTTATTTATATGTGGTGCTGAGGATCAAACCCAGCGCCTCACACATGCCAGACAAGCACTCCACCACTGAGCCACAACCCCAGCCCCTTATAATTATTATTATAATAAAATTATTATGTTAAAAGGCATTAAGTTTTGTTACTATTCACGGTTTCAGGCATCTACATGGGGTCTTGGAACACACACACCCCCAGTCTAAAGGAGGGACAGCCGTACTCAGTCAAGACTCTCCTGTTCTGACTTGTAATGAGGACAAGAAACCACCTGTGCACATTTTATTCCTGAGATTCAGAATAGCCTGGGGACTCAGACTCTATAGAAGAATCCACCCTGATGTCTTCAGCTCAAGTGCCAGAAACTCAGGTCTTCCTGACTGCAGTCATAACTACCTTCCTTGAACTTTCAACTCTTTGAAGTTTAGCCTGTTTGAATTTCAAATCTGGGCTTGATCTTCAACTTTTTCTGAGTCCATTGCATGCGATGAGGGCTTCTTTAAAAACTGCCTCTCAGACTGGGGTTGTGGCTCAGTGGTAGAGCGCTTGCCTAGCATGTGTGAGGCATTGGGTTCCATCCTCAGCACCATGTAAAAATAAATAAATAAAATAAAGGTATGTGTCCATCTACACTTACAACAAAAAATTTTTAAAAAACACCTGCCTCTCATTTTTATAGTTAGATTTTGATTGTTATTTCCCTTCAGGTTTCCATTATCAATCCAGAGAGCTTCCGTGCAATTTAGAAACAGCACCCCATTTTCCTGACCTATTTCTCATCCACACCACCACATTTCCAATGTCTGAATCATCCTGTGGACCGTGCATTTCCTCCACCAGCACATCCCAGCTCACTGCCTGTGAAGTCTCGCCACGTGGACCGCCACCTCGTTCCTGGGGCTGACCACACTGACCCCCACCAGGAGTCCTTCCTCATGACCAGCCAGGGAATGAGTGAGCTGGACCCTGTATCCCACCTTGCTGATGTCTTGCACAACTTCTGGTACCAGTGATCACAGTGGGCAGTGAAAATGTTTATGGGAGGAACACCTGTGAAGGAACGGGGAGGGATGCAGGATAGGGTGAGACAATGCAGAGGTGCCAAGGTTCTGGTAGCCCATTGGGAGCTGTGGAGCAAAGGTTACCTGCAAGGGGAGCCCGACGAGTGGAGAGAGCCAGGCTTTCACCACCCTCTTATGCAGCCACAAGTTGGGGGCTACCCAACAAGTGTATGAACTCAGCCACCTGTTCTGCTTAGTCATTGGTCTTCCTGAGAAAAGGATGACCTTGACTTAAATGTTGAGCTGGATCTTCAAGGAGCTAACCAAAGTGAGTCTTCTCCATGAAGGGGGTTCAAGCAACCATTGCTTGACAATGGGTGTAGGTCCTGAGAAGGGCAATGTTAGGTGACTCTGTGGTTGTGTGAACACCCCAGAGCATACTTACACAAACCTGGATTGGTGTAGCATCAGATATACCCAGGCTACAAGATAGAACCAACATCAACCGTGCATTGTCGTTGATGGAAGCACGTTATGTGCCATATGGCTGTATCTCTGCATTCACCATTACATGATCTTTATCCTGAGTTTCTATTCTGATGAGGAAAAGAGACACGAAGCATATGGTTTCTGTTCAGCATGGTATGTGCAACGCACAGGGTCAACGCCACACAACTAAGTGGAGGAGCGAATGGGCAGGAGAGAGTGGGAGCGAAGACTCTTCCAGAGGACTCTCACTCACACTGAATACCAATCCCTGGGGTCATGGTCATCTTCTCATCCCCCTGAGCCAGCATGTCAACTTGAAAGATTGAACTAAGACCATACTGTGCATAATATGTGTATTCACAAAGGGCCAATTTATCTTTTTATCCTTAAATGAAAATAACTAAAACGATGCTTGGCATCTTCCAACCACAAATGGTGAAGTATTTAGCCAAAGTGGAAACTAATTTGATTTTTCATGGAGTTATAAAAGAAAGCCAAGAAAATGTCTTAGTGTAGAATGTTTTATGCTTATTCAATTTTAGGGGTTTAGTAGATTTTCTAACAATCATCAAAAAGTATTTATCAAGTGACTATGCTTAGCATGGCCCTTGCAACAGAAAGACACTTCACTGTGGAATGTCTTTTGAGTTTAGGATAGTCAATAAATCATTCTAACTTCTAGATAAACCATCATGCAGGAAAACCCTTGATCTACTCCTTCAAAATGCAACTGCTACAGTTCTAATAAATTTCCTTGATCTTTTTTCCTGTGTTGGAATTTCTAAACTATAGAAGTAGAACATACCTTAGTTGAAAGAGAGAGAAAGCAATACAAGAATAGTAACATATCTTCTCCCCTTTAGAGCAAGAATACCAGTTTTATGATTTCTCAGATACTTTTCTGAATATCTTCATTTCAATCTGGCTAACTTGCTTCACCTTACATGTGCAGAAAATAACCAGACATTGGCACTCAAATCCATTCACCCGGTAGATCACAAATCCCTGCAATGACTGAAAAACCACCATATAGCACACCAAGGAGGAGATAAACTCCACTATGAGCCTAAATTTAATTAACTACTCCCAAGATCTTTCTGAATTTGAACTGTTAAATCAAAGAATTCTCCCTAGAATGTGTTATGAAAAAATTGTTCTCATCTTGGTTTCTCAGATTTATTTTTCTTCCTGATTCATTGTACAAAATAAACATATGTATTTTAGAAAAATATCTGTGGCTATAAATATATAGCTTAGAGATCATAAATAATCCTATCAAGTCATAACAGGTGGATAATGGATTCTGGCTCATTTCTTTGTGTAAGCTCATCTTCCTTACACAAAGAAAAACTACTCACAAATGAAAAGCATAGGCCCTTCTACGGCCTTAATATTCTAAGTCACTCAGAAGATAGGGCACCATGACTATTTTGTTCCCAGAACCTTTGAGGCATGGTACTCAAAAAAAATCAACACCTGTAAGTGTCTTTAGCCAGAGTAATGGAAACCATCAATTTGTTTCTTAATTGTGTATTCAACAACAGAAATTCCTTGGCCTTGAATATCTACTTGACTTCAATGGTGTGGCCTTTGTCAAGTGGTGTGCAAGAAACTATTGAGATTCTACAGGGCCACATGTCCATCTGGGTTTGATTTAGTTAATCTACCAAGTCCTTGTGTGCAATTTTTCAGACACATGGTTTTGTTTCTCCACTTCTCAAGTAAGCTCTGTTTACTTAGGCAGATGTTGCACATTAGTTCTTAAAATATTGCAAATGAAGTAAAGAAAGCCTTTTATAGAAGATTTAACTCTAATGTGAATTTCATTACTGCCTCACAAAGACAGAACAACCCCAGAATTCTGCACAAGTCCTCAAGAAGCAATTTAAAGTATTTGTAATGCAAAGACATTTTCCCCTTTACTTACTTGCCCCTTGGTTTGTGTTATGACCACTACACCTTAATGAGCGCCCCAGAAATGTGAAGACTATGAACTCAGATTCATTCTTGGCCATAGAAAATGTGATTACCTTAAACCTTTTCTCAATTATTTCTAAAACTATTCTGAATAAAACTAATCTGAATAAAAGTACTATTAAACCAGGTGCAGTGGTGCATGCCTATAATCCCAGTGGCTCTGGAGGCTGAGACAGGAGGATTCCAAGTTCAAAGCCAGCGTCAGCAAAAGCAAGGTGCTTAGCAACTCCGTGAGATCCTGTCTCTAAATAAAATACAAAATAGGGCTGGGGATGTGGCTCAGTGGTGGAGTGCCCCTGGGTTCAATCCCTGGTTTAAAAAAAAAAAAAAGTACTATTAAAGCATGCACTTAAAGCAGTATGGAGATTCCTCAAAAAACCTAGGAATGGAGCCAACATCTGACCCAGTTAAACACTCTTAGGTATATATCAAAAGGAGTTAAAATCAGCATCCTACAGTGACACAACCCCATCAATGTTTATAGCAGCTCAATTCACAATAGCTAAGCTATGAAGCCAGCCTAGGTGCCCTTCAACAGATGAATGGGTAAAGAAAATGTGGCATATATACACAATGAAGTATTAGTTAGCCATAAAGAATGACCTTCTTTATGGTCATTCTGGGGATGTAGCTCAGTTGGTAGAGTGCTTGCCTCTGGGGTTCAATTCCCAGCACCGCAAAAAAAAAAAAAAAAAAAAGAAAAAAAAGAATGACCTTATGGCATTTGCTGGAAATGGAGAACATCATACTAAGTGAAATAAGCCTGTCCCCAAAAGTCAAAGGTCAACTGTTTTCTCTGATATGCAGAAACTAATCCAAAATAAGGGGGGGATAAAAAAAATGAATAGAAGATCAGAGGAGTAGATAAAGGGAAATGAAAAGAAAGGAAGAGGGATGGGATAGGGAAAGTTAGTGGAATGAATCTGACCCAACTTTTCTATATACGTACATGAATATACCACAGTGAATCTCACCATCGTGTAAATCCATGAGAAGTTTATTTTTGTACAACCATAGAAACAAAAAGATGTGCCCCATTTGTGTACAATGAATCAAAATGCAGTCTGTAAAAACAAGAAGTAATTTTTTAAAAAAGCTAGAAGTGAATAGCAGGAAGATCATTAAAGGGGAGGGAACAGGGAGAGGGAGGAAGGGTAGGGAAGGGAAGGGGAAATACTGGGGAATGAATTAGAACAAATTATATTCCATGATTTTATATGGAATGTTATGTTTTATGTTAGCATATTCTATTGTCATGTATAACTAAAAAGAACCAATTTTTAAAAAGAAAGAAAGAAAATTAAAAGTACCCTCTTAAAGTTCTACTTGTAAGGATTTCATTCATGGGGCATGAGGGTCAGGTCATTGAGTTTATCATGAGGAAACATTAATTCGTAGCACTAAAACCTATCCAACTAAGACATGCAAAAACTGCTGCTTTGAGAATATACATTATGAATAGAAAATATTTTAGTCATTATGCAAAGACTACCTAGGTTTTATTTTCTTTCTGATCAGTCCCATCAAGAATGAATAAACAGGACTGGGGGTATAGCTCAGTTGGTAGAGTGCTTGCCTTGCAAGCACAAGGCCCTGGGTTCAATCCCCAGCACCACAAAAAAACAGAAAAGAAAAAAAAAAAAGGAATGAATAAACCATGAAAAATCTAAAATTGAATAAATTGTGTCTCAATCAGCTCTTCTGCTCATGTTTTCAGCCGTCCACTCTTTGCTGATGAGTCCAAAAGTTCCACCTCCAACTCTCATTTGTCCAAAATAGTTCAGTCCCATATTTTCAACTGTCTGCATTATGATTCTGCCTGGATAGGATAGTGGTTACTCCACAAAGAATCATACTGTCAGTTATACCTGTTAGAAAGGCAGGATATTTAGACCCTCACCAGAGTAAGGTCTAAGCATCGACAGCATTGACATTACCTGGGGATTGTTAGAGATGCTTAAGCGCAGGTCCTAGCCCAGAACTATTGAACCATTATCTACATTTTAACAAGATTCTTACGTAATTTGTATAGATGTTAATGTTCAAGAAATTCTAAATTGGACTAAGGCACATAGATTTTAGAGTTTGTTTTCTATTTGTGTAACTTTGGGCTGTGAGACTACTAGCAAATTTCTTAGCTTCTTTGAATCTCAATTTCCTCATCTTAAAAAAAAAAAAAAAAAAAGGATAACCGGGCACAATGGTGCATGCCTCAGGAGGCTGAGGCAGAAGATCTTAAGTTCAAAGCTAACTTTGAACTAGCAGTAGCGCACACCTATAATCCCAGCACTTGGGAGGCTGAGGCAGGAGGATCACGAGTTCAAAGCCAGCCTCAGCAACTTAGTGAGGCCTTGCTTAAGGCAACTCAGTGAGACCCTGTCTCTAAATAAAATACAAAATAGGGCTGGGGATGTGGCTCAGTGGTGGAGTGCCCCTGGGTTCAATCCCCAGTTAAAAAAAAAAAAAAAGCTAGCCTCAGCAATTTAGGGAGTACCTGTCTCAAAATACAAAATGAAAAAAGGGCTTGGGATGTGTGTGGGTCAGTGGTAAAGTGCCCTTGGATTAAATCTCCAGTACCAAAAATAATAATAATAATAATAATAATAATAATAATAGTTACATCAAAAGGTTTTGCAGTTAACTGGGACAAAATAAGATCTGTTGTTCTACTGCACAATAGGGTGACTATGGTTAATAATATTGTATTAAATATTTCAAAATATTTAGAAGAAAGGACTCTGAATATTTCACCACAAATAATAATAAATGAGGGAGGTGATGGATATGCTAATTACCCTTATTTGAATGACATTATATACACATGTTGAAATATCACACCGTACCCCATAAATATGTGCAATTACTGTGTCAAAAATAAAATAAAACATATCTAAGAAAACTCTGTGTGTTCATAAAATTGTATGTTATATAAAATAGGTTGAGCCAATTGCTGTCTTGGTAGTAATATATATACATAAACAATTTCCTATGATTCACTTTAACCTAGCAGAGTAAGCTCTTAATAAACTACTAGTAATAATTATCCACATAAGTTTTCTATGGCTATAACAAACTACCACAAACCTAGTGGCTTAAAAAAACAGAAAGCTGTTCTCTCACAGTTCTGGAGGCCAGAAGTCCTAGACCAACGTGATGGTGGGTTAGTTTTTCCTGGAGGTTCTGAGGGAGAAGGTCTTCCATCCCTCTTTCCTCACCTCTGGTGCTTGCTGGCCAAGCATTCCTTGGCTTGGAGATGCACAACATCTCAGTGTGTCTTCTCCTCCTCCTATTGGGGCATCTGTCACTGGATATAGGGCCACCCTAAGCCATTAGCACAGACTCTTGAGCTCTTATTTCAAAATAAGGTCACACTCTGAGATCCTGGGTGAATATAAATGTTAAGGGGACATTTTTCAGCCCTCTGTAGAGCCTTCCACCCTCACTTTCAGTGATACTGGTGACACGAATCTTTGTTGTTGTTGTTGTTGTTCTAATTAGTTGGTGACAACAATCCAGAATTGTTCTTGACTCTTCATTCTTCCATATTTCCTATTTCCAGTGGTGCCTGGTTCTAGGGGTTCAAAACACCTTCAAAACATTTCTCAGCTCTTAGTAACACTGAGCAAGTCTTGTGTTTTAAAGTTAAGCAAAAATACAGTAAATCCTAGGAAAGTCCAGGCTGAAATTGGCTCCACCTTTGGGTGATAACAGTCTGAGGGGCACAGGCTTGCTGTGCATCTCGTTGGGAAAAGGCACCTCTTTCTCTGGCCATAACAGCCTGCTGCATTACCCCCTCAGATTCTCAGCAGGGCACCTTTTTTATTTTTTAAGTGAATAAACTCCAGAAGATACGTAAACTTCCTGAGTGCTAAAATATGTTATATTAGCTGATAACACTCAGATAAAAATGTATGCAAAAATTAGTGGAAAATACATCCAAATGGCAACAGTGCTTGTCCTTGCAGAGAAGAGATTAGTGGCAGCACCCACCCTGCCCCATTTCCAAGAATGGGTGTGTACTATTTTATAATGCAGGGGGACCCCTAAATTTTTTCAAATCTCTTAGAGAAAGAATTACAAATAAAGGAATGAGTAGATAAATTATCTATCAAATGGAGTTATGTCAACAGGTTGAATGAAAAAATATTTTATTTAAAAATTAGAATATAGGAAAAGAGTTCAATGAAATATGGATTTTCTCAGTATCAGAGTGATGGAAGTGTGCCAGTCACCTAGTGCTATTTAACAAATCACCTCCCTATTTAGTTCCTTAAAACAATCTCAACCATTTATTATCTTCCATGGACCTCTGAGGTGATTGGGATCAACTGATCATGCTCTTTTCCCTAGGGCTGCAGAATCTGGAGGCTTGACAAAGCCAGGACACCCAGGATGGTTATTTGAGATGGCTTGCAGGTGGTGATGGTGGTAGGTCACCTAGGGCTGTCAACGGGAGTGCATCAGTCACTTCTATGGGCTTCTCTGTGTGGTTCAGACTTCCCACAACACGGCAGTTTAGATTCTGAGGATCCAATAAAGAAGAGAATTACAAATCCAGTATCACTTCCTCTTGAGATCTTATTACAAATTTCAGCTCCAACTTTGAAAGTTATATGGCCTGGGGATATAGCTCAGTTGGTAGAGTGCCTGCCTCGCAAGCACAAGGCCCCGGGTTCAATCCCCAGCACTGCAAAAATAAAAAATAAAGAAAGAAAAGAAAGTTATATAATACCACTTCCTATATTCTATATTCTATATGCTGTATGCCAACGTAAGTCACAAGACCAACCCAGATCCAAGGCAAATAGACAAGAACTCTCAGTAGGAAGAGTAGCATTACTAATCTAACACTAGCGGATCAATTCTTATAATAATAGAAAGAGATCAATTCTTAAAATAATAGAAAAAATTTAGAATGTCAAGCACTTCACAAAACAATAAGAAGAGGACAGAATTAGAAAGAAACTTGCAATAAAAATGATATATGATGAATAATAAAAGAAAAGAAAAAATAAATAACAAAATCTTACTTTAAGGTTCTCAGATCATTTGCTTTGAATCTGGATTGTCCACCAAAGATGCATGTGTTGAAGGTTTGGTCCCCAGTGCAATAATGTTCAGAGATGAAGATTCTCAGAAATGACTGGACCATGAGGGCTTTGACTCCATTAGTAGATTAATCCATGACAGATCAATGATTAGTGGAAGGTGATGGAAACTGTAGGACATGGAACCTAGCTGGAGGAATTGGGTTCCAGGGGCATGCCTTTGGCAACTATATCTTGTCCCCAGTCCTTTCCTTCCTTCCTTCCCCTCCTCCTCTTCCCTCTCCTTCCTCCTCTTCTCCTCCTCCTCCTCCTCCTTCTTTTTCTTCTCCTTCTCTTCCTTTTCTTCCTCCTCCTCCTCCTCTTCTTCTTCTTCTTCTTCTTCTTCTTCTTCTTCCTCCTCCTCCTCCTCCTCCTTCTTCTCTCTCTCTCTCTCTCTCTCTCCCTTTTTAATCCTCCCATCTTTTCTCTCCTTAGCGCAGGCTTCCATCAGGACTGGTATGTTGCGTAATCCCAGGAATTGTGTTGTATGCAGCAAATCTTGGTACCTAATTTGATACATAATATCTGTATCTTAGAGTGTGCGGGCAACTTCTTAATGTATGTATTGTTGTGTATTGTTTTAAATATATGTAAGTGACATACTTTAAATGTCAAACCTTGGGACTTCCAGTGTCCAGACCCTCATGGAGGAAGCTTAGAAGTTAACACTTCATCCTAACAAGTAGAAAGCTGGGGCTGGGGATATAGCCCAGTTGGTAGAGTGCTTGCCTCGCAAACACAAGGCCCTGGGTTTAACCCCCAGCACAGCCAAAAAAAAAAGAAAAAGAAAAAGAAAAGAAAGAAAGCTGAACAAATTGTAAAATCACTCTCCCCAGAATTGAAGAGACAACAGATGGAAACAGAACTTTACCAGAACAGACCTTCTCAGGAGAATGAGTGCCCAGGTAGGGAAAAATGAACTGTATTTGATGAATTGCAGGAGGCAAAAGATGGACAAGTCCATGAGAAAAAGACCCCGAGGATCCCCCACTCCTTGTGACTTTTACTTTCTGGAGCTCTCTCAGGTTCTCACAGTAAATACTAGAGAAAGAAATCCCTTCATAACTTCTAGCATAGGGAAAGAAAAAGGAATCACTTTGGATTATGCCCCAAGCATTCTGTTCTGCCCTTAGGAGAAACTTTAACCAGAGCTCTGTTGGAGCATTACCAGAGCCTACCTGCGCTGGAGAAGGGAAACACCAACCCAGCCTCCTCCACCCATTCTGTCCCACCTAACTGGGGGAGGGGAAAGAAGCTGAGAAGCAAGTGCAGCGTTCACAGTTCAGAGACACAGGCTCACTAAGCGACTAACTGTCATCAGAGGACTACAGAAGGCTCCCCCTCGCCCACACCTCACTGCCACAAGACATTCCAAATGTAAAGCCAACACAAAGATAGTGTGAAAACACAGGGCAAGCATCTAAACCAGCCTCAGACATGACAAGGATATTGGAATTATCAGCCTTGGGAATTTAAAAGAACTGTGATTAATATGATAGGGGTTTAATGGTTAAAGTAAACATCATAAAAAGAACAAATGAGCAATGTAAGTAGAGAGGTGGAAATTCTAAGAACCAAAAATGAAAGGCTGAAATGCTGAAAATCAAAACCACGGCAACAGAAATGAGAAAGGCCTTTGATGGGCCTAGTAGTCTGGATACAGCTGGGGAAAGAATCTTGGAGCTTCAAGATATGTTACTAGAACCACCGCCCCCCAATATGGAAAAGCAAAAAGAAAAAAGACTTCAAAAACCCCAGAATATCCAAGAATTGTGGGAACTATAAAAGGTGTAAATAAATATAATGAGAATACCAGAAGGAGAAGAATTAGAGAAAGAAACAGAAGAAACACCTAAAACAATAATGACTGAGAAATTCCCCCAAATTAATATCAGACACTGAACCACAGATCCAGAAAGCTTAGAGAACACCAGCAGAATACATGCCAGAAAAGCAACACTTAGGCATATTATCTTCAAACTATAAAGAAAAAAGAAATTTTTTTGAAAAAAAAAAAAAAAGACACCTTAGGGCTGAGG
>JAJEJO010000116.1:572707-595863 GCA_020662805.1 Glaucomys volans
GAAGGAAGGAAGGAAGGAAGGAAGGAAGGAAGGAAGGAAGGAAGGAATAATAGCATGCAGGCAGGACGCAATATTCTTGGTCGGTGTCAAATGGCAAATCCCTTCACCTTTCATTGATAAAATTAATTATTTTTACCTAGGCCAGATGAGAAATATTGAGTAGTTAAGTCCAGTAATAAATTGAGGGAAGGTATACCTGGTAGATTAAAAGATACATAAGAGATATAGCAATCAAATACAATGTGTAGATACTGTTTGTGTCCTAACTTGAGCAAACCAACAATAAAGAAGAAGACTATCAGAGAAATACAAACATCGATTGGCTCATTTGATAGTAGGTCATTTGATAATATTAAAGAATTTTTATTAATTTTATTAATTGGGGGACTATATACTGGTATTGAGATTGACTTTGTTAAAGAGTCCTCATTTTGATGAATGCCTAATAAAATGTTTATTGATAAAATACGACCTCTAGGATTTGCTTTGTCATAATCTAAGTTGGTAATTATTGTTCATTTTACTGTTCTCTCTACTTTTGTGTATATGTGAAACTTTACATAATAAAGAATAAGTAGGGGGGTTGGGGATGTAGCTCAGTGGTAAAGCATGTGCTCAATATGCATGAGACCCTGGGTTCAATCCCCAGTATGGATGTATATATAAATAAATAAATAAATAAATAACTATCATGACAAAACATTAAAATTGATGACATTGGTTTCCTTGAGAAATAGGAGCTGGGAAAGGAATAAGGAGGAGACTTCTCTGTCTCTGCTATTGTGTCTTCCAAATGTCAACTTATTGGCATTTGTATTGCCTATTAATGAATACTGTGAAAACCAGACATGCCCAGGCAGATGGATGGAAAGAGCAGCTTGAACAGAGAATGAGTCTCCCGACAAGCTGCCAGTTCCTCTCTCCTTAGTCTCCCTGTTCTGATCTCTGGCTAGCTGTGTGATGACTCCTCATTCTGAGGCAATGCTTAATTCAGCAACAAATAAGCCAAAGCTAAAATGACTCAGAGAACAGTACCTCTGGGCCGTAGAGAATATATCATTATGAAGCAAAGTTTTCCATGCAAATGTCATCAGATTGGTTCAAAAACAGTGCCTGGATTGCAAGTACTTGTCAGCTACTACTGAGATCTGATTGAAGATTGTGGCCTGCTTCCTAACCTAATTGATAGGTGTGAACTCTTGGTGAGTGAGTTAGATTTCATATATAACTGCTGTGTATATTGTGAGAGTGATTTTTATTAATGAAGTGAGCACATTAAATCTTACATGAATGATAAATTTATTTTATATCAAATTAAATGCCATTTGAACCAGTTCTATTAACTTTGCAGTTGAAGTGCATAAATCATAAAGTCATCTGAACTTCCAACGCTCAGAGACCAATTTCAAAGACAACCATCAATCAAAACATCTTCCATGATGCATTACAAACTCTAAGACTTTAACAAATAATGTTCTGGGAAGGTGTAATCAAATTACTTTTGTCACTCTTTTTGGAGGTCTAAAATCAGCTATAATTTAACTTTTTAAAATTTCTTGGCCTATGATTTTAATCATGGGATGAACAAAACTGAATAGACTGATTCACAGGAAAATGACTGATTTTTTTCCCCATTATATATCATCTAGATTGTTATCCCTGTACTCTAGGGATGAAAACCTTTTTTGTTTGCTGATATAAGCTTAGAAATAATACACAAAAAGCAAAGGGAGTCAATGCTATGCTTAGCTATTTGAATCAGTGACTTTGCATCTAGTAGAATATTAACACTAGCTTGGTAGAGAAATAATTAATAAGTTCTTTAGTTGCTGGGGTGCCCATCTGTAATCCCAGTGCCTGAGGAGGCACAGGTAAGAGGATAGCAAGTTCAGGACTAGCCTTAGCGACTTAGAGAGGCTGTGTCACAAGATAAAAAATAAAAAGAGTTGGGGATGTAGCTCAGTGGTAGAGTATCCTTGGTCTCATATTCCCAGTACAGAGAGAGAGAGAAAAAAAAAAAAAGGTAAGAAATTATTAGGATGCCACCTTCTAAAACAACAGCACAACTGAAGCAAGGGTAATGGCAAAAGCTAATATGTGAGAGTCAAGGTCTCTGCTTCCAGCTAGCTTGTAAACCCTAACAGCACTGTTTTCAGACCTTGGAGAATCATTCTTTATGTACCAAAGGAGAGGGTTTGATTATATAGCCTTTAACTGCTCTCACAGATTTCAGATACTATAATTTTTAATTTTTTCAGAAAGAAGCACATGAGATTCTATCCATTTTGAATCTCTTAGTTTTATTGTATCACAAAATTATTTACAAAGCTCCAAGTAACAGTTCCTTTGGCAAATCCTATTCATTCCCACTAGCAATGGTCTGAATGCTTGTGCCCCTACCCAGATTCACTTGTTAAAACTTGGTGATGGATGTGATGGTGTTAGAAGGTGGGGCCTTTGGGAGGTGATTAGGCCCTGATTGTGGATTGGTTGGGACTGGGATTAGTGTCCTCCTAATGAAGGCCCAAGGGAGCCTGACTGCCTCTTTTGCCAAGTGAAGATATAGCCAGGGGGCACCATCTGGGAACCAGAAAATGGGTCCTTCATAGAAGATGAATTTGCCTGTGCCTTGTTCTTGGAATCTCCAGCCTCTAGGCCTCTGAGAAATATATTCCTGTTGTTCATAAATCATCCAGTCTCTAGTATTGTGTTTTAACAATCTGAAAAGAGTAAGACATTATTCAATTTCTCTTTTCCCCTTCTTCCTTACTAGCAGAGCCCTGGTTTAATGTGTGCTAATAGTCTGTCCGGCTAAAATAATGCATTTTCTGACACCCTTGCTAATGAGATCATGAGACAGAAGTAGAAGTTGCTGGATGAGGCCTCTAATAAAGCTTTTTAAAAAGAAACCAGACTCCCAAGACAACAAAAAGATGAGCCACGGAGAGGAAATATTTGCAGAAGACATGTCTTGCAAAAGACTGCTGCCCAAAATATACCGAGAACTCTTAAAACTCAACAATAAGAACAACTTGATCTAAAAATGAGCTAAAGACCAGAACAGACACCTCACCAAAGGAGATACACAGATGGCAAAGAAGCATATGAAAACATGCTCAAAGTCACATGGTCATTAGGGAAATTGCAAATTTAAATAATGAGGAGCCTACAAGAAAGACCAAAATCCAGACCACTGACAACACCACATGGCAATGCAGACGTGGAGCCACGGCAATTCTCATTTGTTGCTGGTGGTAGCACAAAAGTTCAGACACTTCAGAAGAAAGTTTAAAAGTTTCTTAGGAAACTAAACATACTTTTTACCATGTGATACAGCAATTATGCGTCGCGGTATTTATCCATACATACTTATGTCCACACAAAATCCTGCACACAGATGTTTATAACAGCTTTATTCAAAATTTCCATGAATGTCCTTCAGTAGGTAAATGGATTAAGAAACTGTGGTCGATCCAGACAATGGAATATTATTTAGTACTGAAAAGAAAGGAGTTACTAAACCACGAAAAGACTTGGAGGAACCTTCAGTGCATATCATTAAGTGAAAGTTACCAGTCTAAAAAGACTACACAAGGTGTGATTTCCCTAAATGACATTCTGGAAAAAGACAGAACTATGGAGGCAATACAAAGATCAGTGGTTACCAGGAGGTGGGAGGAGGATGGAGCACAGATTTCAAGAGCAGTGAAACTATTTGCATGATACCATAGTGACAGATACACATCAGTGCACATTTGTCAAAATCCACGGTAGATACAACACTTGCCATGAGCAAAACCTAATGTGAACCATAGACTTTGGATGGTAATGATAGGCCAACATAGATTCAGAAGTTGTTACAATGAACCACGTGGTGTGGAATGTCCATAACGAGAGATCTTGTGTGGGGGAATGGGGAAAATCAGTACTTTCTGCTCAGTTTTGTTGTGAAACCAAAATGGCTCTGAAAAAATAGTCTATTAAGAAAGTTTAAAACACATAGGAATATTAATGTAAAATATTTTGTATCCTCTTTTCAAACAAAATACCAATTCTTGGGAGGGAAAAAAAAAAGAGTATAGACTCATCTGGAAGACGCCTTTTATTCTTGGCCTTTCTATTCTTCTTCCTGGAACTCAGACAAGATACTAGGGATGGAGCAGCCATTATGTGATTATAAGGCAAAGAGCTTGACTGAGCAGAAAAGTATAAGGAGCCTGGATAAAGGTACGGGTTTCCTGGGCTGCTGTGGCCACGTTCCATAAACGGAATGGCTCAGAACAACAGAAATTTGTTCTCTCACAGTTCTGAAGAAATCCAAAATCAAAGTGTCGGAAGGGCAATGCTCTCTCCAAACCCTCTAAGGAAGGGTTCTTCCTTCCACCATCGAAGGTAGTGCCCAGGTGTTGCCTGGCTCATCAAAACATCACTGTCGTCTCTGCCTCCATGTTCAAATAGCTATCTCCTGTGTGACCCAAAATTCCACCAACTGATAAGAACACCAGTCATATTGGATTAGCGCCCACCCTGCTGACCTCATCCTATCGTGGTTACATCTGCAAAAGACTCTGTTTTCAAAAAAGGTAACATTGACAGGTACTGGGAATTGGGACTCCAGCTTATCTTTGGGTGGGGGAGTGGAGTTGGGGTGGGGGCATGATTCATCCCCAAACAGTCTCTGATGGCATTCTGAGCCACTTTGCCACATCTGGATTTTCTATCCCTGAACTAATTACAGGAGAAAAATAAAGGACCTGTTGGATTAAACTTCTGTTTATTCACAATAGAACTCACTTTCTTATTGATGCAGTAACTTCCAAATGAGGGCTCCAGAAATCTAAAAACTATCGGCCACGTGGAACCTATCTGTTCAGAGGATGGTTGGTAAGTTTTTAAAAACAGAGACAATTATTCGATTCAGTGGGAGTGGGTGGGGTGGGGACTTCTGCTCAGCTAAGATTTCTGTAGTTATAATTTAAAGATCAAATCTGTTTTCAAAATAACGTTTGCCAGATACTGAAAAGGTCAGTGGATGTGTATTTAGAGCCAAATTTAAGTCCTAACCCTGCCCTAGACTCACACCCGTCTCAGATATATCTTCATTAGTCACCACTACATACCTCAGTGAATGAGGATATAAATGCAGCTTTTGTGCTTTTATTACCAGAAGCACAGTGGACTTGTCCAACACAATCATGTTCAATTTTATGATACTATCTCTCTGCCAGGTGTGGAGCTTGGAAATATATGTAGCCAGAAAACACTTCAAGCGGCCAACACTGAAATGTGTCTTAAATTTGAGAGAGTTGCTGGGAGTTCTTAGGCCATTTTTGTGACATCCATACAGGGAACATAACCAGATTCATTCAGTGTATTTATGGGCTAGGGTAGTGAGCCCAAGCAATTGAATCCATCATCTCTGTTGGTAGGAGAGCCCTGAAATGTCCACTCCATTGCTTGGTGGGCTCAGAAAAGCCGACATCTGCGTAAACAGATTTTGCCATCACTTCCCTTTAGGAAAAGTGAGCGCTAAGATGATTCTTAGTACTCACTAATGGACTTCCTATCTTTTCTTTCTTTTTAAAAAGGCATTCATTGAATGCCTACCTTATGTCAGACTCATGGCAGGAGATTAAACAGAGACACCATCCCTACCTTCAAGAGGCTGCAGTTTAGCTACAGAGATAGACAAACCAACAGAAAATCAAAAAGGTAGTAAGTGCTAAGACTGGCGTATTAATGGGGTATTAGGGAAGAACACAGGCTGAAAATTAATGGCTTTGGGGGGGCTCAGGTTGAAGTTCCTGCTGACCCTAGTGTTGAAAGTGAGGCCTAGGGTACATTCTCCAGGAGACTGTCAGGGGGGAGGCAAGAGCACGTGCAAAGGCCTGGACGTGAGGCAGCACTTGGCAATTTCAGGGCCTGGTATTGCATTTGGTGTGGTGGGCTCTGGGGCTACGAGCTGGGAAAGTCAACAAAATGGATGAAATGTGGTTCATTAACATGAAGGTGTTGGAGAGTCAGGGAAAGGTTTTAAGTCAGACACTTACCTAATCAGGTCTGTGTTTCAGAAAATATCCTTCAGTACACAGAATGGATAAGCATAGAACAAGGAGAGGGAGACAGCAGTGGAGCTCTAAGAGAGGAGGACTCAACAGAAGAGGAAGAAGGGACCCACCTAGGAGTGAAACTGACAGTACTTGATGAGTTGTAAGTAATGGGGAATAGCAGACACCCAAAGACAGCACTGAGATTTGTGGTATTTATGGTAGATACATGGGGGTAAGAAATAAGGACTCATGCCAGGCGCGGTGGCGCACGCCTGTAATCCCAGCACTTGGGAGGCTGAGGCAGGAGGATGGCAAGTTCAAAGCCAGCCTCAGCAACTTAGCGAGGCCCTAAGCAACTCAGTGAGACCCTGTCTCTAAATAAAATACAAAATAGGGCTGGGGATGTGGCTCAGTGGTGGAGTGTCCCTGGGTTCAATCCCCAATATCAAAAAAAAAAAAAAGAAAAAGAAAAAGAAATAAGGACTCGTGATGAAAATAGTTAATTCTCTAATACCAATATTTAAAATCCATATTCACAGAGACAAAAAATGTGCAAGACCAGCCTGGACAACTTAGTGAGCCCCATCTCAAAATAAAAAATTAAAAGGGAAGGGGATCTAGCTCAGTGGTAAAGCACCCTTGGGTTAAATCCCCAGGACCAAAATAAAATAAAATAAAACTCCACATTTGTATATTTAATAAAGCAACTGAATTCTGGCCCTAATTAAATTTCTGATGTAATAACATATTAAAAATTCCAGCATGAGGGGATGTAGCTCAGTTGGTAGGGTGCTTGCCTTATACGCACAAGGCCCTCGGTTCAATCCCCAGCACCACCAAAAATTAAAAAAAAAATTCCAACATGAAAATAAAATTTAGAAACTAGATGTGAACAGGAATATATGAGGAGACAAAGATGTGTGGTGTATAAAAGTTGTCATCATAAATCAATAATTCTCAATTATTTTCATCTCTCAGTTTCTTTTAGAGTCTCACCTCCACCCAGCCCTCAATTTTGGTCATTGGTCCATATAAACCTGTTTTCTATTTTGTAGAAAATGAAAAAAGAGTGATATATTGGAACCAAAAGAAGCTTCAGAGAGAGTGAAATATGGAGTCTCTAAGTTGGAACTATTGCATAACAACAATAAAACATTTAAAGATAAGAAATACTCAGAATGCCATGAGGCTTCAAGACAGTCGATGAAATGCAAAGATTACATGTTTGTTAACTATTATAAGCAGGTGGGTCTTGGACATGGAATTTGATGGATTAAATGAGGCAGTATTTCTAAATCACTAAGTATAGTTCTAAATGACTGATAGCTATAGCAACAAAGACTATCACCCAAATTCATTCTCTACTTTGATCTGGGCACAATTCTAGCCCAATAGACACATTTTCCAGCCTTCTTTGCAGTTGGGATAGCCATCTGACTCTAGTCACCAAATATAATAGAGTAGAAATGAGTGTGGCTTCCCACCTGACCCTATAGTGCAGCACAAATTCCTCCACTGTCCCCTTTGAAAAGCTGAACCCAGCTGTGTTTGCAGCCCAGTAGATGAGGACAATGCCTTAGGGAATGGCGTGAGAAGAAACTGAAGGAGCCTCGATCCCTGGGTGATCACATGGAACAAAATTGCTCACCTCCCTGCCCTGGATTGATGAGAATGAAAATAATTTTTTTGTCCTTTAAACCACTATATCGCCGGGTATCTGTTACATCAGGTTCATCTTTGCCCAAAATAATTGTTTCTTTTTTCTTCTCTTCTCCAATATAACTATTTCATTTTTACATTGTTATCCTTCATGGGTATAAATATTTTAAATAGCTACAATCACAGTGTATGTGTTATTTTGTACTCTGTTAATTTCATTTCTCATATCACAACCATGTTCTAAGATTCAAAATTATCTTCAATTATTTATCTTAAAATAAAAGAATGAAATTGCCCAGAGGTGATTGGTACAATGAAAATAAGCTTTGATTTGCTTTGAGATTCTCCCTGTATATAATGACTGTGACATCATCAGTCATATGAAGTGTTTAGGAGATGCTGGAGTTGGAGACTATTTGTCAAGTAGAAAAGAAATTTTAAGTATCAGTTTCATAGGAGTTGAACCTTCTGGTTGGACCACTCATAACCTAATGTCTCCTCTCCCAACAATTACTCTCTTCCTAAAACAGCCTTACTTCCTAAGTGGAAGTTGAGATCATCCTAAAAGCATCAAGAACTTTCCTGAAGAGCAAATGCCTCATTGTGATTCTTCCCTGTATAGGAGAACAATATGCTTTTGATGTTCTGACACCTGCAACGTTTGTGATGTTGTATCCGGAGAAGTTTAGCAAGAAATTTGCCAATGTAGTATCATTCTGAACTGATAAAAGTTATTAAAATATTCTAGATAAGATGGCAATTTAAAGAAGAAAATGGAATGCAGAAAACATTGGATTGGAAGGTAGTTGGTCCTTGAGAAAAAGGAAATCAACTAAGTAACCCATTTTCAAATCAATTTAAAAACACTGGTTAAGCACCTACAACATGCAAAATATTTTCTCAAGTTTCATCCCTCACTGGTATGCAGGTTGTAGTCACTGTTTTTGCAACTTGTGGGCATGACAGAATAAAACTAGTTAATAAAAATTCAAGGTCAAGGGCTGGGATTATGGCTCAGTGGTAGAGCACTTCCCTAGCATGTGTGAGGCACTGGGTTCAATTCTCAGCACCTCATAAAATAAATAAATAAAGGCTCATCAACAACTAATAAAAATATTTTTTAAAAAATTCATGGTCAAGTAAAATAGGCTGTATAACATTTCCATAGCAAATTGCAATTGGCATCTTGGAAGGAGGAATTAATTTAATGCATTGTGATAAAGAAAGAAAAAAAGGAATGTACATGTATGATTAACAATAATGATATGAATGTATAGCATGCACAACCATAGAAATGAAAATGTGTACCCCATATGTGTACAATGAATCAAAATGAAGTAAAAATAAAAATAATGATAAAAAAAAGAAAAAAAGGAGAAGAGAATCTAATTATAGAGAATTAAAATCCTACCATTTCCCTCACCTCTGCTATTTCTCAGCCTCTGAAAGTTGCCTTCCTCTAGTAGATTTGAGGAAAAGGATGTTTGCCTCACATTTGTTCCTGAGTCAACTTCTTTTACAGCTGCTTTTATGGGTCCCTTGCTCCTGTCCATTGGCTTCAGCTTGGCCCTGGTTGTCCATCCATCCTGGTGCCACCTGGACGATCTGGGATTCCTTTCCTCATTGTATGATAATGTTATCCAGGGAAGGCTGTGTCATATTTCCTGCTGTTTCTCTTCACTTCCCCTCAACAACAATAACCCAGAGTCGATGCATATGGAACAGACTTAAAGGATTGGTGAAAATCAGGGAGATTTATAATAAGTCCTCTATGGTGTCCTCATGGAGGTATTCCAATTCCTCACCTTGCTCTATTGCTTGAAGTCCAGCTTCCTCTTTAAAAAATGCTTAGCTCTTCAGCTCTCCAAATGCAAATCCTTACTCCTCCTGTATAAATCCCAATGCTGACCCTGGGCCACCACTCAGATAATTAAAAAGGTACAATAGCCATAGCAAGGTGTTTTGTATAATGGATTGGATATCAAGTGTCCCTCAAAATCTCCTGTGCTAATGCACGAATGTTCAGAGGTGCAATTCTTGGATTACAAGAGATATAACTTAATAAGTGGATTAATCCTTTTGATAGATATATAATCTGAATAGAATATATATGTGTGTGTATACACACACACACATATATAATATAGGCAGGTAGGGCATAGCTGGAGGAAGCAAGTTAGTGGGGACATGCCAGGCCTGATATGGACTGCCCACCATGGACTGAACCTCTGAAACCATGAGCCAAAACAAGCTTTTCTTCCAAGTTGTTCTTGTCAGGCATTGTGGTCACAGGAACACGAAGCTGACTAACACAGGGAGACTCATAAGACAGTCAAGGTGGGCTTTGCATTGCAAACCCAATATCTCTTGAAATCTCTGCCAGTCCAATTGGCTGCCAGTTCAATGCCAGCCTCTGCATCCTCATCATTCTTGGAGTCTTCTCAACAGGTAACTGTTGGACTAAACATATCCCATGCATTTTTCTAATAGCAACAATACTTTTGAAAGACAGTGCATTCTGAATCTATATTAGAGAAGGTAAACTTACTTCTAATGGTGAAGTTATCTGCCTAAATTCTCCCCTGTTTACTATAGAAATAACACTTGACAAAATTATACCAAAGAGTTTGAGTTTCTTTCTCCTACTTCAGGCAGAGGTTTACCTGTGCTTCAGAAATAAAACCTACTGGGAGATGGGGATATAGCTCAGTTGGTAGGGTGCTTGCCTCACTAGCACACCGCCCCCGGTTCAATCCCCAGCACCGCAAAAAAAAAAAAAAAAAAGAAAGAAAGAAAGAAAACCTACTGTAGTATCTTGCAAAGCAAAGAAGCCATCAACCTTGATGGTCCACATTAGTTACATGAAGATGAAGAAGCTTTGTTCCTTGGGTCAGTTTTGATTCATGGGCAGGCTTCCTCCTTTCAATAATCTGCATTATTGGGGCTGGAGTTGTGGCTCAGTGGTGGAGCACTCACCTTGCACATGTGAGGCACTGGGTTCAATCCTCAGCATCACATGAAAATAAGTAAATAAATAAAATAAAAAGGTATTGTGTCTATCACAATTAAAAAATATTTAAAAAATAATCTTCATTATGGTAAGGGAAATTGCGAAAGGATATCAACATGATGCATTGTGCCTGATGTATAATGATTCCACATGTCCTTACTCTCAGAAATGCCCACGGGACCAGCCTGAACCAATCACGGTGCTTTATATTCATACCCATAAGAACTCGTCCAAGGAGCCGGGCGTGGTGGCGCACACCTGTAATCCAAGCGACTTGGGAGGCTGAGTCAGGAGGATCACGAGTCCAAAGCCAGCCTCAGCAACTTAGCGAGGCCCTTAGCAACTCAGTGAGACCCTGTCTCTAAATAAAATACAAAATAGGGCTGGGGATGTGGCTCAATGGCCCAGTGTCCCTGAGTTCAATCCCTGGTTCCAAAAAAAAAACCCAAAAACTCATCCAAGGGTTGGAAACATGATTTAAGTCTGGCCACTCACAGGCCTCTCCAGGATTTTTTTTTTTTTAATTTGGTACTGGGGATTGAACCCAGGAGCACTTTGCCACTGAGCTACATCCCCAGTCCTTTTTTTTTTTTTTTTGTTTTTTGATATAGGGTCTTGCTAAGTTGCTAGGGTCTTCCTTAATTGCTGAGGCTGGCCTCAAACTTGCAATCCTCCTGTCTCAGCCTCCTGAGTGGCTGGGATTACAGGAGTGTACCACTGTGCCCAGCTCTCTCCAGGATTTTTTGAAATCTAAAATTGGATAAGAAAAGCCCCTTTTCCTCTAAGATGAAGAAAAACCAGGAAGGGGAAAGCCTATTTTCCCCCATGAAGAAAGAGACTCTTCTCATAGTAAAATTGAGTAAAACCAACATGGATAGAAGAAATGAGATTCAGAAGAGTGTGCTATTGGTGTCTGAGTGTCTGGCTCCAATTATGGAAGTCTTGAAATTGCTGTAGTTCCTGAGACCCTTACTTCAGTTCTCTGAGTTATTCCAGTATACTTTCAATTGAGTTCAAGTTAACTTAAACTGGATTTGAATTGAGTTTCTTTTCTTGCAAACTAGCAGTCTGAGGATTATACCCTGTCCAGACCAAATCACCTTCCCTGAGGAGGGAAATGCAAATAGGAGAACTTACCCTTTCAGGAAATATAAGGAAATCTTGCACATATGAAATCAGGAATTCCTTCTCTGGTTCAGGAGAGTATCCTATATATAGCGAAAAGTGATTCTTAGAAAACAAATTTCTAATATGTTTCCACAAATTCTACAAATCCTTGGTCAACCAGTTGCTGAACAGAGTTCTGTGGGAGGCCCTGTGCAGTCCTCCTGGTCCCAATGCCACCTACATACTGAAACAATTGCATATGCCACTGGCTTTTCTTCAGAGCATAATTGCAATACATTTATGCATGTGATGTCCAGTCATTGTTGGGAAACCTGTGGTCAATGAAGCAAAATGGTAAGGTGGCCAACCAAGAAATTGTACATGGAATCAGATCTTATCCAAGTGATAAAACTTGCTAAAGGCCTTCTTCTCCTTTCCCTCCTCCTCATTCCAGCTTTACAAAAAATTGTGGAAGACTTTTAAGGTGGTGTGGTTGATGAGATGCTTCTTAAACCGCTAGGTGACTTCCACTGATCTGAGAGAACTAGCCATAGACATATAGATTGCTACTTCCACCAACTCAGGCCTATCCCCATGAAGAACTGAAGGGACCCAAGGAACTACATTGAACATACATCACCCAGCCTGATGTTTTCTTATGCCTCCAAGACTAACTTCTGTAACTTTTGTGTATCAGTTCACAAACTGACCCAATCCTATGAAGAAGTACTTCAGAGCTACACAAATTAAGACATAACAGGAAATTTCAGAGTCCAGTGAAGTCTTTAACAATGTCTAGACTAGAGATAACTCGGTAACTTCTAGATATACAGTTCACAGTCCTATTTGTCAGTAGGAAGTCGAAAAGCTCAAACATCTACAATTTGGTGCCTTAACTATTGTCATGTTTCAAAAGCAATGGGAGAAATACAAGAGGACTTGTTCAAGTTCAGTTTTACAAATGTGTAGTCTAAGATGCCAGAGAAGTCCACTTCCTCTTAAGTTGGTTCCAACTCCCATTCCATATTTCCCACAGTAAAAGTCCAGTGCCCATTCCCAAATGTCTGGAAATTCCCAGGAGACTTTCCTCCTCACCGCCATTCCTTGCTCTGAATGCTGCCTCTGCTGATCACTTTGATTGATGGATGGTCTTGTCATGTGACACATGCAGTCCCTATTTGGTACCACATTAACCCAAACATGGAATTCATTGAACTCATAGGACCCAAGCATTCACACAACCCATTTCTGTTTAGAACAGAATTCATTGAAGATTTGGGATGGTGAAGATTTTGGTTTTCATCACAGAAACAAAAAGATCATAAAGTTGAACATTGCATAGTCTACATCTTAAAAGGGCTTAAGGTGTTCCGCCATATTTCTTCACCAGCCACTCCCTTCTCTCATTGGCCCTGCAGTGGTATGTTTATTGTAGAGCCATTTAGCTGTAGCTCTTCTTTGTACCGCACATGCCTTCATGTAACTTACAGTATATTTTTCTATCAGAAATTCTAATTCCAACTGGTAAGAATTCCCTCTTCCCTCCTATTAGTAAGCATAGAATGAATCAAATCCTGACACTGGAAGATTCTAAAGCATGCTAGTTTTTTTCCTGCATTATATTCCAGTGGGTTCTTAACACTGGAATACAAAAACCTGCACACTTCACATCTCTGCTGTCTAAAGAACATTGTAGGGCTGGAGGTAGAGTGTTTGCTTAGTATGTACAGGGTTCAATCCCCAGCACTGCACACAAATAAAGAAAAATAACGAACACTACATTAGCCAGTTCATCTGCTGGGTAACTCCCACCAAGTAATATTGCTACTATACTCTTCAAAATTGGTCTATGAGAAAATTCAGGTTCTTAATAATGTATAACAAATTAATTGAATCTTAAATTAAATTTAGAAAGACACATTTGCAAGGACAGAAGGGAAGCTAGATTCCTTCCTGCGGCAAAACATGTTGGATTTAAGAATTTAAATGACATCAGGAAGCAGATGGACTCCGGACAGATGTGTTTGTCCTCCAAAGTGATTAATAACTATCATTTTGGACTTTGAAATGGAATGGTTTTCCAATTCTGCAAGAAAATTCCTGTCAAATAAATTGTTTATTTTTTACTTTGCTATTCTATTTCCCAGTGACATAGGGAGGAGGCATGGCTCCTCCTCTGGAGAGGATGAAGAATGATGAACCATGATTGTAATTCTTCCCTTTGATTCTAGAAGGTCGCTTGATTAGCTTTTCCTGAGCATGAATGTTTGGGGTTTTCATGGTGGGGCATCGGCCCCAAATACCCAAAATTAATTCAAAAACCAAAGAAGCAGATGACAGGTGGTTGTCAACTTTCCTCCTCAGAATCAGGGAGGTGATGTCAACTGCACCAGTATTGCTGGCTAGATGGTCACTGGTGTTAGCCTGGGTCTGATCTCTAATTCCCTTCATCTCTGGAATATGCTTGGACTGATGTGAGGACTCAATGTGAGCCTCACTGCTCTCCATCCCCAGGGACCTCCATGCTGTTCCCCAAATACACCAGGCTGGTGCTGGTGTTGGAACTTTTGTCCTTTGTCCTTTATCCTGTCTGAAGAGCTTGTCCCAGCTTCACTCATGTCAACCACTCAAAGGCTTCCTCCAACAACCCTATCTCAAACAGGACCCTGTCACCCTTTATCCCTCTTCCCTGATTCATCTTTCTTCCCAAACTTATTGCTTCCTGATACTTTATTATAAACTGCTTGACTGCCTCCCCACTAGAAAACCCCTGGGGTCAAGGACGTTATTTAGTTCACTACTCAACTCCATGTATCTAGAACAGTGACACTCACTTAGTGTATAGAGTGAATGAATGAACAAGTGAGAGCCCGGGAAGAAACTGTGTAGCTTGGTGGTGTAGAGCATGGGCTTCAGAGACGGAAGAGCCAGTTTCCAGCTTTGGCTCCTCTTCGAGTCATTTCACCCAGCTCACAGGATTCATTATTGTACAGGTTTAATAAGGCCATATATGAAAGTCAGTTAGCAGATGTTTACATCATTGCTTTCCCATTGGTCCAGCCCTCTTATTTTATAGATAAGGACCTGGAGATAGACTGAGGCAGAAGGATTGGGCCAGCATCTCTAACCATTTGCAGAGAAGGAAAAAAATCTCCCTATCATGAAAATGCCCTCAACAGGTCTCAACACCCTTAAAGACACAAATTCACCTTGACTCAGCAATTTTATTTCTGCAAATTTATCCTAAGGAAATAATTTCTGATATAAGTGAAGATTTAGCCACACAGATTTTTATCATAGCTTTATTCATAATAGCAAGAAATTAGAACTATACTAAATATCCAATAGGAAATTGATTTAATGAATTACAGTATAGCCATATGGCATAATAATAAATGTCAATTTAGAATGAAATTGTAGAATAATAATTAATAACATGAGAAAAGGCCTACATAGACTCAAAAAATTATCAACATGTCAAAAGGTCTGCATGAATCAGGGTGAATTGTATTTTTCTCTTTGTGCTTCTCTGAATTTCCCATAGTTCCTTTAAAAATTGAAATTATTTCCATAATTTTTTTTTTTTGGTACCAGGGATTGGACTCAGAGACACTTACTACAGAGCCACATCCCCAGTCCTTTTTTGATTTTTTTGAGATAGGGTCTCACTAAGTTGCTGAGGCTGGCTTTGAATTTGCAAGCCTCCTACCTCAGTCTCCTGAATCACTGGGGTTTTAGGGATGTGCTACCATGCCCAGCTTCCATAATGGATCTTTAAATTTTAAAAAAAAAATAGCTTCTTAGCATTTTCATAATAAAGTGTTGCTACATTTTGCCAGAGAACAATGAAGGGAGCCTAAACTTGAAGGAGTGCCCTGATTCTGATTGAGTGAAATGCTTATCTCCTTTTCTAAATGTCATGGTTTTAAGTGAGCAGTCCCCTAAAGGCTTTGGCACACTGCAAATTCCAGAGTATTCTGGCTTCGTGACTGTGCATGGGTCTGAACATGGACATCAGTCTGTATTAGCACATTTAACTGATGACCTTAGCTATGCTGCATTTTTTAAAACCAAATTGACTTACAACATTACTCATTAGATTTAAGTACTAAGAATGATTCATCATTTACAGTAAATCTATTAGATAGATTACACTGCAAAATTCACCATTGTCAGTGTGGCAGGCCTGCCTGGAAATTAAGAATGGGAAGGGAAATTGAAGGAGAGAGATTCCTATCCGTGATTTGAAATTTAAACTTAGATAGCTATGGCAAGCATCTGAGCCTCAGCCAAAGAGGAGCAAGGCGTCTGTCACATGTCTAAAGATATTCCACTCTAATAATAGTCTCGGACCTCTTCTGGAATAGGGTAGGACCTTGCTTCAGAAGGAAAAGTCCTGCATGCTAAAATACTTTAAGGAGTATTTCCTTGCCCTTTAAAAAGATATTCACAATATAATTTGGCTGCATATGTGGTACGTGTAATAATTGTTGAGTCTCTGTTGGTTAAAATAGAGCCCCAAACCAACAGCGTGTTCAGCTGGGGGCCCTGGCTCAACAGATGTCGTTCCACTAATAGTGAGTGAGCTCATCCTCAGTGTGGAAGGTTATTCATTTGGGAGAGAATAATGAAAGTGAGACAATCATTACGTCACCTTTTCCTGTACATTATCCTCCCCTGCAGCTAACAAGGAAAACATGGTGCACGCTGTGAGCTAATGCATGTCCTTGCTTTCATGCATCTACGCAAGGGAATCATGGGGTTATTCTCTCCAAATTACTTTTTAATGTATTAGCTGATAAATTTACACTTGGAAAGCTGGACTTTGGGATGGCTGCCCTCTCCAGCTCAAGCATCACGACCTTGTGACCTGTGAGTCTCAGCCCTTCCCTGCCAGAGGCACCGTCCTCTCCATGCAGGGGTATCTCCTTGTCCTCCATTGGCCATCCGGGAGGCAGAGACAACTGTTTCTAGAAACATAAAGACTTCTGAATAATGGAGTGAACTTTTAAAATAATGCCCATGAGATCATATCTTTTTTTGTTTGAATGACTCATACCGATCAGACCGCAAGTTCAAGCTCTGAGTAAAATTAATTTATAGATATACAGCAAAAAGGGGCAAGACTGTGTTATGTAATTTATATTATTTTCACACATAAACACATAACACACATGTAGGCATCCAGGTTATATCTGTATTTATTAAAAACAAAAGCGATCTTTTTAAAGAAACTGTTCTTTTTTGTAAAGCACACACTTACTAGTTAAGAACCTTCACTTATAACTGAAATTTATTGTAGCTGACCTCTAAATACAGTAACAACTCATCAACAAGCAATTTATTAAATGTCTTTTAAAGGTTTTAGCTTTCTGCCAAGGGCTTAAATGGACTGTGCTTCTCATGCTTTGTTCATCTTTATAGAACAGAAACACAAAGGAATGAAAATACCTATTACCAATCACCTTGATGAGTGTGTCTGTAACTGGGCACGTGGCACTCTTTCCTCAGTTTCCCCTCTGCCCCTGGATCTTCCTGGAAAGTTTGGCGGATGGGGAAATACTTAGCCAATAATTAGAGCCTTTCATACTCTAAATGTCAATTCTGTTCTTTCCCTGATTGATCTCCACCCCATATCTGTGGTCTCCTATACCACACTTTGTGCAAAGAGTACTGAAATGAAAATTGGGACTCCTGGGAACCGTCCCCAGGTTCACCACTTTCTCTCTCTCTCCATTCTTTGCAGGTTTCAGACTTTCCATTTATAACATTGAAATAACAATATCACAGGTGGCCAAAAAAAATCCAAGAATGCATGGCATATATGTGCTTAATAAATTTGACTAGTTTGGGACAATCTACTGCATCTAGAATCACATTGGGATTTTTATGGACTCTGAACAATTTTGCTTTCAAACCCCTTGCCCCATAAAAAGATATGAAAAATGATATTTTATGATTGCATTGATATAATGATAAATATATAGTAAAAATTTTCCTCGACTTAAGGGTTCATTTGTTTTTCTTCTAACCTTAAAGTAATAAAAATGTTGCCATGGTCCCCTAAAAGAATTGTGGGTCCTTGGCTCTATGCCAAATAATAAATCAGTCCTGCCCATATAACAAAATACCCCCTCCTGTATTATACTATGCTCTTTCCTTTCCATCCTGGATGGTTTTTGGTGGTAGTGTTCCCTCCCTCTCTTTCCCTTTGTTGCTAATTTTTTGGGGTTTTTTTTGGAGTATGGGTTACTGCTTTCCCATCTCACTAACTTTTCTTGGGTTCTTCAACTTGGTGAAACAAGAAAAAATACTTAGAAATGGACACATAGAGCCAGGCATGGCGGAACATGTCTGTAATCCCAGCAGCTCGGGAGGCTGAGGCAGGAGGAGCCTCAGTTCAAAGCCAGCCTCAGCAACTTAGCAAGGCCTTAAGCAACTTAGTGAGTCCTTGTCTCTAAAAAAATATATAAAAAAGGGCTGGGTATGTGGTTCAGTGGTTAAGTGCCCATGGGTTCAATTCCTGGTACAAAATAATTAAAAATTTTTTAAAAAATAGAAGAAAGAAAAAGAAATGCACACATAATTCAAAGGGTTGAACACGTTGAAAATTGTTCTAGGAGAATAAGGGACTGATTTCAGTTTCTTCAGCCTGCTCTCCTCTGCTATCTCTGCAGACCCTTCTAAATAGCAGCCACTTCCAGAGGAGAGGTGTATGTGGTCCGGGGTGTCTGGAATTGTGTGCACCAAATTTTAAGAGAGGTTTTTATTAGCTAATAGGCCTTGGGTGATTTTTCTCTTCTGGGTGATTTCTTTATTTCTTGCATTTTAAAAATAAGTATTTTTTAACAGAAATTATAGAAATATTAAGATCCAATTTGAATAAGGATCAACTACTCTCTTTTTCCAGAAGAGTTGCTGACCCAGATACTATTTATCCCTAGGTGGAGAAGTCACACCTCATCACACCCACGCCCTTGGGCAGCACCCTCCCAGGCCAGCTCTGGCTAAGCACTATGACTTACTTTGGCCAATGGATAACAGCAAATGCCCTGCAAGGAGGAGTTCAAATGAACTGCTCTTGAGATCATGTGTTGAGGTGGAGATTAGGCACATCTTCCAAAAGATTTTCCTGCTTCTCTTGGTCAACACAATGGGGGGTGGGAGGGTTGTACTAGTTAGTTAGTTAGTTAGTTAGTAATTTTGGCTGTGAACATTTTCTTCTTTATTTTTTTATTTTTTTATGTGGTGCTGAGGATCAAACCCAGTGTCTCACAAGCACCGAGCCAGAACCCCAGCCTAAGGGTTGTATTTTTAACACCTTTTTGATCTACTATCCCTGATAGTACAAAAGAACTTCTCAGCAATTAAAATGGAGGAATTAACATAATAAGACACATTAAGTTGATTATTTTTCTCAGTGGGTGGCCCTACAAACACACACACACACACACACACACACCCAATTTCCCTGACGCTACTCACTATATATAATCCTCATTTTCCATATATCTATTTCTATTGATGTTAGCTCAAGAATTGTGCCTCTGTAAAAATGGCTAACTAACTTTTTGTCCCTTTTTTCTCCTCTTCTATTAAACAGAGGACCAAATTAAATTAAATAGAGGAAACATTTCTTGGGTGCCGTTTTCTTCAGTTTTTCTCACATGGGAAAAGTAGTTCAAAGCTAAGTTGCTTAATCAAAAATTATGCTTGTGTTGATGTTTTTTAAGGTGTTGCCCTGTCTCTGCATTGTCTAAATCTCTTTCCTTTTGGGTTTTCCATATCTAAGGCCATGGTCTGATCATTTTCTTTTCTTCCAAGGAAGAAAGCAAAGGATCCTGAAGGATTTTAGAATCAGAGTCTGTAAGAGCACCAGGAGCTTTGCATTCTACTGGATGTCACAGGGAGGGAGCAGTGGTTCCTGGTGAGGCTGAGAAGTCCACTGCCTGGGTCTTCACAACCTCTCCAACCCCAGGGTGGCTGGGGTGGGTACCCAGGAGAAATGTGAGCACACTGAAAGGCCGCTGCCACCCATCTCCCGCCAACCTGTGGGAACGTAGGCTCCGGCTGGCCAGGTGGGTGACTTTTCCCTGAAAAGCTACAAATCAAGAATTTTGTATGAAATTTCTCCATTTAAAAAGTTGTCCACTGCCGGGTGTGGTGGCGCACGCCTGTAATCCAAGCGACTCGGAGGCTGAGTCAGGAGGATCTCGAGTTCAAAGTCAGCCTCAGCAACTTAGTGAGGCCCTAAGCAACTCAGTGAGACCCTGTCTCTCAATAAAATACAAAATAGGGCTGGGGATGTGGCTCAGTGGCCGAGTGTCCCTGAGTTCAATCCCTGGTTCCAAAAAAAAACAAAAGTTGTCCACTAATTCAATTTAATAACAAAACAAAACACTGTGTGGGCCAAATCAAGGAAGCATGCAGGCCCAACTTGGCTTCAGTTTGTTCTGTCTGCTTTACGTTATAAATTGTCTTACGATTTAAAAAGACTTGACACATTTAGAATGATTTACATATCTTACAGAGAGAAAACAACAACAACAAAAAACCAAACCTGAATACGCCTTCTTGTACACAAAATTTAAAGACCAAAACCAGCCACACTATTCAATACTACAGGGCAAAGTAATTTCTTGATAGGATTTTCCTTCTAATTCATTCTTAGTTTTTACTTCTTGATGGGATTTTCATTTCTAATTCATTCACAGTTTTGATATCACATAGATTCAACCTGAATTATGTGTCCTATTTTCTAGGATCCAGCATCTATTTGTGAAACCAATGGTACAAAGGAATAATCCTCTAGCTTAATTTGCTTTATGTTAAGCTAGAGGGGTTATTCAGGTTTATTACCAATGTAGGAGGTCACACAGCTAAGCAGTAGAGTCCTGTCTTGCTGTCAATGCCATCTCTAATGTGTGGTCACCATAATAGCAATTGTTTGAGCATTTTTTCAGGAACTTGGAAGCTGTTTTTGTGTATCTTAAATCGGTTGAAACCACTGACAGGTCACCGGGCCTGAGCAGGTGTCCAGAGGGTAACCTCTTGAAGCAGAGGGCTCAAAACCCCACCCTCACATCGCACGCAACACCACTGCCATATTCTGCCCACCGTCCTATGAGGAGCCACGGAGTTTGAGTACGCATGCTCAGACCGACGCACATGCTGCCAATCACTTCGCTTTTCCTTAGACCCACTCATTTCTCTGCATCTCAGACCACCACGTTTCTTTATAAACACCCCTACTTATCTTCATGAAGGTGGATTCAAAGTGTACTGTCCCCCACCCTCTCCACTGGTACCCTCACGGCTAAACTGTCTGCTCCAAGCATTTGGTGTTCAGTGACGGGCTGTAGCAGGGGCGCCAGACGAATCTGATTTTGAGGTTTGGTAACATTAGCATTTCCCTCCAACAATACAGAGAGTACAATCCCATAAAAAAAAAGGCCCCTGAAAAAGATTAGTTTGGATTTCTACAGGATTGCTGGAAATACCATTTTCAGTTGTGAAAATCAAGAGAGTAAAATGCATGGATCCTTTTCTTCGTATCATAATCAATTTGCACTCCCCATATGTAGATACTGTTTGCTTTTGTAGCATCGTTTTGAAACGTACCATGCATGTGGAAACGTGCACAAATTACAAAGGTACATCTAGATGAGTTTCACAGGGTAAGCAACACTCAACTCAAAAACAAAACAACAAACAAACAAACAAAGACCACCAAATAATAAACCTGCAAATTTGGGATATTTTTACTTTCAAACTTGAATGGTAGAAGTGGGACTGTTATAGCATACCTTGACTGCCTAAGAGTCAGGAACCACCTTCTGTGGGATAATTAAGTTTATATTTATTACTTTCTTTAATTTTCTACACTTACTAAACTGATCATTTTTTAAACCAAGACAGTTTTTAACTGAGAAAGCTCATTTCCTTAGGGGTGCTATAATCATCATAGTCCCTCAAATGAAAAAGAGAAAAACAGGAATGTAATTTTGGCTTTGTATTTGATTCTCTAATACTGAATTTTTTTTTTTTTTAATCTATCACCCAAAGTGGAAATTAGATAGTAAAAAGCAAATTTAAGCTGGGCACAGTGGTTCACACCTGTAATCCCAGGAGGCTGAGGCAGGGAGACTCCAAGTTTGAGGCTAGCCTGGGCAACTTAGGGAGACTCTGTCTCAAAATAAAAAATAAAAAATGGCTGGCTGAGGATGTAGATCACTGGTAGAGTGTCCTGGAATCAATCCCCAGTACTGAAAAGAAAACAACAACAACAACAAAAAAAACCCTGAAAGCCTATTTTTCAAGCATTATTAGCTCATTCAAAGAATGATTAAAATATCTTTCTCCTAACTTAAAAACAAAGTAACAAAGTGTTGTTTCATTTATGCAGTGAACTTTGGAAAATGAAGAAAATATTCATGGTCCCAGCTCTTTGTGTTATGATACAAGGCATATGTATATACGACTACCAACACTATAATATTTAGATATGATTTGTAAACTGACTAACCTCAAAATGAGTAAAGCTCCTTTTGACTTCAAAAGTGAAAGCTTCAATAGAAAAAAACACTTCACACTTGTTAGAAAACAAGTTATAACATAAACAGTATGCTCAAATATCAGAATGAGTTAATCATCAAATACTGAAACAAATGTATCTGGAGTTTACTGAAAAACAAGGTAAAAAAGGAACCATGTTATATTATTCTTGTGGAATAAATGAAAATAAATAAATAAATAAAAGCTAGTACACTGGCCAACTGGGATTTATTCCTGGAATGCAAGGATGGGTCGACACAAAAATCAGCCACTGTCATATACCACACTAACAGAATGAGGAAAAAAACAATCACCTTGTTCATGAAGAAAAATGATCTGACAAAATTCAACACCCTTTCACAATAAGAACACTTAATGAACTAAGACTGGAAGGAAACTTGATGGCAATAAAGATAGGAAAAGCCCCTGGCTAACATCCTCAGAGGAGAAAGTCTGAAATGGTTTTCTCTTAGATCAGGAATACGATTAAGTACACCCAGTTTTGCCACTTCTATTCAACATAGTACTGGAAGTCCTAGCCAGGGCAATCAGGCAAGGAAAGGAATAAAAAGCATCCCATTTGGAAAGAAAAAAGTAAAATTACCTCTGTTGATAGATAACATGATTTTAAATGTAGAAATCCCTAAAGATTTGATATACCCAAATATTGTTAGAACAAAGAAATGAATTTAGCAAAGTTAAAGGCTACAAAATCATACAAAATTCAGTTATTTTTCTACACACTCAACAGTGAACATCCCAAAGGAAATTTAAAA
>JAJEJO010000116.1:596263-619386 GCA_020662805.1 Glaucomys volans
TTGCTGAGGCTGACTTTGAACTCATGATCCTGCCTCAGCCTCCCAAGTGCTGGGATTCCAGGAGTGCGCCACCACGCCCTGCTCTCCAAAAACATTTTTTTCAGGAATAGGAAAATGCATCCCAAAATCCATATGGAATTTCAAAGGACCTTGAATAACCAAAACAATCCTGAATAATAAGAACAAAGATCTTGTACTTCCTGATTTTAAAACTTATTTCAAAACTACAGTAAGTAAAGCAGTGTGGTGCTGGCATAAAAATAAATCAATAGGCTGGGTGGAGTGGCACACAGCTATAATCCCAGCTACATGGGAGGCTGAGGTAGGAGGATCACAAGTTCAAGTCCAGCTGGCAACTTAGTAAGATCCTGTCTCAAAATAAAGTGAAAAAGACTTTATGGTTCACATCGCTCAGTTATAGAGCATCCCTGGGTTCAATCCCCAGTACCAAAACTAAATAAATAAATGAACAAACAAACAACCAAACCCATGGACTAAGATAGAGAGGTCAGAAATAAATCCTTACATATATGGTCCACTGATTTTCCACAAGGGCTCAATGGAGAAAAAACAGACTTGTCAACAAATGGTGTTGGGAAAGCCAGATACCCACACACAAAATAATGAAGATGGACACTTACTATATTAGGCTGCTCAGGCAGTCATACCCAAATCCCACAGATTGGGCGACTTAAGCAATAGACATTTTACTTTCTCATAGTTCTGGATGTTGTAGGTCCACAATTAAAGGGCTGACAGGATCAGCCTCTCTCTGGCTTACCACTTTCACTGTGTCCTTAGGAGGTGTCTTAGTCTGCTTTGTGTTGCTGTAATAGAATGCCACAACATGGGTAATTTAGAAATAAATTTAGAAAATAAATTTATTTGGCTCATGGTCTGAAGGATGGGAAGACCAAGGTCGATGGGCTACACCTGGCAAGGACCTTCTTGGTGCATCATAACAGGGCACAAGGCAGAACGGCAAACCAGCACACAAGCTGGAAAGAGCAAGGGGCCTGAGCCTATTCTTTTATCATTAATCCATTCAAGGAGACAGGGCCCTTAGGGCCTAATCACCTTTTAAAGGGCCCCCTCTCAATATGTCCTCTTGGTGATTAAGTTTACAACATAAGAAATTTGGAGAACAGAAGTCACAGCTCATGGCCTTTCCTCTGCATGCAGAGGGGGAGGGAGAGAGACCCCTAGTGCCTCCTTCTCCTCCTCTCTAAGGACACTCTGCCTATCACATTCGGCCTAGCCCTTATGATGTCATTTAGCCTTAATTACCTCCCTGAATTCCCTGCATCCTAGTGCCGTCACTCAGAGGACGTGGAGTCAACCTGAGTCAGAGTGGGGGAAACACAATTCAGTTCATGATACTTACTTTATGCCATGTACAAAAAATCAGCTCAAAGTTGATTGGACACTGCTATGGTCTGGGTGTGGTTTGTCCACAAAAGTCATGTTTTGAAGACTTGCTCCTCAGTATGGTAGTGCTGAAGCTGGGGGCCCTTTAAGAGGTGAGGTCCAGGGCTGAGGCGGGGCTCAGTGGTGGAGTACTTGCCCAACATGGGTGAGGCACTAGGTTAATAGATGAATAAAATAAAGGTCCATTGACAACTACAAAAAATATTAAAAAGAGGCGAGGTCCAGTGGGAGGACGTTAGGCTTTTGTTCTGGCTTCCAGTCAGGCTACATGATCTCTCCCTATTATTTGCACTCCTGCCATTGTGAAGATATGCATCCTGTGGACTTCACCAGAGTCATCTTGGTGCCAGTGCCAGAACCTTGAACCTCCAGAACCATGAGCTAAATAAACTTTTTTTCCTTTATAAAGTCACCCAGCCTCAAGTATTTCATTATAGGAACAGAAAATAGACTGATACAAAGACCCAAACATAAAATTTTAAAATTATTAAGCTCTAAGGAGAAAACGTGGAGGCTGATAAGTCCAAAATCTGTAGGTTGGAAGATTAGAGGCTATTTTAGTCAGCTCTGAGTGACTGTGACTAAAACATCCAATAAGAAAAACTTAGAGAAGGGAAAGTTTATTTGGGACTTGGTTTCAGAGGTCTCCATCCATAGATGATTGACTCCACTCCTCTGGGCCAAGGTGAGGCTGTGCATCATGGGGGAAGGGCACCGCAGAGGAAAGTGCTCAGCTCCTGATGCAATCAGGAAGCAGAAAGACAGAGACAATGGGGAAAGGGGCCATAGGAAAGATGCACCCCAGAGACCTACCCCCTCCAGCCACACCCACCTGCCTACAGTTACCACCCAGTTAGTCTGTCCATTTAAGCTAGAGTGAACAATTAGATTACAGTTCTTACAGTGTAATCACTTTACCTCTGAACATTCCTACATTAACCCAGGAGCTTTTAGGGGGACCCCTCACATCCAAACCCGAACAGAGACCCAGGTGAGAACCTAACCTGCAGAAGTCTGCTGGCAGAAGTGCCTATTCCCCAGGATATCTGTCTTTGTCTTTTGTTCTAGTTAGCCTTAAAGTTTATGGATGAGGCCTACCTACATTATGGGGGCAATCTGCTTTACTCAAAGTCCACTTTAAATGTAAATCTCCCCAAAACACCCTCTTAGAAACATCCAGAATAATGTTTGACCAAATACCTTTGGCCCAGCCAAATCAAAATGGGTATAGAGTTCCGGCTTAGTAAGATGAAAAGTTCTAGAGATTGATTTATACAACCAAGCAAATATGCTTAACTACTAAACTGTACACATAAACACAGTTAAGATGGCAATTCTTATGCTATTTGTGTTTAACTACTAATTTTTAACAAAAGTATGTTGGATTTTCATTTGCCCAACTTCTTGAGTTGCCATCTTCTTGCCACTGGGAAGCTCTGTAGCCATGGAGACCAGAAGTAGCATGATAAACAGCACATGACAAAGAAAGCCCTTTTGGGTACAACCCTGATGTCCAACCCCTTTTGAGGAGCTTCACATGCAAAGAGCCTTGTGCTGGAAAAAAATAGGGATTGAAGGCAAACAGCCAAGTTCCGCAATCAAGAAGTATATCAGGATCTGGGCATGGTGGTACACCTGTAATTCCAGTAGCTCAGGAGGCTGAGGCAGGAGGATCGCGAGTTCAAAGCCAGCCTCAGCAACTTAGTGAGGCCCTAAGCAACTCAGGGAAACCCTGTCTCTAAAAAAATACAAAAAAGGGGTTGGGGATGTGGTTCAGTGGTTAAGTGCCCCTAGGTTCAATCCCTGGTATCCCCCCCAACACACACAAAAAAATTAATTTTAGGGTTCAGTTGATCAAGGAAGGCAAGAAAATCATAGCTTCCATAGCCAGTGATGGTAATCGGACTTTATTGAGGAAAATAATGACATTCTGGTTGCTGGATTTAGTTGCCAATGTCATACTATTGATGACATTTTTGGAGTTTGCCTTAAGCTTGTCAAAGTAGCCTATCTCTCTCTCGCCCTGACAAAAAAGCAAAAAGCAATACAAGATCATGAATTTCAATGATGCAAAGATGGCAGCAGCACATTTTCATATGCTTTTTTAAAAGTGTACTAGAGAGAGAAATTTCCTTTCACTAAATATCAAAAGGAATCTTTCCCTAGGGGACATTAGGTTACAAAGTGGATTATATCTTCCTCTGGGTGTTTTGCAAATGACTTAAAATATGTTCTTCAAATGGAAATTTTCTATGAAAGTTGAGAGGGCAAATTATTAAGTTATGTCTCAAAGAAACAATTTTTGTGGGGAGTTAAGATTATAAAATAGAGATAGATTGCAGGACACTGCGGCCCAGCCAAGCAAACATATACAATGAATTTTTTTTTTTCATTTCTAGGGATTGAGCCCAGAGCCTGGTATGTGCTAGGAAGGCTCTCTGTCACTGAGCTGCACCTCCAGCCCCCAAAGTAATTTTTAAAAAATTTAATTTTATATTCTTGAGAAATATAATTGAGCATAGAGTATAGGAGAAATAGCAGCTAACAAATTTCTTCAGTTGTTATTCTCAAATTGTTCAACTGAAGTGTTGGTGAGAGCAAGATGGCAGTCAATTTTATGACTAATCATGTGACAAATGACTGTAATTTTAGTATTTTGGAGAACATTGCTGTGTACACAGGAGGTGGAATTTGATTTATGGGATAATCAAATCTGTGTTTCCAGTGCATTATAGGTAGATTTGCTTGAATTTTATGTTCATACTTGGGAATTCTTTACTAGGTAAGGGAGTTGTCTTTACATATGGTGATCTTAATATGGAAATTATTAGGGCCTTCATTTGAATTTCTCTTTTCTAGAGGAAAGTCTTCTGTTTTTTTGTTGTTTTGTTTTGTTTTAGCAGTGCTGGGCATTGAACCCAGAGCCCTGTGCTTATAAGGTAAGCATCCCCAGCCCACTCTAGGGAAAGTCTTCTGAATGCAGGTTCCTAAAACTCAAGCTTAAGTATGACAAGAAGCATCCCTTTTTCTGTCCCACTATTATGAACCATTAGTGTATCCTGTCCAAGATTATATAACATAGTTCTGAACTTAATGCTGTTGGTCAAAATATAAGCATAATAGTAAAATAATTACCAACTATAATTTTTGAAAAAACAACATGAATTCTAGTTACTCTAAATTTTATAGGAAAGATGAATTTAGTTTTTTGTATTTTGTTAACAAGTCCTGTAGTTGCTTTTCCCTTCATAAAATGGGAACATTAAAGAAGAGTCAGGCATGGTGGTACACAGTTGTAATCCCAGAGGCTTGGGAGGCTGAGGCAGGAGGATTGCATGGTCGAGGCCAGTCTCAACAACTTAGCAAGGTCCTGAACAATTTAGTGAGACCCTGTCTGAAAATGAAAAATAAAAAGGACTGGGGATGTTACTCAGTGGTGAAGCTCACTGGGTTCTATCCCAAAAAGAGAGAGAGAATGAGAATCATTGCTGAGGCATAAATCGAACTTTCCTTCTCAAGAAGTTAATCCCTCAATGAGTCTCTTGATGTGCAGTGAAGACTCAAGTTCTGAGTCACTCACTGAGGCCCAAGGAGAGCCACATCCAGCGGGGCAATACCAGAGGCGTTAGCTGCAGTGCTGAGCTGAGCCCATTCAGACTTCAGGTTTTTAAATCTCACTGTTTTGAAAGGGAGTTTATTCTTTTCCTTCATTTTTACTTGATTTTTTAAAAATCCTCAACTATGAACACAAATTGGGCAAACCAGTGAATCATAAATAGAAAAGAATCTCCAAAAGTCATCGAATGTATTTTTCTGATGCTGAGTAAAACCAAACTTCAAAATTGAAGTCTAACTTTTAAAATGTATCTCCAGAGAAGACTCTTCCCTCTCTCCTGTAGGTGAGGTCAGGTTCCTCTAGTATACTGTTATGTTTGGATCTGAAATGTCCCCCAGAATCTCAAGAACTCAGAGGTGAGGCTTGGGGAAGTCATTGGATCACGAGGGCTCTGACCTCATCAGTGGACCAGTCCTCTTGCTGGATCAATTTATCAATAGCTGGATGGACTACTGGGAGGTGGGGCCGAGCTGGAGGAAGTAGGTCACTGAGGGCGTGCCCTAGGAAGACTTATCTCCTGCTCCCCATCCCCATTCCTGGCTGCTCTGAGTTGGGCAGATTTCCTTCCACCATGATGTTTCTGTCTTAGGGCCAGCCATGGACTCTGAACCTCTGAAACCATGAACCAAAATAATTCTTTGCTTCTCTAAGTTGTTCTTGTCAGGCATTTTGGTCACAGTGACACAAAGCATTGTATTTCATTTCCCCCTAAAAGCACTTACCACAAATGGATTCAAGTAATTATTTAGTCTTTCAGTTCAAGATGGCTAACTGAACTCACACATTTACTTCCTTTTCTTACCTCCGCTGTCATGAGATGAGGAAAGGAATATGGCAGTACAAATAAACCATACCAAGAAGGATATCAGTAGGCCAGAAGAGTTTGGAATGTCTAGAAGATTTAATCCAGGTAAGAGAAAATTTATGGAGGCAAGGAACCAGACACCCCGCAGACGTGAAAGAAGAGGCCTCCGAACATGTAAATTTCCCCACTCCAGAATAGGAATAAACTCTAATCAAAAGCATCTGGAGCTAATAGGACTCTGATCAGAATAGCTGGGGCAAGTAGGAAAGCAAGTCTGAGCGATAGTCAACACATAAAGGAAGGGCCTGAGGAATAGCTACATCAGCTTGCAACTCACAGAGCTGTGATGGGGCCTCGGCCCTGGGGTGATGCCATAATTGCATTTTTAATAACCAAGTAAAACTAGAGGTCTGGTGAGTAAGATTCCCAGTGTCAACACTGGCACTAGAGAAGATAGGAAGCAGTCCCTAACTGACCACCAACCTAAGAAACAGGGAGTCCCACAGGCAGATCAACCAGGTACCCAATCATCCTAAAGAAAAGAGTTCATTTGACCATACTCAGTCCTCCTGGCCCTTTGCTTAGCCTCAAACATCACAGCTGGCTCCTATAAGAGAAATCTATATTTGCTGCTAGAAGATCAAGTGTCTTGAGATACAACACAGCAACCAATCTAGATCTCTTTTACAGATACCAACAGACAACAAGACTGCTAAACATTGGAATAAAACAAAATTATTTCATTTTGTGCTATATTATTTCATTTCATTGGATTAGCCTCTAAGAAAATAGGATTTATACAGGAAGTAGAAATAAAAAAAATTTTAAGTATATGTATCCTAAGAGAATATTGCATCCATTAAAACAGAATAGATTACTGTGAAAAGAACTGATTATAGTTCTTCAAAAGGAAAATGTATCTTGGTGTAGTGGTACACACCTGTAATCCCCTACTTGGGAGCTGAGGTAGGGGGATTTCTAGTTCAAGGCCAACCTCAACTACTTAGGGAGACCCTGTTTCAAAATAAAAAATAAAAAGGCCTGGAAATGAAGCTTAATGAAAGTGTCCCTGGGTTCAAACTCCAGTACCACAAAAAATTTAAAAAATTAAAAAAGAAAGAAAGAAATGAAAAGAAACTCCATCTAAATTAGAAAAGAAAAAAACTCTATCTAAATTTAAATTTTCCAACATTTTTTTAAATGTAGGGGTTAGCTCTGTGGTAAAGCACCCCTGAATTGAAACCCTAGTGCTGCAAAGAAATAAATATTAAATATAAAAACTTCCTCTGATTACAGAAAATGTTGAACATCTTTTCATGTTTTTTGACCATTTATAGTTCCATCTTGGTGAACTGCTTGTTTATATTTTCATCCATTTTTCCTCTTAGTTATTTGTGATTTTTCTTGTTTATTCATTAAAGCTCTTTGCATATTCTTTAGTCTGTGGATGTCCTTTTCTATGAGATGAGTCTCTTGAAGGCAACATATTGTTGGGTCTTTCTTTTTAATCCAATCTGCCAGTCTGTGTCTTTTAATTGACGAGTTTAGGCCATTAACATTCAGGGTTATTACTGAGATACAATTTGTATTCTCAGTTATTTTGGCTTTGTTTGGTTTTTAACTTGACTTGGTTTCTCCTTTAATTGGCTTTCCTTTTAGGGTAGTTCCACCCTTTGATGACTTACATTGTTGTTGTTCGTTTCTTCCTCATGGAATATCTTGCTCAGAATATTCTGTAGTGCAGGCTTTCTATATGTAAATTCCTTTAACTTTAGTTTGTCATGGAAGGATTTTATTTAATCTTCAAATCTGATGGTTAGCTTTGCTGGATATAGGATTCTTGGTTGGCAGCCATGTTCTTTCAGAGCTTGAAATATATTGTTCCAGGCCCTTCTAGTTTTTAGGGCCTGGGCTGAAAAATCTGGTGATATCCGTTTTGGTTTCCCCCTATATGTAATCTGTTTCTTTTCTCTCACAGCCTTTAAAATCCTATCTTTATTTTGTACATTAGGCATTTTCATTATAATGTGTCTTGGTGTAGATCTGCTGTAATTTTGTGCATTTGGTGTTCTGTAAGCCTCCTGTAGTTGAATTTCCATTTCATTCTTCAGGTTTGGGAAATTTTCTGATATTATTTCATTGAATGGGTTGTTCATTCCTTTGGTTTGTATCTCTGTGCCTTCCTCAATTCCAATAATTCTTAAATTTGGTCTTTTCATGATATCCCATAGTTCTTGGAGGTTTCATTCATGATTTCTTACCATCTTCTCTGTTTGGGCAACTTTATTTTCAAGATTCAATATTTTGTCTTCATTGCCTGAGGTTCTGTTTTCCAAGTGATCTAGTCTGTTGTTGATGCTTTCCATTGAGTTTTTTATTTGGTTTATTGTTTCCTTCATTTCAAGGATTTCTGTTTGGTTCTTTTTCAGAATCTCTATCCCTTTGTTGAGTTGATCTTCTGTTTCCTGTAGTTGCTCTTTCAGCTGCTTATTGGAACGGTCAAGCATTGCCTGCATCTGTTCTCTTAACTCATCGTTTGCTTCTCTGATCATTTTAATCATGTATATTCTGACCTCCTTTTCTGGCATTTCTTCTACCTGCTGTCATTGGATTCTATTAGTGTGGAATCTTGGTTTGTTTGGAACACTTTCCTCCCTTGTTTTTCATGTTGTTCATGTATCTTCCCCTCTAGCAATGCAGCTCTAGGGTATTGTAGTTTCTGCCCTAAAGGCTTATAGTGACCCTATAGTTTTCCAAAACCTCTTCTTTAAGGGGGGGATCAATATTAGCAATATCCAGTAGAGACAATAAGCAGCTGTAAAACAAATAGCCCCTATGAAGACTATTGTTACAGTAGTCTTTTTGTTACAATATTGTTACAATATTGTCAAAATATACGGAGAGGATGAGTTCAATTATTATCTACAGCATAACACACAGATTTGCAATGAGGACTGCAGTTACTAATGGAGGACAAAGAGGATGGGGAGGGGTGTAGGGTGTAACTGTTAATGGTATAAGAAAAGAGTATGAAGAAGTTCTAGATCATAAGAAGAGTGAAAGTGTAGTCAAAAGAAGTTGGTTGTTAGCATGAGAAAAGTGAGAAAAAGTCCTTGAGGAAACAAGTAAACAAAAGGAAAGTAGAGAGCAAGAAAAGTAAAGAAATAAAAATTTAAAAGCTTTCACAAAGGAGAAAAAAAATCTACACTATAACAGACATATACTATTCAAACCTCCCAGTCTTCAGTAGCCTGAGGTAATGAGAGGTACCTGACAAAGAGCTTCTAGTCTCTAGCAGGCATCTCAGGATGGGATTTTCCCCACCTAATGACAGTTTCCTCTTTGTGAATAATCCAAAATGGCTGCACTGGCTTCCAAACATGTTGGCAAATGGGGAGATGCAGCCCAGGTTGTGGGCACCAAGTCTGTGTGGGGTGCATTTAGTCAGGCCAGGCCCCAGGAGGTGCTGTCAGTCAAGGTGGGGCCCCTGGAGGCAGGGTGCTGTCAGTCAGGCTGGCAGTCCTGCAGCTCCTTGCTTTTTTCTCAAAATGGCGGCAGCCACATGTAACCAAACCTGCTATTGAATGAAGCATGGATAACAGAAAATATCAGGGATATAAAATATCAGGGAGATAAAAAAAATCTTAGAGGTAAACGAGAATGATGATACAGCATATCAAAATCTCTGGGACACTATGAAAGCAGTACTAAGAGGAAAATTCATTGCATTGAGCTCATTCAAGAAAAGGATAAAAAGTTTAACAACTCAATGACCTAACCTTACATCTCAAAGCCCTAGAAAAAGAAGAACAGAACAACACCAAAAGTAGTAGAAGACAGGAAATAATTGAAATTAGAGCTGAAATCAATGAAATTGAAACAAAAGAAACAATTCAGGGCTGGGGATATAGCTCAGTTGGTAGAGTGCTTGCCTCGGAAGCACAAGGCCCTGGGTTCAAATCCCCAGCACCACCAAAAAAAAAAAAGAAACAATTCAAAAAATTGAAAAAATAAAAAGTTGGTTCTTGGAAAAAGTAAACAAAATAGATAAACCCTTAGCCACACTAACAAAGAGCAGGAGAGAGAAAACTCAAATTACTAAAATTTGTGATGAAAAAGGAAATATCACAACAGACACCATTGAAATACAAAACATAATTAGAAGCTACTTTGAAAACCTATACTCCAATAAAATAGAAAATCTTGAAGACATTGACAATGAGACATATGATCCTCCCAAACTGAACCAAGAGGACATAAACAATTTAAACAGATCAGTTTCAAGTAATGAAATAGAAGAAGCCATCAAAAAAGCTACCAACCAAGAAAAGCCCTGGTCCAGATGGATTCTCAGCAGAGTTCTTTAAGACCTTCAAAAAAGAACTTATACCAATGCTCTTGAAAGTATTTCATGAAATAGAAAAGGAGGGAACCCTTCCAAATTCATTCTATGATGCTAGTATCACTCTGATACCAAAACCAGACAAAGACACATCTAGAAAAGAAAACTTTAGGCCAATATCCCTGATGAATATAGATGCTAAAATCCTTAACAAAATTCTGGCAAATTGCTTACAAAAACATATTAAGAAGATAGTGCACCCTGATCAAGTGGGGTTTATCCTGGGGATGCAAGGTTGGTTCAACATCCAGAAATCAATAAATGTAATTCATCACATCAATACACTTAAGGTTAAGAATCATATGATTATTTTGATAGATACTGAGAAAGCATTTGACAAAATACAACACCCCTTCATGCCCAAAACACTAGAAAAAATAGGGATGGTAGGAACATACCTCAACATTGTAAAGGCTATTCATGCTAAGCCCACTGCCAACATCATTCTTAATGGAGAAAAACTGAAAGCATTCCCTTTAAAAACTGGAACAAGACAGGGATGCCCACTGTCACCACTTCTATTCAATATTGTGCTGGAAATGCTAGCCAGACCAATTAGACAGACCACAGAAATTAAAGGTGTATGAATAGGAAAAGAAGAACTCAAGCTGTCACTATTTGCTGATGACATGATCCTATATTTACAGGATCCAAAAAACTCCACCAGGAAACTTTTAGACCTAATTAATGAATTCAGCAAAATAGCAGGATATAAAATAAACACACATAAATCAAATGCATTTATCTACATAAGCGATGAATCATCTGAAAGTGAAATGAGGAAAACAACTCCGTTCACAATAGCCTCAAAAAAAATAAAATACTTGGGAATCAATCTAACAAAAGAGTTGAAAGACCTCTACAACAAAAACTACAGAACATTAAAGAAAGAAATTGAGGGCTGGGGATATAGCTCGGTTGGTAGAGTGCTTGCCCTGCAAGCACAAGGCCTTGGTTCAAACTCCAGCACCACAAACAAAAAAAGAAAGAAAGAAAGAAAGAAAGAAAGAAAGAAAGAAAGAAAGAAAGAAAGAAAGAAAGAAAGAAATTGAGGAAGACCTTAGAAGATGGAAAGATCTCCCATGGTTATGGATAGGCAGAATTAATATAATCAGAATGGCCATACTTCCAAAGGTGCTATACAAATTTAATGCAATTCCAATAAAAATCCCAATGACATTCCTCATAAAAATAGAAAAAGCAATCATGAGATTCATCTGGAAGAACAAAAGACCCAGAATAGCCAAAGAAATCCTGGGCAGGAAGAATGATGCAGGAGGTATCACAATACCAGACCTTAAACTCTGCTATAGAGCAATAGTTACAAAAACAGCATGTTATTGGCACCAAAATAGACAGTTAGACCAATGGTACAGAATAGAAGACACAGAGACAAACCCACATAAGTACAGTTATCTCATACTGGACAAAGGTGCCAAAAACATGTAATGGAGAAAAGATAGCCTCTTCAACAAATGGCAAAACTGGAAATTCATGTGCAATAAAATGAAATTAAACCCTTATCTCTCACTCTGTACAACACTCAACTCAAAATGGATCTAGGAATTAGACCTGAGACCCTTCACCAAATAGACGAAATAGTAGGCCTGAATCTTCTTCATGTTGGCTTAGGACCAGACTTCCTTAACATGATCCCCAGAGCACAAAAAATAAAAGGAAGAATCAATAAATGGGACAGATACAAACTAAAAAACTTTTTCTCGGCAAAAGAAACAATCAATAATGTGAAAATAGAGCCTACAGAGTAAGAAAAAATCTTTTCCACACACACTTCAGACAGAGCACCGATCTCCAAAATTTTTAAAGACCTTACAAAACTTTACACCAAAAATACAAAGAACCCTATCAACAAATGGGCTAAGGCACTGGACAGACACTTCACAGAAGATGATATACAGATGATCAACAAATAAATGAAAAAGTACTCATCATCTCTAGTAATTAGAGAAATGCAAATTAAAACCACCCTAAGATTTCATCTAACTCCAATTAGAATGGCTATTATCAGGAATAAAAGCAATAATAAGTGTTGGTGTGGATGTAGGGAAAAAGGCACACTCATACATTGCTGGTGGAGTTGCAAATTGGTGCAGCCACTCTGGAAAGCAGTATGGAGATTCCTCAAAAAACTTGGAATGGATCCACCGTTTGATCCAGCTATCCCACTCCTCAGTTTATACCCAAAGGTCTTAAAATCAGCAAAGTATAGGGATGCAGCCACATCATAGCTGCTCAATTCACAATAGCTAGATTGTGGAACCAACCTAGATGCCCTTCAATTGAAGAATGGATAAAGAAACTGTGGTATATATACACAATGGACTATTACTCAGCCATGAAGAGGAATAAAACTATGGCATTTGCTGATAAATGGGTAGAGTTGGAGAATATCATGCTAAGTGAAATAAGCCAATCCTAAAAAACCAAAGGCCAAATGTTTTCTCTGATTAGTGGATGCTGATACATAATGGCAGGGGTGGGGAGTTATGGTGGGGATAAGAAAAGAATGGAGGAACTATGGATGGTGTAGAGGAAAATGGGATGGGAGGAGATGGGAGAAGGAAAGATAGTAGACTGAGACAGACAGTATTACCCTATGTATATATAAAATCATATGAATCCTGTGAATCTATATTGTGGGAAAAAAAATAAAGGCTAGACTCTCCAAGAGTTTCTAGAAATGGAGAAAAAGCCAAGAAAAGGGAGAAGTGGTATATCATCCCTATAAAGGGGAATTTGGCAATTTGTAGCAAATTTCTCTGGTGAGGGGGGAATAAAAAGGACCTGCAAAGTTATTCATTGCAGAACTATTTGTAATAACAAAGGGAATATTGAAATAGTTCAAATGGCCATCAGTTGGAGAATGGTTGAATAAAAAATAAAAAATAAATCCTTCAGTGCTATGCCACTCGCTACTAACTGTTTGGCACTAGGAAAATGTTTACTTCCATCAGATCCATTTCTCCACTGAAGAACAAGCATAATAATTGTGAGCCGTTGGTTGGGGTTGTGGCTCAGTGGTGGAGCACTTGCCTTGCATGTGTGAGGCATTGGGTTCAATCCTAAGCACCACATATAAATAGATGAATAAAATAAAGGTCCATCAACATCTAAAAATATATATATTTTTAAAAATGGCGAGTCATTGTTTTAATATAAATTTTAGGTACCTTAGCCTTGCCTGTAAATCCCTGTGAGATCTCTAGCTTCATCCTGGCTATTTCCCATCTAGCTTTTCTTGATCCAGCCTTTGCAATCTTTTTTCCACTTCTAGAACACAGTACTTACTTACTTGTGGACACACTGTTCTCTCTTTCCCCTGCTCCCAGGGCCCTTCCCAGTCACCTCATGGACTGATTCTTATTACACATTGGTGTCCACCTTCCTGGACTATGTTCTGTGGCTCGGCTTCCTCCTGAGCTGTTTGACACACAGCGGCTCTGAACGAGTACTTACTGAATGAATAACTGAGAAACATTGAGTGTGTACTCGAAGTTCGTCGTTTGGTGTACATCATCTTATGTGGTGCTCACAGAATTCCTGTGAGGTAGCTAGCATTGTTCCCATTGTGGTTAAAGTCAAATCCAAAGCTTAGAAATGCCAAGTGACAAGTCCAAGTTTATACAGTTATAAGTGGTATCCAAATCCAGGTCTGTCTGACTCAGAAGTCCATGTCTGGACTAAAATAGAAGATCAGGCAGGATGAGAGAAGAGGCAATAACCAAATCAAATCTTAAACATAAAGCTTTCGAGAATAAGGCCCTTCTATAGAGTCTACACAGGTTTTCAGAAGCAGCACACAATCCTTAAAATCTAACTTGTTCACCAGCTCCTAGAGAAAGATGCCAACGATCCACACGACATTAAACTCTCTTGGCCCCCAAAGAGATGTGCCAATCATTCCAGACAACCCTGCCCCAAAGACCACTTTTGTCCAATGGCCTCCCAAGAAAAGAAATTAGGAACTCGAGGGTTCTTCTCATACCATTAGGTGTCCTTCCTTCTATGTTATAAACTGTAATTTTTTTTTTTAATTTGTCTGGCTTTTAAAAGGAGCTTCCATCCTATGTTTTAGTCAGCTTTGCATCTCTGTGACCAAAATACCTACAAGAAAATCTTAGGGGAGGGGAAATTTATTTGGGCTCATGGTTCCAAAGGTTCAGTCCCTAGTAGGCCAACTCCATTGCTCTGGGCCCAAGGTGAGGCAGCACATCAAGATGAAAGGGCCCAGCGGAGGAAAGCGGCTCCTTCCAAGGCAGCCAGGAAGTGGGGCTGGTCAGGGGAGGGACTGCAGGGAAGATGCACCCTTCCCAGGCACCCACTAGGCCACACCCCACCTACCTACAGTTACCATCCAGTCAGTGCATTCACACTAGGATGGGCTGATTAGGTCACAGCTCTCACCAGCCAATCGTCCCAATGTGAATATTCCTAGTAATAACCCAGAAGCTTTTGGGAACACCCCACATCCAAATCATAACACCTGGTATACACATTTACCAAAATATTAAAACTATTAGAATAGAAGCAATTAAAATATAAAGGATAAACCACTTAAGCGTTCATTTCTAGGACTTGAAATTTGTAGTCATGGTAGATTAAAATACATTATTTTAGTATGTTATGTGTGGTCATAGATTCTGGGTATAGAAAAAACATGGTACAAATATAGATTCTTATTTTAAATTTTTAGTATGGAGGATTGAAGCCAGGGGCACTTTACAACTGAGCTACATCCCCAGTTCTTTTTACTTTTTATTTTTTGAGACAGAGTCTCACTATGTTGCTGAGCCTGGCTTTGAATTTGCAATCTTCCTGCCTCAGTCTTCCAAGTGACTGGGATGACAGGCCTGCACCCCCATGCCTGGCTAGATCTTGATCTTTTTCAAAAGTTTGAGTTCCTTTATTGTCTGCTCATGATCAAAAAATGATTTACAGTAGCGACATGCTTGTGGTGGAAGTGTTAAGTTTGCTGCAAGTTTTTTCTAATGGCCTGCTAATGGTTGACATCTAATATTCTGTAATGGTTTGCCCTCAGACATTGCTGCCTTCAAGTAAGGAAGAAGGCAACTTCCTCTGCAGATGAATATATCGAGGAATGGAGAGCTAAAGAGGAGGTTAAGAGCAACAGCTGGGTGTGTAACGGTGATGGATTTGGTCAGAACACAAGGACTGGATGGGAGACACTCAAAACGTAATGGAGTAGGTATGTTTTGAGTAAAAAATAAAAAGTAGGAGGCAGAGCAATGGGCAGAATATATTACAGGTGTGTGTGTGTGTGTGTGTGTGTGTGTGTGTGCACGTGCACGCTTCTGATGTGTTTAAATCTCCCTTGAAAGACTCAGGAACTGATAAGAGTATTTGCCTCTCAAAAGTAGGATTGAAAGTACAGGGATAAAGGGGGGAGGTCCCAGAGAAGGAGACTATTTTGCCACGTACATTTTTTCTATGTGCATCTGTTTTTTGCCATTGTTTAATATTTTAGTTTCAAAACAAGACAAGAATGGGTGAGCAGCTGAGCATGATGACACATGCCTGTAATCCCAGTGACTTGGGAGGCTGAGGCAGGAGGATCACGAGTTCAAAGCCAGCCTCAGCAACTTAGGTTAAACTTAACCAGACTGTCTCAAAATAAAAAATAAAAAGGACTGGGATGTGGCTCAGTGGTAGAGTACTCCCAGGTTCAGTCCCCACTGCTGCAAAAAGGAAAAAAAAAAGTGGAAAGTGGATTTGTTATAAACCAAGTTTGCTCTCCTTTCTTCTTTGTAATATGCCTTAATTGTAGATGGACACAATACCTGCATTTTATTGATTTATTTTTATGTGGTGCTGAGGATCAAACCCAGGGCTTCACACATGCTAGGCAAGCATTCTCCCACAGAGCCACAACCCCAGCCCCAAGTTTGTTCTCTTGTTCTCACCGTGGAATGCCTTCCACTTGCTGTAAGGCAGGAAGTCGGTGCTCAACCAGGCTTGACCCCTTGATTTTGAATTTCCTGGGCTCAGAACCATGAGCCAAAGAAGTTTATGTTCATTATGAATTACCCAGTCTCAGGTCTTCTGTTATAGCAGCAGAAAACAAACTAACACAACGTTTCCAAAAACTAGGCTGAAACAACTCCTGTGTGCTTTGCCCAAAGAAAGCCTACTGGCCAGCTGAAAGCCAAGGAAAGAAGGATGGGAAGACTGAAAGAGCTGGGTAATACGAAACCAAGGAAAATGGGAGTCAGAAACCAAGAATTTATTCCCATTCAGGTGCCAGATACCCAAGTCAATGTAACTCTTGTTCTCTGCCAGGCCTTTCCTGAGCAGTAGTCAAAGGCCTTTCAGACCATCCTAGTGAGGTTATTTATCCACTTGCCTCTACATGCTCCACAGCAAGTTTCTAATTAATATCTGGCTCCCCTGTATCATGTCCACAGAGAAAATATGCCTTAATCCACCAAGGAAGACAGGGTAATTCCAGTCCAGCTAGAAGTTGTGTTTCTCACCATATTGAAATCAATTTAAAAAGTCATTAGTAGCACAACGCCCTGGGTTCAATCCCCAGCACCACAAAAACAAAACAAAGGATGAAAGTCATTTGTATACAAATAAGACAATACTTCTGAAAGAGATGCCATTTTTTTCCCTCTGCATTCGGCTCCCTCGTTTAAGACAGCTAAACCATTAGGTATTCATCAACCCAGGGAAGATGCATGATAGCAGAAAACAGAGGGAGATGGGAACTCCTCTGCTCTGTATTTGAAAGCTAGCTTCCCAGAGAAACAAAAGGGATCATGGCAAGATCCAGAGCTACCTTCCCTAGCAGCTCAGAAAGGCTTCTTCACACCTGGTGAAAGAAAAGAATGAAAGGAAAAGTGATAGGAGACAACATTATGCAAGAATGAAAGAGGGGCTGTACCTTGCTTCCCAGGCTGAGCACTGCCAAGTGAGCAGAGCCAGAAGCCCCAGGTGGGATTATGAAATCCATAGCTGTAGAGACCTGTGTCCTGGCAACTAGGCAGAATCCTGGGTAGACAGCATAAAACCAGAGAAGAGTTACTACATCTGTGATCTGTCCAGGCTGATAGCCTAGTGTCTAACCTTCAAGCCCTCATGGTGGGGCAGCCACAGAATGATCCTCACGTATCCAAGGGCGGCACAGAAGTAGCGGAGGGAGACTGGCTAGATTTGAAGGGTTGCACAGATGGAAACAAAAGATGTCTCCATGACAACCTGCACAAACCAACGAGGGAGGAACAGATTTCCCTGGGGCCCCCTCCATGAAGACCAAACTCTCTCCAACCCCATGCTACCACCACCAAAGCTTTGAAGTCATATAAACAATAGAGCCATATAAACTAGAAAAAAATTATACAAAGTCAGAACTCAGATAAAACCCCATATAAGAGATGAGGCCGGAATTCAAATTCGGAAGATGGAGTAGTGACTAAGAATATAAATCTAGCTGAGTAAAATTGATAGCCCAGCATGGTGGTGCACATCTGTCATCCCAGTGGCTCAAGAGGCTGAGGCAGGAGGATCACGAGTTCAAAGCCAGCCACAACAATTTAGCTAGGCCCTAAGCAATTCAGCAAGACACTGTTCCTAAATAAAACATATAAAATAGGATGGGGATGTGGTTCAGTGGTTAAGCACCCCTGGGTTCAATCCCTGGTACCAAAAAAAGAAAGAAAGGAAAAAAAAAAAAAGAATAAAGCTGATATATTTCTTGTGCACCTAAATCTGTGGGTACATACCCAATATTTGTACCCCATACAGCAGCTTCCTGTGAGTTTGAGAGATTGATCCAGAGCTACTTACAGGGTGTCAGCCAATTCCACTGGAGACTCCAGTCCTCATTGGTCAACTAACCAATGCATGAGGTTGATCTAAGCATCCTGTGTGATAATGTACAAAGGCTGCCATGACCAATGTAGATGCTCTATAAATGCCATTTCCCTCCTCTCAATACCATCACTTCAGTTGACAGCCATGGAGCTTTACAGTTGCCAAGTGTATGGCTGGCTAGACATTAATTATACTGTAGGTTGGCTGCTTCTCGATGGCATTTTAGCATCTTAATCTCATCAGTAAAATGTCCTCAAATCACATGGATTACTTCTGGGAAGGATTTCTGTGGCCGGTTAGTCCCACCCACAGTGTGTGGTTTCCAGTAAGCTTCAATCAAAGAGAGTGTCCCCTCCCTGACCTGAGCACACTGTCATTTCCCAGTCCTTTTGCCACAGTCATCTCGGAGTCCATCCTTTGGCATTCTAGTCCTGTCCCTTCTTAACAAGATAAGCTGTGGCCTGCTGGTTCCAGGCCCAGGCAGTGAGGGTGCTCTGCCTGCCTGCAGGACTCTCCTCCTGTTTACTAGGTGAGGAAAAGGGAGGATGCGGCGTGGCTCCTTCTCGTTCTCTCATTCAAGATCACCACTTTATAGATACTGACAATAATGCCTCGCATGTATGTTTAGTACTCAGCTTCCAGCTGGGTGTGGTGGTGCACACCCATAATCCTAGCAGTTCAGGAGGCTGAGGCAGGAGGATGGCAAGTTCAAAGTCAGCCTCAGCAACTTAGCAAGGCCCTAAGCAACTCAGTGAGACTCTGTCTCTAAATAAAACACAAAAAATGGCTGGGTATGTGGTTCAGTGGTTGAGCACCCCTGGGTTCAACCCCTGGTACCAAAACAAAACATAGTACTCAGCTTCTTAGTATTTTTAAATCCATTATGTCTTGAGTCTTCCAAAATCCCTGGAAAGATATGTAGGGAAGGATCATCATTCCCATTTTTTTTCTTTTTGAAGGAGAAAAGAGGCCCTGGTTTGATCCATGCTCCCTGGCAATCTCAGAAACACAGAACTGAAGCCTCTGACAGTGCTCTAAGCATGCGTGGGTATTTGGAGTGAAGGCTGGAGATTTGGAGAAGTGTGGACTCCTGTGCCCTGTTGAAGTAGGGAGTGAGGGCCACCAGCCAGGACCTCAGCAGACAAATGGATGACTTTGAGGAGCTTATGGTAAAGGAACCATTTACAGGGTGATCTCAGGGTGTAGGGAAACCACAGGCCCAGTGCAGCTCTCCATTTGGCATACATGAGGAATCATTACCATGCACAGGACCAAAGGGCAAGAGGAGGATGTGTTTATTAGAATTGGAAGAGGATGGTCCAGCAGAGAGATCAACCAGCAGGAGTCCTGGTCTGTGACCAACAGACAGCAGGCTGCAGAGACCCCACCAGGAGGGACCAGAAATACCTTGATCTTACTCCCACTTTCTCTTTCCTCTGATCACCTGCTGGTGCTCTGCTTTGGCCAAATCTAATTGGAAGTCAAGGCCAGGATGCTTACTGGTGTGGTCAATAAGTTTCACCTGATGAGGTACAAAACATGGTGCAAAGAGGTAAGAGTGGATCTGAAGGACAAATGGAAAATATCCTGCATGTGAAGTTATCTACTGAGAGAAGAGTGTATCATAAGACTTCTGCTTATGTAAAATGATTAAAAAATAAAAAGGAGTCATTGGATAGGCTTCAAATGCAGTCCAAGCAAAAACCTGGCTCTGTGCAACGCTGTTCTCAATGTACCAAATACATACTCAGGCTGCCTTACCACATGGTGACAATATGGCTACAACCGTTCCTGACATTGCACCTGCCCATCTTATTGACTTGAGAAAGACAAGGACTATGTTTCAAAATTCCCAGAAAAAGTCCTAAGACTCACCCTGATTGGACTATTTTGGGTCATATACTCAATTGTGAATGCTATGGCTAGAATATGAAATGCAAGAATTGGTTTAACCTAGGGAAACTTTCACCCCTGAATATGGAATAGGATGGCTTTCCATAAACTGCAGGAATCTGAACAGAAGCTTCAGTTTTGGGGGGAAATCCCAAGAGACCACCAAGAGGTGCTCACTCACGTGGAGTTGCTGTACTTCCACGGGACATCCAGTGTTTCAGTCCAAAGCAAAATCAAAGAAAAGAGCCCCAGCATGGATGAAATGACACGTCTATTGATTTCACTCAACAAGAGGACAACAGATAGGCAAAAAAGGGCTGCCGTGGTGGATTTTTGGTCCCTTAGGAACCTAGATGTCTTTCCCCAGAATTGTCACTTTGTGTCGAACAATGGCTATTGCATTTCCAGGTGTCCCAGCCAAGTTCACAGTAGGAAAAACAGACAAATATCTAGAGGGGAAAATCCGTGCTCCTAGAAGGGCCATGCCTTATCTTTGCCCAGGGACACCCTTTCCTGCAGTGGCCAGAACTAATTTTTTTTTTTTTGGGTGGGGGGTACCAAGGATCAAACTCCAGGGCACTTGACCTTTGAGCCACACCCCCAGTCCTATTTTGTATTTTATTTAGAGACAGGGTCTCACTGAGTTGCTTAGCACCTCACTATTGCTGAGGCTGGCTTTGAACTTGAGATCCTCCTACCTTAGGCTCCGCAGCCACTGGGATGACAGGCGTGTGTCCCTGCACCTGGCCATTCCGGACTCTTTTAAGGCAGGTTTTCCAACGACATCCCTTAATAGAGCAGTTTTTTCTCAACTCTTTTGTGTTATCACTAGATACACTGATTTTTTTTTTCTTATATCAACATCTAGAAGACGGCCACATACAAATGTGTATTTAATTAAATGTGGCTGAATTGAATGAATTTTGAGTACAATCCAAATATAGCATCACTCTGATCTTAGGTCCCACAGTGGCACTTCCAGACAATTTATAAACATTTTAGAAACTCAACTGCAAAAGCCTTGAAGAATGAGGCAGAACTTTATAGATTCTCTCAGAAGCAGCTAAGAGAATTTATCCCCAAATAACACACCACAGAGCTTCTCCTCCACGCCAGTCTCATGGAGGGCACTGTCCAACAGCACGCTTCCTGTCTCCCTGCTCCAGAGGAGCCACAGCATGTCCTGGATCTATGTGAAAACATCACTCTCGGTTTTAGTCAGCTTATTTTATTTTATTTTATTTTAAGTGGACACAATAGCTTTGTTTTATTTTTATGTGGTACTAAGGATCAAACCCAGGGCCTCATGGCTGCTAGGTGAGTGCTCTACCACAGAGCCACAATCCCAGCCCCTTAGTCAGCTTTTTTGCCACTGTGACTAAAAGACCCACCAGAACAACTGTAGAGGAGGAAGAGTTTATTTGGGGGCTCACGATTTCAGAGGTCTCAGTCCACAGACAACAGGCCCCATTCCTCAGGGCTCCAGGCGAGGCAGGACAACATGGAGGAAGAGTCTGGCAGAGGGAAGCAGCTCACATGCTGATCAGGAGGCAGAAAGAAACTCCACTGGCCAGATTCAAATGTATACCCCAAAGCCACGATCCCAATACCCACCTCCTGGCCACACCCCACCTGCCTTCAGTTAACCACTCAGTTGATCCCCTCAGGGGATTAATTCACTGGTTGGGTTAATGCTTTCACAACCCAGTCATTTCTCCTCTTGCATTGTCTCAAAATGAGCTTTTGGGGACACCCCCACATCCAAACCATAAGACAGACACACATACACACACACACACACACACACACACCCCATCCATATTCTCACTGTCCACAGCTTCACACATTTCTCCCCCAAGTCATCTAAGGCTGTGTTTCCCCTTTCCAGGCAGGAAAGGACCTTCTGTTTTGTGGTTTTGCTTTGCTTTTGTGTTTTGAAATGGAGTCTGGCTATATTGTCCAGCTTCGTCTTCAGCTCCTGGGCTCCAATGAGCCTCTTGTGTCAGCCTCAAGGTAGCTCAGACTCCAAGTGTGAAACATCCTGTCCTGAAAGACTGACAAGGTCAAATCATGGCAATGACATTAATATAGATTCATAGAAAGTTCTGTGACTTCCCAGCTTTAGTAAATAATAAAACTGTTGGAACAAAAACAGCCAGGTGCGATGGTGCATACCTACAATCCCAGCTTCTCAGGAGCCTGGCTAAGGCAGAAGGCTTGCAAACTTGACGTCAGCCTGGGCAACTTAGCAAGACCTTACCTCAAAAAAAAAGGCACACTTTTACATTGCTGGTAGAGTTGCAAATTAGTGCAGCCACTCTGGAAAGCAGAGTGGAGAATCCTCAGAAATCTTGGAATGGACCCATCATTTGACCTAGTTATCCCACTCCTCAGTTTATACCCAAAGGACTTAAAATTAGCCTACTACAGTAACACAGCCATATCAATGTTTATAGCAGCTCAATTCATAATAGCTAGATTGTGGAACCAACCTAGATGCCCTTCAACAGATGAATGGATAAAGAAACTGTGGTATATATACACAATGGAATATTATTCAGCCATAAAGGATAATAATATTATGGCATTTGCAGATAAATGAATGGAGTTGGAGAATATCATTCGAAGTGAAATAAGCCAAGCCCAAAAAAACCACAGGCCAAATGTTTTCCCTGATAAGTAGATGATGATATATAATGGCGGGGGGGGGGGGGGGGGAGGGTGAGAGAAGAATGGAGGAACTTTAGATTACATAGAGGGAAATGAGAGAGGGAAGGGAAGGGGTATGAAAAATGGTGGCATGAGACAGACATCATTAGAATGTTGTGAATCTACATTGTGCACAACCATAGAAATGAAAAGATGTACCCCATTTGTGTACAATGAATCAAAATGCAGTCAGTAAAAATAAATAAATAAATAAATAGGTTGGGCTGTAGCTCAGTAGTGGAGTTCAATCAACAGTATTGCAAAAATAAATGAATAAAATACACACACATAATTTATTTTCACACGGCACTTAAAGATATACTACAGATGTTACCAGTCTTCAATGGCAAGTGGAAGAGGGAAAGGAAAGAGAAGATAATGATTATAAAGGATGCAAGAGCAAGGGTTACATTTTC
>JAJEJO010000116.1:619486-655211 GCA_020662805.1 Glaucomys volans
TGGTACCAAGGATCGAAGGTAGGGGTGCTTAACTATTGAGCCACTTTCTCAGTCTTTTTTAACATTTTATGTAGAGACAGGGTCTTGCTGAGTTGCTTAGGGCCTCACAAAGTTGCTGAGGCTGGCTTTCAACTTGTGATCCTCTTGTTTCAGCCTCCTGAGTCACTGGGATTACAGGCATGTGCCACTGCACCCAGCTTGTTACATTTTCTTTAGCAGAAAAGAAAACTGCTGAAAATATGAATTTTAAACTATTAAATAAAAGAAGTTTGTGTACTCTTAAAGTATAAAACTCCCATTGTAAATTTTTAAGAAAAATGTGATTCATTGAGCATATGAACCAGTGAAGTTACTTTATGGTTTATGGACATCCTTAGATATATTAATAACAGGCAATTAAAATAAGATGATTTCTGTCTCAAAACAAATAATTAGGACAAATATGAAGCTAACCAGTAAGTCTATTAAGGACTCTCCTTAATCTCCATGATACTGCTTAACAGTCATCAGTAATGAAAACCTGCATTTTTGTTTGAGCACTTTGGTTGATAAACCAAAACTTTTGTGATTTTGGTCAAGTCCCTGAGTTTCTCTCCAAGTCTCTGCTTCTTTATCTAGTGAACTGAGATGGTATTTGCCTGCTGCCAGGTGTAGTGAGAACTAATTCAGGTAGTGGTATGCCACCATTCTGAGAATTGTTGTACAGAGAGGACTAATGATGGAGATGCTGAGTATCTTAAAAATGGTATCGGGTACATTGGATCCACAATAAAATATATGCATTATGCCTACTCTACAATATTTGACTTGGTAGCACTATTTAGAGCAGCAGCATAATGTGCTGCTTGGAATTTTAATTAGTAGATAGTAATAGCAGCTGCCACGTGGTGAGCACTTAGGAGGCATTAGTCTAAACACTTCAAATACTTCATATCATTTAATGCTCACAAGAATCTGATGAGAGCAGACATTATCATCATCATCTCTTCTTTTAGGGAAGAGGAAACTGGGATTCAAAGAGTTTAAGTAAATCCCTCAATTTCCAGTTCACAATGGTATTAAGTAGCAGAACTTGGAGTTAAATCTGGGCAATAGAATTGAACTGCCATGACATTTCCTTGCAGCTAAGCCAGTGGAACATACAGGTTTGCTGGTGTGTTTATTGACTTCCTATTACTGTAATAAAATACCCTGAGATAATCAACTTATAAAGAGAAAAACTTCCTTTTGGCTCCGAGTTTGGGAGGTTTCAGTTCATGGTTGCTTAACCCGATTGCTTGGGGTTCTGTGATGAAAGAGTACATCATGGTGGGACCTCATGGTAGAAGAAGCTTCTCACCTCATGGCGGCCAGGAAGCGAGCAGAGAGAGGAAGGGGCCAGGGTCCTAATATCCCCTTCAAGGGCACACCCCCAATGACCTAACTTCCTCTCATGAGGTCCCACCTCCTAAAGGTTCCAACAACTCCCAACAGTATCATGGACTGGAGACCAAGCCTTCGACCATGGGCCTTCAGGAGACACTAAGCAATAGGAGATAAAGACACATTGACAGGCTGAATGGATATATACAGATGCCTACGCTTCAAACATGGTATTTCCAGAATCCTATGGGATAGATTATCTTCTGAGTGAATAGAAGAAAAAGAAACTTCCTCACAACTCTAGTAATTGTCATCTTTGAGAACTGCACTTAACTCTTAGAAAGACTAGACTGCAACATTGTGATTTTCTAAAATATATTAAAAATAAGGATAGGAGAGAATGGAGGAAGTATGGATGGTGTAGAGGAAAATGGGACAGGAGGGGATGGGGCAAGGAAAAATAGTAGACTGAGACAGACAGTATTACCCCATGTATATGAAAGATTGTATGAATGGTGTGAATAAAAAATAATAAAATAAAATAAGATGGGCATGGTGGTGCATTTCCATAATCCAAATCTAATAGATTTGTACTCCAATAAATATTTTTTTGGTTCTTTTTAGATATGCCTGATACTAGAGTATATTCTGACATTATACAAACATGAAGTATAATTTATTCTAATTAGGATCCCATTCTTGTGGTTATACAGGACATGGAGTTCACAAGTTGTGTATTTATGTATGAACATAGGAAAGTTATGTCTGATTCATTCCACTGTCTTTCCTATTCCCATTCCTCCTCCCTTCCCTTTATTCCCCTTTTGAATATCTTTTTCATCAATAAATTTCTAATAATCTTTTATGTTTCATTTTTACTTTTTACTTATATTTATTCTGTAATTTGTTCTTTTTATGCTTTTACCTCTTTGAAATCCTCAATCATAGTCATGTTAAAATTTTTATCAAGCCAGGCACGTGGCATGCCTGAAATCCCAACAGCTTGGGAGCTGAGACAAGGAAGACCCTCGGTTCAAAGTCAACCTCAGCAATTTAGCAAGGCCCTAAGCAACTCAGTGAGACCCTGTCTCTAAATAAAATATAAAAAAGGGCTGAGGATATGGCTTAGTGGTTAAGGCCCTGGGTTCAGTTCTTGGCACGGAAAAATTTTTAAAAAAGAATGTTCAAACTGCTCCACAGATAAAATTAATTCTACATATCATCTATTTGATTTCTGATGTTTGATTTTTGTTGGTTTCCTAAGCATTAGACTGATCCATGTGTTTTGGAATTCGGGTTTACAGGTTCATACTGAAGTATTTGGAAGCTATTCATGTTTTTCTTTCTCTGTCTCCCCCATGCCTTTGGCCATGAGCTCATTCCTGTCTGTCAGCAAACCCTTGATTGAAACCCAAGTCTTAAAGAAACAGAGATATTGAGGGCCACACTGTGGGGGGCTGAGGAGGACCCAATTATAATTTACAGAAAAATTGGGAAGGTTGACTCAAATTTTGATTATGATATTATATTCACATACCCCCATCTCCAAAGCTTCAAAAAGACAGACAGAAAGAAAGAAGAAGTCGTATCTCCAAGTAGGAGTCATTTGAAGTCTTCATATTTTTTCAACCTCACTCTTGAGAAGAAAGGAGTTTTCAAGCTATGATCCAATTTCTTGCAGAGCAATTTCATGCCCTCTGCCCCTGAGGAGCTGAAATTCTGGTCAGTACGCAATACTTTCTGGATTTTCCATAAACTTTGACATTTGTTTGTTTGTTTTTATTTATTTTGATTCATTGTATACAAATGGAGTGCAACTGTTGTTTCTCTGGTTGTACACGTAGTCACACCATTTGTGTAATCATACATGTACATAGGGCAATGATGTTTGTCTCATTGTTATTTTTCTTCCCCCCACCCCTCTTTTCCTCTATGCAATCCATCCTTCCTCCATTCTTGCCTCCCCCACACTCCACATTATGTATCATCATTAACTTTTCAGAGAGATCATTTGGCCTTTGGTTTTTTGGGATTGACTTATTTCACTTAGCATGATATTCTCCAACTGCATCCATTTACCTGCAAATGCCATAATTTTATTCTTCTTTATGGTTAATATTCCATTGTGTATATACATCACACTTTCTTTATCCATTCATCTATTGAAGGGCATCTAGGTTGGTTCCACAATCTAGGTATTGTGAATTGAGCAGCTATGCACATTGATGTGGCTGCATCCTTATGCTTTGCTGATTTTAAGTCCTTTGGGTATAAACCAAGGAGTGGGATAGCTGGGTCAAATGGTGGTTCCATTCCAAGTTTTCTAAGAAATCTCCACACTGCTTTCCAGAGCGGCTGCACTAATTTGCAACCCCACCAGCAATGTATGAGTATACCTTTTTCCCCACATCCTCGCCAACATTTGTTGTTGCTTGTATTCTTAATAATAGACCTTTTTTTTTTTTTTTTTTCAGGTACTGGAGATTGAACCCAGGGGCACTCCACCACTGAGCCACATCCCCAGCCCTATTTTGTATTTTATTTACAGACTGGGTCTCACTGAGTTGCTTAGGGCCTCACTAAGTTGCTGAGGCTGGCTTTGAACTCGAGATCCTCCTGCCTCAGCCTCCCGAACCACTGGGATTACAGGTGTACACCACCACGCCCGGCTGATTATAGACATTCTAATTGGGGTGAGATGAAACCCTAAAATACTTTTTATTTGCATTTCTCTTATTACTAGGGATGTTGAACATTTTTTTCATATATCTATTGATTGCCTGTAGATCTTCTGTAATGTGTCTGCTCATTTCCTTAGCCCATTTATTGATTGGGTTATTTGTATTCTTGGAGTAAAGTTTTTTGAGTTCTTTATAGGTTCTGGAGATTAGTTCTCTATCTGAAGTGTGTGTGGCAGAGATTTTCTCGCACTCTGTAGGCTCTCTCTTCACACTGCTGATTAACTTTGACGTTTTTGTTCTATTTCCATCTAGAAGATGTTTGTCTTCTTTTTGAACTTGGATTTACCTTTATTGTTCTATCCTTTTTGCTATGTGTTTGGAGCAGAGTTATCAGAACTTGAATGCAGCTCCGCTTTTGCCTGAAAGTTATACCCACAGACCCTGTCTTCTTTTTCCTATCAAAAGCCAATCTTCAGCCAGGCATGGTGGCGCTTGCATGTAATCCCAGACAGAGGCAGAAGGATCCCAAGTTCAAGGCCAGCCTGAAAAACTTAACAGAACCCTGTCTCAAAATAAAAAGGGGCCAGCCAGGCGTGGTGGCACACACCTGTAATCCCAGTGACTCGGGAGGCTAAGGAAGGAAGATCGCGAGTTCAAAGCCAGCCTCGGCAACTTAGTGAGGCCCTAAGCAACTCAGTGAGACCCTGTCTCTAAATAAAAATACAAAATAGGGCTGGGGATGTGGCTCAGTGACCAAGTGCCCCTGAGTTCAATCCCCGGTTCCAAAAAATAAATAAATAAAAATTAAAAAAATAAAAAGGACCAGGGATGTAGCTCAGTGACAGATCACTTGTCTGGCATACATGAGGCCCTGGGTTGGATCCCAGCACTGAAAGAAAAGAAAAAAGCTTATTTTCTCATTTGCATACTGCATTTCATACCCCCTCTGTCTACTTGAGGGCTTTACTCCTATAATTATTCTCCTTCTTTCTTCTCTCCTGGATCTTTCCTGTTATCATACAAGCTATATGGTTTGGATCCCCCAAAGCCTCATGTGTTGAAGGTCTAGTCCCTGATGCAGCAAAGTTCAGAGGTGGGGCTTTTAGAAAACGCTTGGATCATGAGAGCTCTGGCCCCATCAGTGGATTATCTCCTGGATGGTTTCGTAATTGAAAGGACTCCTAGGAGGTGGTAGAAGCAGGTAGCACAAGGTTGGAGGAAGCAGGGTGCTAGTGGGTGTGCCCTTGGGGACCATCTCTTGTCCCTGACCCCTTTCTCTCTCCCGGCCCCTCCCTCTCTCCCTCTCTCCCCCTCTGCTTTCTGGGGCCATGAGCTGAGCAGCTTCCTCCCCAACACCCTTCCACCATGATATTTCTGCGCTAGAGCCATAAGACAATGACTGACACTTCTGAAACCATGAGCCCAAATAAATCCTTCCTCCTCTAAGTTATTTATTTAGGCTACTGGTCACAAAGACAAAAAGCAGACCCACACACAAGCAGACTGGGATATTTTACACAACATCATGAAATTCTCCTTGGACTTCCAATTTTCCTCCAACCTCTTCCAATTCTTCTGCTCTTCTGCTCCTCTTTATACCAAAACTACTTGAAAGAGTTCTCCATATCCACTGTCTTCACCTTCTCGCTCCTTATTCTTTCTTCAATTCATTCCAATCCATCACTCATCCCTGAGACTCCATCACAGAGGCAATGCTTTGCTTGGGTGAAGTTGGAGTAAACAGTTTTGGGGCTCAGAGAAGAGTGAGGGCTGGAGACACTCATACAGGACACTTTGAAATACTGGTGTCATGGCAGAGTGGTGCTTAGCAAATGTTCCTGTTCTTCTTCCCCCTTAGAATCAGAATTTCAAGTTTAGCTGAGCATATTACTGCCTGGAATTCAGGTCATGGATACTTTTGTCCCTTGCTATGAACACATGACCTTGCCTAGCTATTGAGCCAATGAAGTAAACATGCAAATGCCTGTAGGCATAGGGGGTATGGGGATGGGCTTCCAAAAAGGCTCTTAAAAAGCTGATCTTCAGGGAGGTACTGTTTCTATCCTCCTTCTGCCTGGAATGTGTATATGATATCAGTAGCTAAATCAGCCATGTCAGATTATAAGGTGGACCTGAGAATATAAGTCACATATAATGGGAAGGAGCCTGAGCCTCTGACAATCTATTAATCTGCCACATCAGCTGTGCACTGCCTCCCTCTGACTTCTGATGTGTGAGAAAATGAAGTCTTTTGTGGCAAAGGTTTTGTAATTAGATCTCAGGGATCAGCAGGTGAGCACAATTTGTTAGAGAACAGATGGTGTTGAAAGCAAAGACTCTGGAGGAGATCACATGGGACATGAGTAGAACTAAAGGAGGGAAGAAGCCCACACAGGAGCTGACACCTTAATGTCAAGCAAAGGAGGAAGATATAGGAAAAGAGATTGGCAATGAGGCTCAAACAGAAGTAGACTTGGGTGGTGTTCTGAAAGCAAGGGAAGAAAATGATTGACTCTCCAATGCTGTTCATTGGCCATGTAAGAGAAGAAATGAAACTTGACTTGTGAATTTAGCAACATGGAGGTCACTGGAGACCATGACAAGAGCAAGTTCAGAGGGTGGTGGGGAAAGCCTGGTTTTAATGGGAATAAGAGAATACAAAGAGGAAGACACAGGATGCACAACTCTTTCAAGTACTAGTTTTGCTTCAGAGAAGAGCAGAGAACTGGGACAGTAGCTGGAAAAGTGGGCTCTAAGGGGGTCATGTTTGTTTGTTTAAGATGAGAAAAACAATAGCATATTTGATGTTTGTGGAGATGACCTAATTCAATGATGCAGGAATGAGAAGGAAGGATTGTTGCCAGGATATCCTTATTTAAATCAGGTTGCTCCCTGACTTAAACCTAATGACCACTTAAATCAACATTTTATTATTATGTTTCCATAACTCACTATCATGTACCTAATCTTTCCTAGCTTCTTTTTTAAACTTAAGTGTTATTTAAAAAAAAAAATGAATGCAGTGGTTTAAAATGGCATAAATAATTACAGAATAGAAAAATAAGGGAAAGCTCTATATTAAAAAATAATTCAAATATATTCTAATTCAAACTAATTTGGATTATATTATTTAGATTCTAAGTGCTTCAAGTACACACATGTGTGAATCTCCAATTTATTAGGAGAAAGTATAGATTGAAGACCAAAAAAAGACCAATATTACCTTTGCATATAGCTTTGCATCTAAGGATGAAACTTTGATCTGTCATGTATAAGGCATGATTTGAAGAGTGTTTTTCCTGAAGGAAAATAATTATAGTAATTATAAACAAAGGCAATTTTAAAATAAAATGGGGCTGAGGATATGGCTCAGTTGGTAGAGTGCTTGCCTATCAAGCACATGGCCCTGGGTTCAATCCCCAGCACCGCAAAAAAAAGAAAAAGAAAAATAAAATAAAATAAAATGTATTCACTTTAAAAAGTATTTAAAGTGTTACCCAATACTAAAGATGGACATGATTCCAGTGTGAATACTGAGCCTTGAGGATTTGTTCCATGGAAACTCAAAGCATATCAAGCAAGACCAGAAGGTAGATTCTCTAATGTGTTAATGGGTATTTGAACTACAAGGCTCACTGGGAAGGAGCGATAGTGACCCCTGCTGGTACGATGAAGCATAGGTCCCTCCACAGGGTAAATGAGATTGCAGATTGAAAAACTAAAGGGATGAAGATTTAGAATGAGGAAAGAAAAAGAATGCAAGATAAAGTGATTATGCATGGCGGGCTGATGTAGTTGGTCTTAAAAAATAAGAGCACAGGCAGGAAAAAAGTCACTGCAAGCAAAGAACCATAGTACATGAAACTCAAGTAAATTAAATGGAGGTTTTGGTTTCAGCCTCCTTTCAAAGAATACTTGTGAGTCTCCCAAGAGTTCATAGATCCTACATAGATCTAGACTCCTTGCTAGATGACAGTATTCTCTCAGATGTGCAAATGGTCCATCCCAAACACAAAGAGGCTCTTGAGACAGTCATCATGATTTCAGAGAAACATTGGGGGTGAGGGAGCCTAAAAGAGAAGAAATAACAAAGTAGCTAAGAAGTGCCATGGGTGGGGAAAATGACAAGCTCTTTTCATTAGGTCATTAGTGTCCCCTACTATCATAGTTTGTAAATCATTAATTATTTTTGTCTCACTTCAGACATTACATTATACTTAATAGATGAAGTAAAGGTGAAATTGGAGAGAGAGAATTTGTACCATAAGATTAGAGACTTGAAAAGTGAGGTTCCTGGCCTGGGAATAATGAGCCAGAGCACACATGGAGATTGACACTAAGGGAAAATACAATCTTTATGTCTTTTCCAATATTGAAAATCATGCTTAGGGGAGGGAATTTTCTAGAAGAACATTTTTATTAAGGCATTATTTCATGCTAGACAAGTAAAAAGCAGCAAGCAGAGCAATGTGGAGTTTGGTCATCTGTTATTGTCACCATTGGCCTGTTGTGCTTCCTGCCAGGCCATCCTTTGATATAAACTGAAAATGTAACATGGCGTGAAGATTGTGAACTTCTGTCTCTCTATACCTTAACTCTGTTACTGGGTTAAGATCCAGGCTGCCTGTCACTCAAAGGCCAATACTCAGGAGACGAGTTAGTGAGAAGGAAGAAATCAGTGTTGTAGAAGGATCAGCCTTGCAGAGGTGGAGGTGCTACCTCAAGGCTCCATGTGAGGAAGAGGGGCCTTTAGAGGTAGAAAAGGAGAAGCAGGGCAGGAAGGTACCTGCCAAGCAGGGTCTTTGTCATCCAGAGTAGGTGTCCCTTTTTTTCTTCTCTGGAACATGGATTGGATCTCCACCTCCTGGGGCCAGTTCCTGTAGCTCTTTGGGTTAGTTGGTGTACAGAAGTAAAGATCAAGGCAGGGTGTTGTAAAGGTCATCAGATATTTTTGATGCTGTAAACCTAAAAAAAGATTATGTAGCCGTTAAGGTCTTAAGCATTTAGGTTGACTTCTCTTTGGAATTTACAATACCAGGCAAAAGGAAAGGGACAGAATGTAATCCTGGTAAAGGGACAAAGAGAGTCTCTGTCTTCTCTCTCTCTCTCTCTCTCTCTCTCTCTCTCTTTCCCTCCCTCATTACATATAGTCATATGTCAATTGATGACAGAGATATGTTCTGAGAAATGCATTGTTAGGCAATTTCGTTATTGTGTGCACATCCCAGAGAGCACTTACACAAACTTAAGATGGTTATGACATCATGGGATGAGGGCATACTCTCACGGGACCACTGTGGTATACCCACTCTGTCAAAGACCCCAGTGGTGTTATGTGGTGCTGGACGGTGTGTGTGTACATGACAGTGCGTGTACATGACAGTGTGTATACATGACAACATGGGGGTGCATATGATAGTGTACGTGCACATGACAAGGTGTGTGTCAAACAATGGATTTTAGACATCTCATTGAGCATATTACCAATGAAAGCTGGGAGCCGGCAAAGCCGAAGTGACCTCTTACATCCTGTAACAAGGCTGCCTCTTTTGCATGAGTAAGCAGCTCAGTTGGAATGCACTAAAAACTTAACCAAAAATGGACCTGCAGCAACACAAAGATGGGTTGTCTTCATTATCCTACAAGACTGCTGGCTGCATTACTAGATAAAAACCTTGATACAAATGTCCCTGGAAACAGTTAAAACTCCTCTGCGATTTGGAGAAAAATCTAAAAACCAAAATTATCTTCTGTCACATGTTTTCATCCACTCCAGAATCACTAACTCTATTCCAATATTCTGAAGCAGATCGTGGAGGAATGGCCATTTCCCTGTCTGGTTAAAGTATCAATTTCTCTTAGCAATGCCAAGTTCCTAGTTCCCATTTTATTTACATAAGGACAGCATGAAATGAGAATTCCTATTTTGGGAGCCTTTTTGGAAAGTTCAAAGGCCTCCTGTAGTTTTGAAATTGCAAAAACTTTATTTGCCAATCAAAACTTGAACTCAAAGAAACACTGGTACTGTCCATGGTTGAAGACCCAGTAGTTCTTGGACCCATTGAGGTTTTATTTTTTGATGAAGAAACTCCACAGGTCATTGGAAGTCATCCCATTCTAGATGGTCTTGTATTAGAGTCAAAGATACATTCTGAGTAAAATTTGTTTGCTATCATAAAAGTCACCAACATATTCAATATTTGTACCTTCGATTTCTGTCTTTTCAAGAAGTTTTATTTGGAAGATTATGAAGTTGTCCTCTGATACACTGAAATCAACCAGCTATCAAAGTCTAGTAGCACTTAATAGACCTTTAGTTAAGTAACTCCTAGGTGACTCCTACCTGGTCTTTAAGATCTCAGGTTAAATACCATGTCCTTAGAATCAAATCCCTGCGTTATTAGATCTCTGAGAATCATGCCCCTTTGTTCCATAGCAATTTTACCTGTGTATTTGTGATGATTTTATTAATATCTGTCTTTCCCACTCCATAGGTTCAGCAAAGTCAGGCACCAGTTCTATTTTAGCTAGCCACTGCGTCTGTACCACACAGCACAGGGCTGAGCGCGCAGCGGCTGCCCAGTAAATATTTAGAAATGCATGGATGAATGCACAGAAGAATGAAGGTCAGGGAAGAGATTTTTCACAGCCTGAATAATAATGAAATATGGCTGTCCCTACTATAAGGCTTTATCTGAATTTAGCTCATTCTCATAACACTCTTATAAAATAAGTACTAGCCAGGCGTGGTGGCGCACGCCTGTAATCCAAGTGACTCGGAGGTTGAGTCAGGAGGATCGCGAGTTCAAAGCCAGCCTCAGCAACTTAGCGAGGCCCTAAGCAACTCAGTGAGACCCTGTCTCTAAATAAAATACAAAATAGGGCTGGGGATGTGGCTCAGTGGCTGAGTGTCCCTGAGTTCAATCCCCGGTTCCAAAAAATAAAATAAAATAAAATAAAATAAAATAAAATAAAATAAAATAAAATAAGTACTCTGTTATCCACTGATGAGCCAGTCAAGTCATACACCGGCAAGCCACTTGCTTAAGTGAAGCACAAACCTTTCGATCCAGGTGGTCTGAACTTGGAGCCCACACTCTTAACTGAATGTCTGTACTTACCATTACTGTAGCTGCTGGGAAACAACCCACTCTTTGGATGAATCCACTTCAGTGGAAGTAAGGATTGGAGGTAAATAACCCTGGATCTTTTCCAGACCTGGGGTGAGTTCTTCTGAGAGCTAGAGTCCAAGGTGGACAGCCCTCTGCAGGAAGCAGCTGCAGAACTTGGAAACACTACAGAAGTGCTCAGAGAGGGGGGCTGGGGCTGGGGCTCAGGCTCAGTGGTAGAGCACTTGCCAAGCACGTGTGAGGCACTGGGTTCGATTCCCACCACCACATAAAAGAAATAAATAAACAAAATTTAGAAAGAAAAAAATTTTAAAAAAATAAAAAAGGGGTTGTTATAGCCACAGAAAACAGATTGGAATGTGGATGTTCCCCAGGGAGATTCTCCATCTCGATCCGGAGAGTCAGCTCCACCCCAAATCCCAGATCCCCTCCCTATAGCCCACGCCAGTCCCAAATCCCCTCCCTATAGCCCACCCCAGTCCCAAATCCCCTCCCTATAGCCCACCCCAACCTCTTCCCCAACCTCTTCCCGTACCCCTTCCCCTCCCTATTGCCCCACCCTGGTCCCTTCCCGCCCCCTATAAAAGTTGGCAATAAAAGAACTGGCGCGCGATTTCCTGGCACCCCACTTTTAGGAGTAAGGGCAATCGTTGCTGGCCAGCTAAAATAAAGGCTTCTTTTGGTTTTACGTGATTGGTTTGGATGATTTTTATTTTCTTTGGGTACAACAGTGCTCACAGGTTACTTCTGTCCAAAATGCCATTCAGACAGGGTCAGTGGCAAAAATCTCCTTGATGACCTGAGGACAAAAGAGAAACTGAAAAACTGTTTGAAAGTGTGGTGATTTCTGAGACAAGCCAACTCTCGCTTGGAAAAGCAATCAATGGGAATTTTGATTCTCTCTGCCACTACCTACCTGCGTAAGTCAGGGGTTTTGTGAATTCCTGTCACAGCATTTGAGCAAGATCAGTGAACGACCACGGTTGACAAATGTCACCATGCCGCTGACTACTCCAAAAGTTAATGTTCTTCTTGAAAATATTTTTTAAAAGCCATGTACCTGGGAAATCTCTTTGTAAGCAGAAATTCCCTACTAAATTTCTTCTTTTTCTTCTTTCTTTTAGATACACAATTTGGATTTATTTCAAAAATTTTAAGAGCTGGGCATGGTGGTGCATGCCTGTAACCACAGCAATTCCCGAGTACAAGTTTAAGGACAGTCTTGGCAACTTAGTGAGACCCCGAATCAAGATAAAATAACTAAAAGGCCTAGGAACATAGGTTAGTGATAGAGTGCCCCTGGGTTCAATCCCCAGTAGTAAGAGAGAAAAAAAAAAAAAAATGATGTTGTCCACTAGTTTTTGTAAGAATGTGAGAAAGTCCAATTCATTGTTTAATACAAGATTCTCTGTCTCTGAGGAGGCAAACATCATAGGTAAATTTGTATGGGTGCTTAGATGCCCATTTGGAGTCTCTGATCTCAAAGAAATTAAGAACCACCAATTGGGATGGGGATGTAGCTCAGTTGGTAGAGTGCCTGCCTCACAAGCACAAAGCCCTGAGTTCAATCCCCAGCACCAAAAAAAAAAAAAAAAAAAAAAGAACCACCAGCCTCTCTGCGGGTAGTTTAAGGGGCTACTGTCTGAAGAGAACAGAGAACAGGATTGTGCTGGAAGTCAGGATTGTGTTAGAGGGACTTATGGAGAGCGTCCACATGCCCACCTAGATTCACCAGCTATTGTTCGTGATCTTTGAACCTCTAGAACCTGAGGAATGCAGGACACTTCCTGCTTTGCTTGCCCTCTGGCCTCCAGTTGGTTCCAGAAATCACAGTGTAGTGGGGGGACTGGGGGGTAGAGGCCCAGCTCCTTTCCTGCAGGGCCCAGTGGGCAGCAGGTGTGTGCCTGTGCACAGGACCACACTCCTGTCTCCCAGCACCCCTCCTCCGTTCCAGCCCTTGCCATTTTCTAGTACCCAATCCTTCCTATTACCCCTTTAATCTGAGCCCTGGTAATGGTTTCCTGCTGATACTGCCATTTACCAGTGAGTTCTGCTTCCTCAAATGTTGAATTATAACATTAGATAAGCACACCAAGGCAAGCAGAGGAGAGGGGGGCCATGGCTGATGTTCTAAGTCCCTGAGAAGTGAGCATACCCTACATCTTTTATAGATTAGAGTCTTCTTTGTTGTTTTTCTCCCCCCTTATCTCTCCTTCCTGCCTATGTGACTAGGCCCCAGTGGCAAAGCAAAAAGGTGAGATGCAAATGGCAGGGGGAAGGGCCACAGGGAGGATTCAGGCAGGTAGGGGCCCATGGGGTGATCAAAATTGCTCTGGAGACAATGACATTCCAATCTCCCAGGGGCGGTCTCCCACTTCCCAGATTCTGATGGCCTCCATTATCTTCCATTTGACCAGATTTCCTATTCTACACTAGCTGCCTGTCCCCAATTCTGGCTTCACTGCCACCAACTTTAATTTCCTTACATTTGACTGCATCCCAGTAAATAGTTTGTGTTAGGTCTAATTGGGTGGCTGCAGGGGGAGGGAGCACGGTCACCTAGCAACACACTGTGCCAGAAGTGACCAATGAGGCATACCTGCTGACCCTGACATCCACCTTGGGTCCACCTTTTCCTGGGCAGAACCCCTTGACCCCCTTCCTCTGTATAAAAACCCTGAGCAGCCAAAGCCACGTGCGATTTCTCCTGGCTCTCCCACCCCGACTTTCACCCCCGGGGGGCTAGAGATTTCGCCCGGGACACACATTCCAATAAAATCAAGCTACCACTATTGTCTGACTCTGGCGAGCGCATTCTTTTTGCCCGCCTCCGCCTTTGGGAGCTCTACCTGCTGGATCCTCCCGCTCACCCTTTCTTGAGTTTTACAGTCTGCTCATCATACTATTTTCAGTGACTGTTTGAGTGTTTCCTACCAGGACCTAGACTGACATAGACTGCCTCTCTTTATTCACTTTTCCTTTTAAAAAGCAATTTAAGAGCACAAGGCCCTGAGTTCAATCCCCAGCACCGCAAAAAAATAAATAAATAAATAAAATAAAATAAAAGGTGACTTAAGAAGCCAGCACACAGAAGGTTGAGGCTGGAGGATCACAAGTTCAAAGCCAACTTCAGCAAATTAGTGAGGCCCTAAGCAATCTTGCAAGACACCTTTTCTAAATAAAATATAAAAAAGAATTTTTCAACAGTGACTTAAGACTAAATTTTGCAATTACTCCACATTTTTCTCTTCGTTCACCACTTCTTCTCAATCCAATAGTTTTGAGTAACCTAGATGCCCTGCAGCCTCCTTGGGTCACCTCTCCTTTCTACTCATACCAACCTGGGGATCCCCACAAAACAAATTCAACATCAAAAGGCATTAATGAATAGTGATGATTTTAAAAATGTTTTCTTGGCAAATTGAAAACAGACAGTACTATCAGCCTTCTACAAAAAAAATTTTGTGCACATCTCTCCCCCTTTATATATCTGTCTTAATCCACTGTGTGCTGCAATAATGAAATACCACAGACAGGGTCATGATAAAAGTGATAAGTGACAGAAATTTATGTCTTACAGTTCTGGAAGCTGGGAAGTCCAAGAACCTGATGCCAATAGCAATAGTGTCTAGCGAGGGCCACTTTCTGCTGCAGGATGGTACCCTAAGTGCTGTGCCTCCCTCCACGGGTGAAAGGCCAAAGTGCACAAAATGGGTTGGAGGGGTGCCTAGCCAATAGCTAGACTTGTCTATAAGGTAACTTAATCCCATCCTCATGACTCAATCATCTCCTAAAGGCTCTACCTTTAAATGCTCTGAAATTGGGGATTAGGTTGTAACCTGAATGTTGGAGGGAACACCAGCTTTGTTTTTTGTTTGTTTTGTTGTACCCAAAGAAAATAAAATCATCCAAGCCAATCATGTAAAGCTAAAAGAAGCCTTTATTTTAGCTGGCCAGCGACAATTGCCCTTACTCCTAAAAGCGGGGTGCCAGGAAATTGCATGGTAGTTCTTCCGCTGCCAACTTTTATAGGGCGCAGAAGGGATTAGGGTGGGGCTATAGGGCGCAGAAGGGATTAGGGTGGGGCCAACTCTCTCTTCTGATGGCACTGGAGAATCTTTTTGGGAAGTATAACAGTTTGTTTGTTTGTTTTGGTACCCAGAATTGAACACAGAGGCTCTCAACCACTGAGCCACATCCCCAGTCCTTTTTAAAAATATTTTATTTAGAGACAGGGCTTCACAGAGTTACTTGGGGCCTCAGTAAATTGGAGAGGCTGACTTTGAACTCACAACCTCCTGCCTCAGCCTCCAAAGCTGCTGCCATTACAGGTATGTGCAACTGCCCCCAGCAGACACCAACATTTGAACTATACCAATATCTCTTTTGAAGTTCCTTCCTGAGGGCAGCCTTCTCATTCTTTGGTCTCTATCCAGCAATGACTTGTCTTTCTGGCCTGTCTAATCCTCTTCCTCTGCTCTTGCTTGTGTGTTTGCACAGCAAGACAAACACCAATCAAAGCCCCCTCACAACACTGCCTCTTCTCCCCTAGGTCTGCAGATGTTCTGTTCCAGGGAATACTGAGAAGAGGTAGTAAGATCATATATAATTCCAGTCCCCATCATTCCTAAAGGATTCTCTGGATCCTGTTCATCAAATCACCAAAGCTATTAAGATTATCTTAACAATTTCAGTGAGACCCTGTCTCTAAATAAAATATAAAATAGGGCTGGGGATGTGGCTCAGTGGTAGAGTGCCCCTGGGTTCAATCCCCACTACCAAAAAAAAAAAAAAAAAAGATTGTCTTAAATGCCTGCTCTCCAAAGAAAAACAAATCTGTTTTTCTCATAAAAATAACGTGTACTTGCTACAAAAAGAAAGCTTTCAAATATTTCAGAAAAGCGTTAACATTTAAATTACTTTTGATTTTACTACTTGATTGGCTTGGGAAACATTTCTCTAGATCTTTTTCTTTGTACTACCCAATATTAGTTCATTTCTTTCTATTTTTATAAAAATAAGGAATGGATATAATATATAATCTATTTTAGATGCATAGATAGATAGATGATAGATAGATAGATAGATAGATAGATTAGATACACTGGGGATTTAACCCAGGGTGCTTTACTACTAAGCTACATTCCCAGTTTTTTTGTTTTGTTTTGTTTTGTTTCAATTTTGAGACAGGGTCTCCCTAAGTTACTGAGGCTGACTTTGAATTTGCAGCCCTCCTGCCTCAGTTTCTGGAGTGGATGGGATTAAAGGTATGCAAAACCACACCAGTATCTTGTGTGTGTGTATGTGTGTGTGTGTGTGTGTGTGTATATGAATATAAATATATATTCATATATATATATGAATGAACTGGGATTGGACCCTGGGGCACTTAAACACTGAGCCTCATCCCCAGCCCTTTTTAATATTTTTATTTATTTTTATTTATTTATTTATTTATTTATTTATTTATTTGAACCGGGGATTGAACTCAGGGGCACTCGGCCACTGAGCCACATCCCCAGCCCTATTTTGTATTTTATTTAGAGACAGGGTCTCACTGAGTTGCTTAGGGCCTCGCTAAGTTGCTGAGGCTGGCGTTGAACTTGTTATCCTCCTGCCTCAGCCTCCTGAGTCATTGGGATTACAGGCATGCACCACAGTACCCAGTAGGATCATATTTTTTTAATGGGTTAAATATTTGAACAGATATGAATGGCAAAAAAGCATATGAAAAATACTTCTACATTAGGAAAATGGAAATTAAAATCGTAATGAGATATTACTCCATATCTATTAACATGGCTAATGTTTTAAAAACCTGACCATATCAAATTTCAGCCAGCACTGAACACTGGAACTCTCCTATGCTACTGGTGGGAATGTAAAATGGTAAAATCTACTTTGGAAAAGTTGGGCATTTTCTGAAAAAGTTAAACATATACCTAGCACATGATCCAGTCTTCCCACTCCTTAGTATTTACCCAAAATAAATGAGATCATATGTGCAAAAGCTTGTACACAGATGTTCATAGCAGCTCTTTTTTTTTTTTAATATCCAAAAACTGGAAGCAATTCAACTGTCCATCTAACAGAGAAATGGATGAACAAGTTGTAATGTATCCATACAATGGTGTACTATTCAGCAATAAGAAGGAAGGAGTTATTGAGACAAACACATGGATACATAATTATGCTGAGTCAAAGAAGCCAGACAAAAAACCATGCACACTGAATGTTTCTATTTCCCACAACTCTAGAACCAATGGGCAGCTAGAGAGGAAATCAGTGACCATATGGGTTAGAAGAGAGGAGAGAAGGATTATCAAGAGAGCATAAGACAACTTTTGAGGGTGGTGGTATTTTCACCACCTTGTTATGGTGATGATTCCACAGATATAAATATATGTCAAAACTTATCAGAATGTTCACTTTGGCAAGTGTAATGGCACACACCTGTAATCCCAGCAGCTAGGGAGACTGAAACAGGGGATCGCGAGTTCAAAGCCAGCCTCAGCAAAAGCGAGGCCCTAAGCAACTCAGTGAGACCCTGTCTCTAAATAAAATACAAAATAGGGCTGGGGATGTGGCTCAGTGGTCAAATGTCCCTGAGTTCAATCCCCAGTGCCCCCCTCCAAAAAAAAAGAAAGCAAAAATGTTCATTTTGAAAATATGCTGTTTAAGACTGAGGATGCAGCTCAGTGGTAGAGTACAAGCCTGGTGCTCTTGGTTTTATCCCTAGCACCAAAAAACAAAACAAAACAAAAATGCAGTTTATATGGCAATTATATCTCAGTAAAACCACTTAGAAAGTAAAAGCATGACATGTAACTTTGCAATTTAATGGTTTTAATGGCTCTTAATGATTTTAATTTAATGGCCTCGAAATTGTGATCCTCCTTCCTCAGCCTTCTGATAAGCTAGGATTACAGGCATGTACCACCACATCCAGCCCTTTTCTGCTTTAAGTTGAGTTTCTCAGCATTGAAAAGCTGACTAACACTCTTGGAGTGACAGACGAGGCCTCAAATTTGGCAGTACGGTAAGCGCCCTGTTATGGTTTAGATTGGGTGTCCCCCAAAAGGTCATGTGGAGACCTTGCAAAAAAGTTCAGAGATGAAATGATTGGGTTAAAAAGGCTTAACCTAATTAGTCCTTTAATCCCCAGATAGGAGTAATTTGGTGGTAACTGACGGCAGGTAGGCTGTGGCTGTTGATCCCTGGGGGTGTGACTTTGGGGTATGTATTTTGTCCTTGTCAGTGAAGTTCTCTGTCTTCTTCCTGGAACCATGTCCCCAGCTGCTTTCCTCTGCCACACTCTTCCACCATGTTGTTCTGCCTTGCCTTGGGCCCTAAGGAATGGAGCTGGCCATCTATGGACTGAGACCTATGAAACTGTGAGCCCCAGCATAAACTTTTCCTTCTCTAAAACTGTTCTTCAGTTCTTTTGGTCACAGCAGCAAAAAAAGAAAGAAAGAAAGAAAGAAAGAAAGAAAGAAAGAAAGAAAGAAAGAAAGAAAGAAAGAAAGCTGACCAAACAAGTCCCTGTATATTCAGAAAGAGACCCTTGGCAGTAGCCAAGCTGGCCCAACAATCAGTCCCAGTCAAGAGCCTCCATGTTCATTTGAGAAGCAATTTCCTCTGTGGCATCCTTAAGAGTAGAGAATCCTGCATTTTTACAGATTGGAGCTGCAACAGCGTTGCAATGCAGAGGATAGAGATTTAGGGTTCTCAAGGACACTTGCCACATGTCCTCTGGAATTTCGGACACAGAGGTTGGTTCCTGAAAGAGCCTGAATCCAGGAGGCTGCAGAGATCCACGAGTAATGTGAGGGCCAAGGAGACAAGATGGGAAGGGGCTGCAGGCTGTTCACACATCACTTGTAAATATTTTGAGTTGCAATGCAACTAGTAACTACCCATACCAAAATAAGAATTGCCTTGCCAAACTAAAAACATGCATCTCTAAGAAGGAAAGGGGAATTTAGAGTTTCATTGTACTTTTCATCAGTGTTTACACATGACAAGCCCATATGGATGGGAAGCAGTTAAATGCAAATACTTAAATGATTATCACCAGAAGAAATATTTGAGTAAGTTATTTAATTCTTTGGAGTAAAATTATATGTATAAGTAGGTTTTTTTTTTTTTTCCTTTACTAAAAATAACTCTGATCAGGGCATGGTGGTGTAACAGTGTCCCCTTGATACTTTGAATGCAGCCCTTGCTGCTCTGCCACTGCAACTTATTTTTAAAAGGGGCATGTTTCTTTCTCTTCCTCTCCCCTGCTTCTCCCTAATCTTAGTGTTGCACCCAGAGAAAATAAGGTCATCCAAGCCATCCACGTAAAGCCAAAAGAAGCCTTTATTTTAGCTGGCCAACAACGACCTCCCTTACACCTAAAAGCGGTGTGCTGGGGAATCCGCGCTAGTTCTTTTGCTGCCAGCATTTATAGGGAGCAGGAGGGGATTAGGGCGGGGCTATAAGGAGGGGAGGGATTAGGGCGGGGCTGACTCTCCCTCTCCTGATGGCACTGGAGAATCTTTTTGGGGAGTATAACATCAGGGAAACAGGATTACCTTTCTTCCCCATCCTAGACAGAGTTATCTGTCCTGAGCACACACCCACCATTAGGAACAAGTAATCCAGACTTTGGGGATGGCACCAGAAGATCTCAGAAATGACTGTCTCCCAAATTAACAAGTGAGTCACAACTCCAACAGAGACACGTGGAATGTAGCCTTTGAGTCACGTCTATAAAAGCCCCCTGATCCTACTGATGGGCAGAATCACAGCCTCTGGGACAGGAGTCCCTTGTGTTTCTCCTTCGCTAACAAAGCAATAAACTCTCTTTTCCCTTTTTTTTTCTCAAAACCTTTGTTATCGAATTGGCATCAGGGACAGTGGTATGTGCCTTTCATCCCACCTACTGAGGAGACTGAGGCAGGAGGATTTCAAGTTCAAGGTCAGCCTTAACAACTTTGTGAGAGCCTGTCTCAAAAAATTAAAAAGGCTGGGGATGTAAAGCACTCCTGGGTTCAACCACCTGGACTGAAACCATCCTCCTCATCGCTCTGTGTACTCATGTAAGTGAATAAAACCTTAGAAAGTAACATCAGTGAACTTATTAAGTTCAGCGGAATCAGACACTCTCTGTGATCAAAAGCTATTGTTATACAAACAAGCCAAGAATGCCCTCTGTACTTTGGCCCCTAGGTTGTTTATTTCTTCACTGAAGCCTGAAACCCATTAGCCTGAAAGCCCTCTAGCACCAAACATAAATTTTTACCCACGTAGTTATTTTGAGATAGTCTGACAAATAAAATTTTAGACCTTAGAGGCTGCCTGCTTTGCATACCTGCAAAACCTCACCCAACAGCTGCAACCTGATAGGAGAGGATCTAGGCCTGAGACCCAGAGATTCCAGGTAGGTAAGGTAGGGTAGGTTCTCTTACCCTCCTCCCATGCTGGGTGGTCTCAGCCTGTGAGGGGCTTCCCCTCTCATGCGACCTTGGCCAGCCACCACCCTGTAAACCTATTTGTCACGGCTTCCCATTGTCATCCTTTTTCTTGATCAGCCCCAAATTCCTTGAACCCCTAATTCCAAATTCAGTGGGAAAATTATAAAATGCTGCTAATCATGATTGAGAAAAAAATTAAGACAACGAAAAATTGTCAACATCTAATATTCATTGATTGCCGTGAGACGATGAAGGAAGGAAAAGGTATGGGGATCTGACAAGATTCGAAAGATGTCAATCTGGGTTAGATAACCAAATACATCTCAGACCATTTCCAACATGTGTTCAGTGGGAATGGACCATGATCTTGGTTCTCTCAGTTACTAGTTATGGGAACTTGGGCAAATTTTTTCTTTTTTTAAGGTTTCTGAACTTCCAGTTCTCTGTTAAGAGAATGAAGATAATTATGCTTATTGTGAAGCTATTGTGGATTATTGTGACTATCATTTGAGATAACAAATGGAAGGCACCTCGCCCATAGGAGGTTTTCAAAATGTGTTAGCACTCCTCCCTAGATGTGATGGAAACACATTTTTTTTCTTCTTCTAAAGGATTTGAAATACTATCACATTCATCATATATATCATGGATCTTTACAAACAGGCAGTCTTTTCAGCAATACTTTATTAAAGAAAAAGTCAACAATTGAAAAGAAGAAATGGTTCCTCTGAGTCATTTGCCTATGAAAAAGGCTGTTTTATTGTTCCCTTGTCCTTGTCTTTAAAGAAGTCTTTACCACAACAATTGGGTGAGTGGAAGAGTTTCCTTCCTGGTTTCCGCAGTACTTTGGTTTCATTTGCAAGAGAATGGGGTCTGAGGCTAGACAAAACAAAGCCCACAGCACAGCCAGCTGATTCCAGCAGTGTAGCGAAGGCTAGCCACAGAGTCAGCAACCTGAGACCCTGAGCAAAGACCTTGACCTCCCAAGCCCTGGCTGAATTCCCAACAGCAAAGTAAAATATGCCAGAGTCTGGCTTTCTTTTCCTGAGTGTAAAGCATCTCTTAAGGAGTCCAAAACATCTTGAGAATTTAAAAAAAAAAAAAAAAAGGCAACAAAAGAAAGAAAGTTCATCTTGTCATGTAAAGCTGAAAATACAACATTGCTCTCTTCCATTAAAATCCAAATATCAGCCTGGCATGGTGGCACATACCTGTGTTATACTTCCCAAAAAGATTCTCCAGTACTATCAGGAGAGAGTCAGCCCCACCCTAATCTCCCGTCCCTATAGCCCAACCCCAATCCCTTCCTGCGCCCTATAAAAGTTGGCAACAACAGAATTAACGGGCGACTTTCCAGCACCCCGTTTTAGGTGTAAGGGAGGTCATCGCTGGCCAGCTAAAATAAAGGCTTCTTTTGACTTTACGCGATCGGCTTGGATGATTTTATTTTCTTTGGGTACAACACCTGTAATCCCAGCAGTTCAGGAGACTGAGGTAGGAGGATCAAGAATTCAAAGCTGGGGTTGTGGCTCAGTGGTAGAGTGCTTGCCTAGCACACATGAGGCACTGGGTTCGATTCTCAGGACTGCTTATAAATAAATAAAGGCCCATCAACAACTAAAAAATAAACATTTAAAAGCCAGCCTCAGCAATTTAGCAAGGCCCTAAGCAACTAAGTGAAACCCTGTTTCTAAATAAAATACAAAAAAGAGCTGGGGATGTGGCTCAATAGACAAGTGTCCCTGGGTTTAACCCCTGATACAAAAAAAAAAAAAAAAAATCCAAATATCAGACTCATAGAAACAGCAATTGGCAATTTCTCCACATCTTTGCAAACAGCTATTTGATTTTAGCTTCTGAATGGTTATGGAAAATAGTATTCCTACAAGACAGCTCCCCAAGAAAAATGAAGAGAAAGCATGGCTCTGGAGGGAAAATTGGCCAACCATTAACCCTCTCCCAGTGCATTCTTTCCTGATAACAATGGTCCCTGGAGGAAAGGGGTAGATACTGAATGTTGGGCCCTAAACCTTGACCTTCCCCCATGGCAAATTAGTCCTAAACTGGAAGCACAGCAAATAAATGGGCAAGATTGGAGTGCTCATCCCTTGGGGTCTGGTTTTAACCTGTTCAACTAGCCCCTGATGGTCAAAACTGCACTTGCCTGGCTTCCAATGATGACATCATCCTCACTGTACCTATGAAACCAAAATCCCCTCTCTAACTGACAGCCATTTCCCCATCTGGAAAATGGGCCCCAACGGTGTCTGAGTCCGCCAAAGAATAAAGGCTTCTCTGAATCGGATGAGGTCTGCTTCAAGTCCTTTTGCACTTACAGCTTCCATTCCGCAAGGAGAGCTGTAATGCTGATGTCTGAAGTGTTAATTCAGAAAAATTGATGTAAGAGATTCCTTGCATGCATCAAAGAACCCCCTTCGCTCCAAATTTCTACCATGTGTGGGACAGAAAATAGTCTCCATTTTGCTAACGACTTCCTATGGAACTTCAAAACATTTTTAGGATTTTTGTTCCAAAACTATTCATTCCAGGCAAAAACCTGGAGAATATTTGCTGTAAGCAAAAGCAGGACAGAATTTAGTCAGAATATAACCTACGTACTGGAAGAGGTCTCAGGGTGCTCAGCTTCTTTATTCACTTATCCTGCACTCTAGACCCCCAATAACATTTGGATTCGATTTTAAATCCATCAAACTGTCACAAGAGAAGAAATGTCTCTGGAGAAGGGTCCAGGAGAGGGGAACTCAACTCAGGACCAGCAGGATTCTTGGCATATGTGACCGAAAAGAATTTCAGCCAGACAAAGGCATAGACAGAGGTCTATTTAAGAAGGTAGATGCACATTCAAGGGGGATGCGGCTGTCTCAAGAATTAGGAGCCCTGTCTTGGGCTGGGGGTCCAATATTTATAGAAGGACTGTATCAGGGGCCGGACTGGAGGTGGAGCCAGGGTAGAGCTGCACAAATTCCCCTCGGTTCTCCTTGAACTTTCGTATGTTTCTCAGTTTACAAGATCATGGACCAAGGGCAGGAGATTCACAACTGTACTTTCTGCATCTCAATGGCTTGTGGACGTTTCCTTTAAGATTCAGTCTTTATGGGGCTGGGGATGTAGCTCAGTTGGTAGAGTGCCTGCCTTGCAAGCACAAGGCCCTGGGTTCAATCCCCAGCACTGCAAGAAAAAAAAAAAAAAAAGATTCAGTCTTTATTCTAAATCCCTATCTCAAAACTGTCAACACACGCACACACACACAAATACACTCTCACACGCATATCCAATATCCAAAAAGCTCTGCTACACATGCCCAAGGATCTAATGCCACCTAAAGGCAACACTGACAAATTGCAAGAGAATATATTAAAACTTTTCACTTTTGGATACAAACATGAATATATTCTTAGCTTACTGTATTTCTGTGTTATTTCCATATTAAACCTATTAAAGTCAATGACAGTGTCATTAACAAGTCCAGTATAAGCAAAATTAAAATGCCAAAGTTACTACCCAGGAGGAAAAAGTGTGTGTGTGTGTGTGTGTGTGTGTTTCTGTTTTGTTGGGGTCCAGAAAATGATACCTTAGCGCTTTGACATGCTGAGAGGTCCATGTTTTGCTTTGAATGTAGCCCTTGATGCTCCACCACTGCAACTTATTTTTAAAATGGAAGGCCAGGCACGGTGGCGCATGCCTGTATTTTCAGCGGCTTAGGAGGCTGAGGCTGGAGGATCTCGAGTTCGAAGCCAGACTCAGCAAAAGTGAGGTGCTAAGCAACTCAATGAGACCCTGTCTCTAAATAAAACACAAAATAGAGCTGGGGATGTGGCTCAGTGGTTGAATGTCCCTGAGTTCAATCCCTAGTACCAAAAAAAAAAAAAAAAAAAGAGGTCTTGGAAATTTCCTCAAATTCAAGGTCCCTCTGATCTTCCCTGACTTCTTCCCCTCCCAGTACAGATAGAGGCTTTCTCTAAGGTTCCTTTATCAACCTGAAGGAATTCACAGAAAGATAAACCGGAGAAACCCAATTGCCTTCAGTCTTCTTAGCTGAAATTTTATTAACCAGAGATTAAACTCATCTCAAGAAGGAAGTGTGAAAGTCAAACATCACATCTGAACTCCAGAAGAACTTTGTCCTAGGCCATCGTCTGGTCTTTTGGGCCCATTCATTTGCACTAAAGATAATTTACTATCCCTCTAAAATTACCTGCACTCCCACCTCCCTCTCCCCTATGAAGAGGGCATTTTAAATGTCAACCAGGTGACCCTGTTTCAGGTCTCAAACTTTGTGTATGACTCCCATGCTGTGAATTTCCCTCCATGCACATAAATTTGTGGGTGTGTTTTTCCCTCCTTATTTGAACTATGGTCGGTTCATTTCAGTGAACCTCAGAGAGCAGAGGAGAAATGCCTCTTGGCATGTTTGTTCAGCATTACAGTAATCAAATAAATATAAATAAAACTCCATACGAACAAGTTTTTTAAAAATTCAGTGCTAGATGCCAAAATGTAGGAGCAACTCAGGTGTCCTCTGAAAGGTTAACAAGATGCGGCATCTATGTGCATACAGAGGAACATTAGTCAACTTGAAAAGGAGGAAAATTCTGATGCACTCCACACCGTGGATGAAATGAAGATGTCATGCTAAATAAATCAGTCACAAATGGAGGAATATTATATGATTCTATTTATGAGATACCTAGAATAATTAAATTTACAGGGACCTAAAGCAGAATGTTGGTTGCCAGTGGCCAGGGAGAGTAGGATGAGGGGGATGGTGTTTAGAGGATGGAGTTTCAGTTTGGAAAGATGAAAAAGCTCTGAAAATGGATGGTGTTGATGCTAACTTTAACAAGGTGCATGAATTTAGCACAGAACTGCACTCAAAAGTGGTTAAAATAGTAAGTTTTGTGTTATCATATTCTATCATTATGAAAAAAATGCTGCATGAGAAACATTGATATTACTCACTGCTGATGGATTAAAAGTGATGAGCATTTCTGGAAAATAAGGGGACCATACAATCTAGGCACCATGGCACAAATCTGTAATCCTAGTGGCTCGGGAGGCTGAGGCAGTAGGATCGTGAGTTCAGAGCCAGCCTCAGCAACTTAGGGAGGTTATAAGCAACTCAATGAGACCCTGTCTCTAAATAAAATACAAAACAGGACAGGGGATGTGGCTCAGAGGTTGAGTGCCGCTGTGTTCAATCCCCGGTACCAAAAAAAAAAAAAAACCCCAAAACAACAACAACTATGAGGGGACCATACATAGCAAGAAGTTTTCAAATGTTTATGTCTTTTGATTAATTTTGTGTGTAGGTCTTTATCCAAAATATATAGAACAGAGATACATTCAAATAATTATGTACAAGGATGATTGTAACCTTATTTATTATAGAGAAAAAGATACACATAATAATTCAACCTACAAACACTATCACAGGGGATTATAAAAAGAATTTATGGAGAACCCAAGTGGATTGGTGTGTTGCAAAGATAGCCATTTATGAAGAGTGTTTAGAGACATACATCATTAAATGGAAAAAGGAGAATTTCTGTGTATTTCATAAATATTCTGTATTTCTCAGTCTTAAGGGAAAAAATAAACACATCTGGGTTTTTAGCAATTTGTGATTTGAGAAGAGTTGAAATAATTTGTTATTCGAAATATGTCATGAAGTTATTTTATTTAAGAAAAATCTTAGAACAACTCACAGTCACTTTATGCTATAACACACAATGGCCAAAATTCTATTCTGCTTTATTTTAATGAGAAAGCTATTGAAAATTTTTAAGGCTTTTGTTAAGATATAATTAGCCTTTTATTTCACAGAAAAAATCATTTGGACATTCAAAATGGTTAAAAATGCACATTGTTATTTCCTTACCATAGTAGGAATCCTCTAAGACTGGAAATGTAAGAGGCCCTTAACAGAGTAAATAAGTTTCATTTAAAAATTATAATCTCTCTCTGATTACCCTGAGATTTCATTTGAATTTAACTTGGTACAACTTTTATTAAACATAATGCTTGTACTCACAGTAAATAATATAAACATTTGTCTCTATGACAAAATAATGCCTTAAAATATTGATTGCTTTATTCAATCAGCATTTACTAGACACAGTCTAGGTAGTAGAGCTATAGCAGTGAACAAAACAGATAAAAATACCTGCTCTCATGGGCTGGAGATATAGCTCAGTTGGTAAAGTACTTGCCTTGCAAGCATGAGGCCCTGGGTTCAATCCCCAGCACAGCAAAAAACCAAAATGAACAAAAAAACCCTGCTCTCATAAAATTACAATCTAGTGAGGAGGAAATAGTTGTCTATAAATATCCTCTAAACCTACCCTGAAGTGACCTGCATCCTTTTACCAGGATGAATATACACTGGGAAAACACAAATAGGCAAATCTGGGATAGTTACTAGACATTGCTCTGAGTTGAGGCTAATCTCTGGAGACCTGAAGAAGCACTGTGGTCCACCAAACATTCATAATGGGGGGTCCTCGAGGTCAGGTGACAATGCAGTGGACCCCCAAAACCTGCAGCCCCAGTTCTGATGACATTCTGAGTCTCTGAAGAGTTGAAATAAACATCCTTGGCAACTGGAGAATCCTCACATGAAACATAAGGAGAGTGGAACAGAAAGAAGATATGCAAGCCCATCTGCAGTGACATGGCTTGGTGGCACACACCTATCATCCTAGCTACTTGGGCAGCTGAGGCAGGAGGATCAAAAGTTTGAGGCCAGCCTGGCAACTTAGTGAGACCCTGTCTCCAAATTAAATAAATAGGGCTAGGGATGAAGCTCAGGAGTAGAGTGCCCCGGCTTCATTTCCCACTACCAAATTAAATAAATAAATAAATTCATCACAGTGTCTTTTCTTTTCCATCCAGGTAGTTGATCTATACAAAGTGATCATAGCAGTAGGGATGGAGTCTACGATGCCCTCCATAACAGGAACTCTCCTTAACAAGGCTGATACCAGCTACAGCTGCTGCTGAATTCCTAACCTGCCAACAGCAAAGGGCAACGCTGAGCCACTGGTGTGGCACCACTCCTGAGAGCAGAGGGTGGGTACCAGCCAGCTGCTTAATGGCAGGTAGATAATACTGAGCCTCTCCCATTCCAGAAGGAACAAATCAGACACATGCTCAGGATGCACTTTTGTCCTCCATGCCTCCTGAGCATCTCCCAGCACCACCGTCTGTGGGCTCGCAGAAGGCCTTGCTGGTGAGCATGGTACTTCATTCAACAGTACTTTTGGAAACCATTCTGAAGTGGGGGGAAAAGGAGCAATTGCTCATGCTCCTGGAATCCACTAGGCTTGCCACATAAATCATCAGTCAGAAGCAACTGGCCTGATAGAATGGAGGAATAGCTTACTGAAAAATCTGATATGGCTTCAACTGGGAGACAGCATTCCTTACTACAGTGCGCAGCAGGCCCTGGAACCAGCTCTCAATGTGTGCTCTGCTCTTCCCCCATGGACATAATGCATGTGATAGTCTGTAGGGTTTCTTCCACATCCAGCGTGGGTGAGGGAGAGGGTTTCTGTCAGAGGGATGAGCCGGCTGTAGATTAATCACTAGAAATTTATTTAATAAAATAAACACAAGGGACAATTACCTTTTTTAATCAAAGGGGACATAATGGATTGAGCCATGTTAAGATCTGGCTTCTAACAACATGGAGAAGCCCACCTTCCCTTTACTTATAGTCTTACAGGTAAAGGGGGACCAGGTGGAGCTGCTTCTAGAGAAACAGGATGGGGTGGAGTTAAGGAAGTCATTTGTGCTAGTAGGACCTCCCAGCAGGATCAGCATTTCCTCAGGCAGTGAGCCTCTCTGCACAGAAGTCACAGACCCCAGGCTATCTGAAACAGTCTCTCATGACTGCCAGTTCCTGGAAGTCAGACTTCCGTGTCCCTTGGCTCAGCCAAGCCTGATTCTGCTAGTCAGGGATGGCTTCCCACAATAGTCCACTCAATAGAAATGGGAGTAGCCCTCTACCTCTGAGACTTGGTAGCCCTGTCTGAGATTTAGGGTCTCATTCTCACTCTTGGGCTACGCTAGTGCAGAGGACTTCATTCTCAAAGAGGAATGTTGCCACCGGGATCCAACACTAGTCATATCAAATTGGAAGCTGAGACTGTCACCAACAGGTAGAGAGGGAAGTCACCAACAGCTATAGAGACTGTCACCAACAGCTATAGAGACTGGAAGAATTTATCCAATGACCACAGGAAAACTGGATGTGAGGAAGGACCCTCTAGAACCCTGGAGATCCTCTGGGATGTCTCATTGCTTCTCTTTTCATAAAAGTCTGGACTATTATGGACTCAGGCCCTTTCATGTAAAAGTCGGAGTCATCCAATCATGAAAAGAATTCCAAACAATCAAAGGGCCAGATGGAATGGGTATGGAATAAGGAAATACCACCCTTGACCTTGTAATCACTTATGGAAATAGGGACCATATGCATTTTAAAACGTACACACATACACTACACACACACACACACACACATACAGAGTGTATTAACTCTATCAGATTTTTCTTTGTCCTTCAGATTTTTTCTCTTTCCTTTCCCCACTATGTTGAATGAAAATTGGTAGTGCTTAATTTTACGTTTTAGTTCATAGGTCACCAGGTCCATAAGGAACCACTCCCTGGGAAGATCGCAGGATGGCTTAACTGAAGAACCTTGACACAAATACAATTGCTGACTTTTCTAGGACTTTGCATCTCTCCTTGCTGGGAAGACAATGCAGTGTTTATTATTTATTTATTTATTTATTTATTTATTTATTTTTATATTGGAGATTGAACCCGGAGGCACTTTTACCACTGAGCTACATCCCCAGCCCTTTTTATTTTTTATTTTGAGATGGTGTCTCACTAAGTTACTTTAAGCCTTGCTAAATTGCTGAGGCTGGCCTCAAACTTGCTATCCTCCTACCTCAGCCTCCCTAGTCACTGGAATTACAGGGGTGCACCACCACATCTGGCAAGAGGACAGTATTATTGTTCATAATGGGTAGTTGCTTCATGTTAGGCAGAATCGTGAAGTTGCTATTAAATTCATACAAGGGTAAGAATGGATCCTGAATGGCAAAGGGGCTAGAAAAATCCATTTTCTGCCCTTCCTAAGCTCTATTCTACATCAGAAGGAAATATAGTTCCCCAGTTCCTGCTTTCCCTGGCTTCCAGGTAGGCCTAGCCAATGAGAGGCACTGGCAGAAGGTGGTTATTCATGACTCTGCCTCTGCAGCAGCTGGGGAAGTGGCTGTGTAACATCCTTAGCATCAGTGCCTTCTGATAGCCTAGCCTGCCCCAGCTCAGTGGGACGGTGGAGGCTCCCTCTGGCCTGTTTTCCAGATTTGGGAAAGCCCCTCCCTTCCAGCTGTCTTCCTGCTCCAGGGGTGGCAGTAGTTTCCTGTGCTGCAAGTCTTTGGGTTGCTCAATGCCCTACACTTGGTGTCTCTGCTTTTCCATCACTTGTTTGTGACAGTTTGATTCTCTGTATTAAAATGATCTCTGATTGGGGCTGGGTTTGTGGCTCAGTGGCAGAATGCTTGCCTAGCAAGCGTGAGGCACTGGGTTTGATCCTCAGCACCACATATAAATAAATAAACAAAATAAATGCATTGTGTCCATTTACAACTATAAAAAATTTTTTTAAAAATTATCTCTGATGAAAGATCTTGAGTGTTTTCTGTTTTCCTGCATAGACCCTGAATAAAACACATAAATATAATATAAACAAATATATATTTCATTATCTACTATGTCAAAATCTTTGGGGAGTTGGTAGGAGTTTTAAATATAGAAGATATCAAAATCATCTCGATACTTAAGATTTGTCACAATCATCTCTTTAACAAATCAGTTACTAATTTCATAAAATATGAAAAAGTCTTGTCCTTATGTAAACTAAAAAGCACTTTAATGTAAGATGATGCTTTTATTTACATGAATATTGTTGAGTTTTTTTCTTGTAAAGTGGCAAAGAAATGACCTTTAAACTTCAGTTTCCTTATTTTAAATAATATTTGTACATGCTTACTCAGAGAAGTCCATTTCCCAAATTTTACATTCAACCAAGCACCAAATATGTTCTTCCAGACATTTTTTCTTCTCCTTAAATTTGCATGTGATGTTGCAAATAGACCAGATGTTACTGATTTGTTTTTCTTTAACTAATCAGCATTATTGGTACAAAACATTTGAAGACTGAGATGCCTTTCAACTCTCCTTACCCTTTGAAGACCAAGCTGAGTCCTGCCAATGCTAAGAGAAACTTGAACTACACAAAGCTCAAGTTCAATGAAGCTAAAAATTTTTAAATCTGCACATGGCCCAAAGCTAGCTGATAATTTCACATCTGGCTCTAGATACCATGCCACCAAATAAGATGGATTTCTCTCTCTGTCTTTGTCTCTCTCTCTCTCTCTCTACTCTTGTGGAAGTTTTCTATTTAATTACAATTCTATTTAATAACTTGTGATTTTGACCAGATGGTTTCAGTATTATACCACATTGAAATGCAAGAAGGCAACCAGCATGTTTGGCCTCTGCATTCTGTCATGATGTTTTATTACTGATCAAATGAGATAACCTGTCACCGAATAATATATATCCATCTCCCTTCATTTATTCAGTTTTAGTGTTCTGACAGTCAGCCACAGGTACGTGAAGAATCCAGGTCCAATGTATTGAAAGAAGCCAAGACCAGCAGTATGACAGTGATCAAACCCAAGTGTTTGAATCAGTGAGACCTGAGTGTCCCAAGTCTTGTTCCTGGCTGTGTTATAATAGTGAAATAAAAGTATCTATCTCACTGAGTTGTGAAGATTAAATAAGAAAATACATGTAAAGAGTGGAATGCGCTAGTTTGCTAGCATGCACAGAACGTGTTCACTCAGCTGTTGCTATTTGAATACATTTTTCAAAACAAACTTTTTGCATGTTAGAGAATTTTTTACATAACATGAAAGATGGAGATAAGACATTCCTAAGTGTGGGTAAAGCCATGTAACTTTTTGGGTCAGTGAACACTTTGGCTCACCTGTATATATTTTTGTTCTGTTTTGGTTTGATTGCTTTGTTTTTTGAATAGTTAGTACCTTTACACAATTCAAAATTCAAAAAGCACTGAAAGGTACAAAGTGAAAGGTATCTACTGAGAAAGGACTTCCTTGCACCCCTGTGCACCAGTTCCACGGTTCCACTCCTCTTGAGGTAAAGGGTGTGGACACTGATGAATCCACCCGAAGGTAGATTATGCAAATATATTATGAATATTGTCCTCTCCTACACCATTAGTAGCATACTGTGCACACTTGACTTTTACTTCACTTGCTATCTTTGCTTCACACTATATCTTATATGTCATTCCATATCAATCTGGCTGCATAATATTCCATACTTTATTTAACCCATCCTTTATTAATATAAAATTAGGCTGTTTCCAAGCTTTGGCTATGATAAATAACGTTACTACAAATAATCTCATGTATGTAACCACATCATATATATGCATTTGCTATATTTATAGGATAAAATCTGTATGTGTAGAACAAATTCCCAGAGGAAGATCTGCTGGGTCAATGAGCATGCATAATTGTAATGGTGATGATGTTTTGCAAATTGTCCCCAGTAGAAATTACATCATTTTATAAATTAATAAACAATGTGTCTGGACACTTTCAAAAGAAAAATTTTTTTCAGAAGTATGAACAGTCAAAAGATTCAGCTGACCCAACAGATCTTAAGCCTATCTAGACCAGCTTGGAGATTCACATCTTTTCTTTTTTTTTTTTTTGGTGATAAGCTGCATGTAGGAGGAGATCTCAGAGAGATTTCTTTTTGTTTCCATGGTAACACTTACCTACTTAGAAGCCTCCAATTATTGTTCCTAGGTTACAACAGTAAAAACTCTGGATTAAAACATTCTGCCCACTCCATGTTTTAAAAAAGGAAGAGATCAGAAAATCCACGTAGGAAAACAGTGGTGTGCACGCTGCTGCGGCTGCTTGAGAAGTGTTCAATATAGGCATTTCCTAGTGGGTATTTGAGGTATATTTTTCTGCTGGCTGAGGTTCTCTTTAGGTTTGCCTGTTGCTTTTGAGAAAGAGACTCTAATTTGTTTTCCTTACTGGCTGTACCTGGACAGGGTGTAGGAAAAGAGTGAGTGAGTGTGAATTTGCCTTTAATTTTCAGTTCCTCCTTTAAGCTGAGAAATTTGCCAAGTTTTGTTATGGCCCTTGATGAACTTCAATGCATTTGAAATTTTTTTTTGCTTCTGAGACTTCGATGATAAGGAACTGTTTTCCAAAGACAAAACCAATGTGGTCTATTTGTCCAATTCTCTTTTTCACTTCAGCCGTAATCAGAAAAAGTGAAATTTAACTGAGTTGCTGGAAAAAATCTCACAGGGCGGAAGTAAACACGTGTACAACTATTGGTGTTTTTAGATGCAGAGGAAAAAGTCCCTCTAAGATGTCCTACCATAAAAATATCAGCAGTGTGTACGTTTGTGTTTCTGGCACTTGTGTCCACATGTGAAAATCTGCCTGCTTGATGACTCCGTTACTGGCACAGAGGTGCACGCCTGTAACCCGAGCAACTTGGGAGACTGAGGCAGGAGGATCCCAAGTTCGAGGCCAGCTTGGGCAACTTAGCGAAACTCTCATCAAAATAAAAAGGGCTGGAGATGTAGCTCAGAGGTATAGCATCCCTGGGTGCAATCCCTAGCATTGCAAAAGAAAGAAATGACTGTAAACGTATTTGTTTGTGACACTGAGCAGCTTATTTGTGTATGTGTTCCCCCGTGCAGATGAACCGTCTTCTACAATGTAGGCCAAACAATAGAAGGTATTTAAAACAACAACAAAAAAAGCTTCTACCTATGAATATAAGCTTTCCCTAGAATAACCTTCTTTTACAGTGTGAATCATGAACTAACATTCAAAGATCAGGTCTGATTTAGTTGATCCGGGTTTATAATGCTTTCCAGAGTGAAGGTTTTTGTCTGTGCTGTTTCTTTTGTTGTTGTTGTTGAAAAGTTTATTTAACGAAAAGTTTAATATGAAAACATCCATGACCTGTTTTTTCATGTCTGGAGAGGGGACACGGATTTCTTGGGGATTGAACCCAGGGGCCCTCTACCACGGAGCCACATCCCCAGCCCTATTTTGTATTTTTATTAAGAGACAGGGTCTCACTGAGTTGCTTAGGGCCTTGCTAAGTTGCTGAGGCTGGTTTTGAACTCGCGATCCTCCTGCCTCAGGGTTCCAAATGCTGGGATTACAGGTGTGCGCCACAGCATCCAGCTCAGATTTCTCTTCTGAACAGCCACTATTTAAACTTGTTCCAAGGCTTCTAATATGGTGATACTATTTCCTCATATTACCACCATTCCAATATTGTTCTGCTGCCCACGAGTTGCCATCTCCACACATTCATCTATCACAAGATTCATAAAGGGGTCAAATCCCTGTAATATTCCTTGGACATGCCTGCCACCATTTAATTTCAATGATAACTTCTTGTCCATAAATTTTTTCAGCTCAGGAGGATGAGCTTTGCTCTGCAGGCTCGGAGTTGCTCTTTTGTGCGCTGTTTCTTTATTGTATAAAAATTTGTCTTTGAATGGTGGATAACTTGTAATTTCAGTTAAAAGAGGAGGAAAAAAGGCAAACCTAGTCTATTGTGTGACAATAACTCAAATCAGTTATTTGCCACACTAGAGAACAAAAATTTGATTGATGTGACACATGTTGTGCTTTTCACCTGTTTTAACATCATAAATGCAGCTACCAAAGCATTTTCTGACTGCATTATAGTCAATACAGCCCCCTAATCTTTTCAAGGCTCTCTCCATGCACAAGAAGTAAACTAAAGTGAACTATAGCAAATGAAGTGCAATTATTTTATTTGCATCAATAATAGTTCTTTTTTAAAAAACTAGTAATAAAACTCCAGCAAGTACATTTTTATAGATAATTGCTCACAGTAGCTCAGGACAGGACAAAAGGAAACTTAGTAGTTCCTTCAACTAACCAAAACCAATCTTAAAAATAATTTTGACTTGAGTTCTAAATCTAATTGCATCCCTCCGCCCAAGATGTAGCAATTAGAGAAAATGCCATTTTATTTTTTTTCTTTATCAAGAATTTAACTGATAAACAAATTGAAATGTCTGCTTCTATGTACCAAGCAACATTTTTTCCTTTTTCACAGTTCTAGGGATCAAACCCAAGGCTCCAGAAATACTAGGCAAATGGTCTACCACTGAGTTATACCCCAGTCCTTCAAGCAACATTTTAAAAAAGAATAGAAGGCAATTTGGTCAGAGATTAAGACATGCTTCTTTGTTTATATTTGTTTTATTATATTTTTCTTTGAAAAAGTAAAACTAGCTTTAAATGGTCATTGGTTTTATTTCAGGAATATTGTTGCCAAATCTTGGTCTTTATTCTTGATGCCAATCCAATAATGAGGACGTGATTTTGAGAATAAGGAAAAAGGTTTATTGCTTTCCCGGCAAAGGAGAAACACAGGGACTCCAATCCCAAAGGCTGTGATTCTGCCCATCAGCAGGAACAGGGGGTTTTTATGGAGGTGATTCAGAGAAAATGAGATTAGGGAGGAGAGATCAGGAAAGAGAGAATAGGGAAAAGAATATCAGAGGGAAAGATCAGGAAGGACAAGTTTAGGGAAGAGAAGGTCAGGGAGTAGAAGGTTGGGAAAAAGAAAAAAAAATGTAAGTTTCGAGGAAAAAATGTAAAAAAAATGTAGAAAAAATGTAACCACGAGGGATATAGTTGAAGCATCAAGTGAACCCCTGTTACATTTCCCTACTGTCAATTTCTAGCTTCCATTTCTATGGAAAGTGGGCAACAACATCTCCAAGCTACTTCCTGCTGAAAGGGGGTGAAGTTGGGTGAAATGACCCAAAGTCCTTGCTCTCTATCATTAAGGGCATTCAGCATCACAGCAATGCCCTGGTCCACAGGGGCAGATGACAGGTGACTGGACAAGGCATACATAGGGCAGGGATCATGCTAAGCCA
>JAJEJO010000116.1:655611-678424 GCA_020662805.1 Glaucomys volans
ACCTTAAGATTTCATCTTACCCCAATTAGAATGTCTTTTATTAAGAACACAGGCAACAACAGGTGTTGGCGAGGATGTGGGGAAAAGGGTACACTCATACATTGCTGGTGGGAGTGCAAGTTGGTGCAGCCACTCTGGAAAGCAGTGTGGAGATTCCTTAGAAAACTTGGAATGGATCCACCATTTGACCCAGCTATCCCACTCCTTGGCCTATACCCAAAGGACTTAAAATCAGATTACTACAGTGATGCAGCCACATCAATGTTCATAGCTGCTCAATTCACAATAGCTAGATTATGGAATCAACCTAGATGCCCTTTAGTAGATGAATGGATAAAGAAACTGTGGTATATATACACAATGGAATATTACTCAGCCATAAAGAAGAATGAAATTATGGCATTTGTAGGTAAATGGATGATGTTGGAGACTGTTATGCTAAGTGAGATCAGCCAATCCCAAAAATCCAAAGGCCGAATCGTCTCACTGATAAATAAATGATGATGCATAATGCGGAGAGGGGAAGGGTGGCAAGAAGGGAGGAAGGATAGATAGCATGGACGGAAGGGAGGGGTGGGGTTGGGGTGTGGGGGTAAAAATAATAACAGAAATTGTGACAGATACCATTGCCCTGTGTACATGTATAAATGCACAGATGGTGTGACTCTACTTTGTGTACAACCAGAGAAACAATAGCTGTCCTCCATTTGTGTTCAATCAATAAAAAAAAAACAATCAAGATAGCAAAGCATTACTTTTTTGTAAACAATGATTACAAAAACAATTAGTATTTCAGCCAGTCTCTGAAAACCATGAGGATGGTAACTCATGATCTTATCAGTAAAAACAGATCAAGGTCATCAATGTAGGAGGTTAGGAAGATTTGTAGGTCTATGAAATCAAATTTAAATTAACTCAGGACAAATTTGCAACTCTCTTGATCACTATTATTAGGCAAGGAACTCTCACACAGGAACCCTTCCTTTATAGCCTCCAGCTTTACTTACCTTTAGTAAGGCTCACACAAGTGTACACCTTAAGTTACATTAAAAAAAACCAACAACACATTGTTTTCATTTTAAATGTCAATGTAGGGGCTGGGGTTGTGGCTCAGTGGTAGAGCACTTGCCTAGCACGTGTGAGCACTGGGTTTGATTCCCAGCACCACATAAAAATAAAAAAAGGGTTAATCAACAACTAAAAATATATATATATTAAAGAAATGTCAATGTAGGACAGTGCTTTTAGGCTATACTCTCTTCCATGTTTAAGAGCAAGTTGGTCAAAACTGACCTTGGTCCTATCTGTTCTTAAGAGTCAATTGAGGTTCCTCAGAGATCACTCTTGGGGACATGTGGGAAACCTCCTGGCTCCTTTAGCTTTCCTCTACCAGTGGTGCCACTTGCCAGGATGGGTTGGGATCTGGCTGACCATACATGGCTTCTCTTGGAAGCATGAGGGACATTTTCGTCTCCAATGACCCTACTCTTTGCAGAATGTGCACTGGTTGACATCCTGTTCTCTAAGGTCCTCTCCATCTCGCTGATCAGGAAATTGGGGTCGAATTGTTCTCTGAGTCCTGGCTGACCTTAGAGGGCAAAGGCCAAAATGTTGGCTGATTTTTCCTTGACCCTTTTACTTCCTTGACTTTGGTCTCCAAGTTTTTGGTTTTAAACACCCAGCAAACCAGTTTCACCAGTCTTAAAGAGGAAGTAAGAGGTTATAACTTCAATATCGGTACCTGTAAAGATACCCCTTTCATTTAACTGAGGTTAGTATTGCTATACTCAAAGAAAATAAAATCATCCAAGCCAGTCACATAAAGCCAAAAGAAGCCTTTATTTTAGCTGGCCAGCGACATTTGCCCTTACTCCTAAAAGCGGGGTGCTGGGAAATCGTGCGCCAGTTCTTTTATTGCCAACTTTTATAGGGCACAGGAAGGGACCAGGGTGGGGCTATAGGGAGGGGACTATAGCAGGGTGGGGCTATAGGGAGGGGAAGTGGTTGGGGAAGGGGTTGGGGTGGGTTCTAGGGAGGGGATCTGGGATTGGGGCGGGCTATAGGGAAGGAATTTGGGATTTGGGGTGGGGCTGACTCTCCCAATCACGATGGAGAATCTCCCTGGGGAACATCAACATTCCAATCTGTTTTCTGTCTATAACAGTATTAGTACTTACTAGAAGTCAGCATTACATATACTATCTGTCCTGTAGTTGATGGTTTATTATCTCAAATTAACCTAGGTTGGTTTTTTATTTTTTTAGAAGGAGTACTATTATACCGGACAAGAATGATATCATCCAAGCTGTTCACGTAAAGCCAAAAGAAGCCTTTATTACAGCTGGCCAGCGATGACCACCCATACACCTAAAAGTGCTAAGGAGGGGGATCGTGTGCTAGTTCCTTCATTGTCAGCATTTATAGGGAAAATGACGTGTGAGTGGGGTGGGCGGTATAATCACTGTTTCTAGCTAATGCAAGCAAGTCACGCTACAGAAGCAGATGTTAGTGATTAGTGGTTAGCTATCTCTCCCTCCTGATGGTACATTTAGGCCTTTAGGGACTTTCCAACTTCCTTAATTTAAAGGTCACCTCTTGGTATCCAGGAATTGTTTGTTCCATTTCTGGGACATGGTATTTGAGAATTGTATTTCTTGGGAACTATAACAGTATCTCTGCAAAGCACTAATGGGCAACAGTTATAAAGTTTATAAGAAAATACAGCCGGGCATGGTGGCGCATGCCTGTAATCCTAGCATTTGGGAGGCTGAGGCAGGAGGATTGCAAGTTCAAAGCCAGCCTCAGCAACTTAGCGAGGTCCCAAGCAACTCAGTGAGACCCTGTCTCTAAATAAAATACAAAATAGGGCTGGGGATGTGGCTCAGTAGTGGAGTGCCCCTGAGTTCAATCCCTGGTTAAAAAAAAAAAAAAATACAAAATGAAATTAACAAAGCAAAGACATATTCAGTTTGTGTACTAGCTATGAACCAAGAAAAATGACTTTTATAAACTTGACCTAACTTTATATAGTTATATATTATATCCCCTGTTTGAGATCACAGTGATCTTTACAACAAAAATCAATCTTTTGAACACAACTTTAAATGAACTAAAGTCTAACCTATTTTGGACCATTCTAACATGGAGTAAGGTGTGAGGCATAGCCTTATCTCAGGTAAGGTGGGGCTCTTCGCAAATACACACGATACAACATTACATCTCAAACATGAATCAAAGAAAGGCTAAGAGAGCTTTTAACTTTCTTTTTCTTTCTTTTTTTTTTGTACTGGAGATTGAACCCAGGGGCACTCCACCACTGAGCCACATCCCCAGCCCTATTTTGTATTTTATTAGAGACAGGGTCTCACTGAGTTGCTTAGGGCCTCACTGAGTTGCTTAGGGCCTCACTAAGTTGCTGAGGCTGACTTTGAACTCGTGATCCTCCTGCCTCGGCCTTCTAAGTGCTGGGATTACAGGCGTGCGCCACCACGCCCGGCTTAACTTTCTTTTTGTGAAAAAAGTGGCAGAACGCTTCCATGTTGTGCAGTGTCACCTTTAAACAGATCAGGCTCTCCTTATGACCTTCCAAAAAATAAATTTAAATTCCATTGTGAGAGCAACACAAAATTGTATATGTAACTTATTGACAACAGGTTACTTTATCCATCTATAAAACATCAAATACATGAATAAATACCAACTAAATTTTTTATTTCCATACAAACCTGAGACTTTTGCTACACCTAATTTTAGTCTGGACAACACCAACCTGGCAAAGTGTTCTCCAAAGCTTTACATTTAAGTAAGTTTAACTTTTAAAGTACAATTTAGAATCCAGAGTGTACAGTCACAATAATCACAGGTCTGTATGGGCTAACAAAAATCAAAGGATAGCCTTAAATCTCTTATACCATAACACTTAGACAAGGCTTAGGCAGTTCTCAGATGCATACATGTACCTAGTCACATTTATTTAGGGTGTCAATTATATTGTTATAACCTAAGTAACAGTTGTTTGTTTAACCAGTTACAAAGTAATCATATGTTAACTATAACAGGGATGTTTTCATGGGGAACTGGTTAGCAAGCATAAAGAAAATTTGAAAGGATACAGTAATAGCAGATATACAGAGCAGCCAGGATTCATAGAACTGAGAAAAGGAAGAGGATCCTTAGTGTTGACATCCCATCTTGTTGGAACAGCACTGGATGGCGAAGTCTGCAGAGGTACCACGCTGGTAAAACCAGAAAATCACTCATTGGCATGCTGCCAGGGTTGGGGGTGTTGTTCACGGAGAAATACCCTGTCATCGGCACTCTACTGAGAAGTCACCAAGAGGTGCCATGAGAAGCTGCTTTTAAGAAGGCTCCCCATGCTAATGGCCCCTGGATCAGCTATGGGAGCCTGCAAGGAAAGTGCACCTCACTCAGGAAGAGCAACTCCTTTCTTCTGCATCTCCCCAGCAGCTCTGCTGGCAAAACTTAACATCAGGCCTGAAGCAAAATGACCAGCTTTATTATCAGAATCAGGCAATAAAGGACAGACTTAGAGCTGAGAGTAATAAATCAGACATTGGCACAAAGTGTTTATGGAATTTTCTTAAATACTCCTTTTGAAGAAATATCTTCTGGCAGCATTATTCTGCTATAGTACACAGAAGTTTGCCAGAGATGGAAGAATTTTGCAAGTGAAAGGAGGCTACTTAACAAATGTAAAAGGAATGTTTGAATATCTTGCCAGCTTTTTTTGGTCCAGAATAAAGGACTGAAGGTAGTAGTGTCCTAGATCTTGCGGATGATGTGGAAATATGTTACTAGGTAAACTTCAGCTCTACAAATGTAACGGGAATTACAACTAAAGTAAAAGTTTATTTTATAAAAGCGTGTTGCATATTGTATGAAAAAGATTCTTAGATGTGTTTTCATATATGGAAATCTACTCGTTGGTAAAGGAAGCTTAATAGGTGGTGGTTAAACATGTTGAAATTTTCAAATTGGATTGTGTGTGTGTGTGTGTGTGTGTGTGTGTGTGTTGTGTCTGTGTGTATGTGTTACTGGGGATCAAACCCAAGGCCTGGCACATGCTAGATAAACACCCTACCACTGAACTATATCCCAACTCTTGCTATTATTTATTTATTTATTTATTTATTTATTATTTTGGGGAAGGTCACTGGGGATTGAATCCAGGGGTGTTTTACCATTGAGCTATATTCCCCTCTTCCTTTATACGCGCTTTTTTTTTTTTTTTTTTGAGACAGGGTCTCACTAGGTTGCTGAGGCTGTCCTTGAATTTGTGATCCACATGCCTTAGCTTCCAGAGTTGCTGGGATTACAGATATGTGCCACCACACCTCCTGAATTTAAAATATTAATTAGGAAGATGATATGGGCTAAGAAGCAAAGCTTAATTTTTCTTCTTTTTGGTTCTGTCTTTCTGTATCTTTATAAAGCTATATGTGACAGCTAGCAGAGAGTGGTACAGTATGAAGCAGAACCAAGGCAGGGAGACAAAAACCAGAAAATTGTTTTAAATTAGACATTTTAAAGGGAAAATTTTATACAGGGAATTTGTTGTTTAAGTGTTAGAGGAATGAAAGAAGAAAATGCAGCACTGGGATAACCTAGGGATAACATAAGGAATCCCCACTAGGTCTGGGGAAATAAAAGGGAAGCTACTGGGATTACCACTCCCGCCCTGGACAGAGGCCCCTGTGGAACTGGGAGTCAGGCTCTGAGAAGGGCTTCCTGCCTGGCTGCCTCTGAGGCAGTTTATTCTGGGGATGCTAAAAGCTGGGTCAACACAAAACCCACCAAGTCAGGAAAGGAATTCTCTCTCCCATCCCCCGGCCTTCTAATCTTTCTCTAGTTTCTCCTAATTGCAGACTTTAACAGATTGCCAACTGAATGAACTCTGGGGAATGTTATTTGCAAAGTCCTGATCCCAACATCACAGAGTAACTATAAAAGGGTCAATTTAAGGGGTGAGAGGCAATAGATAAATAATCAGATAAGCAAGCTAAGTAGCACAAATCATTAATTTTTTTTTATAATGGGGATCAAACTGAGGGATTTACGACTGAGCTACATTACCAGCTTTTTTATTTTCCATTTTGAGACAGGGTGTCACTAAGTTGCCAAGGAGGGCCTCGACCTTCTGATCCTCTTGCCTCCTCTTCCTGACTTGCTGGGATTACAGGTGTGCACCTCTGCGCCTGACTTGCTTTGTATTCCTGTGCTGTAGTGAGGTTAGAATTCAGCATCACTGCACAGCACAGCTGGAGGACGGGGTAGGACTGGCTCACTTCAGCATCCTCACCACTCGCAACGTGCCTCAGACCCTTCTTGGTCCTTGACAAAACTGAAGCCAGTCCAGGGATTTATGTCGATATGGCGTAGCTGGTTGCCAGCAGAATGAAACCTCTGGACTCAGCTGGACATCGGATCAACTGGGGACATCAGTGTAAGTGCAAAAGTACGGGAAGCAGACCTCAACAAATTCAGAGAAGCCTTTCTTCCTTCTCCCACTTGGGCTCTGTCAGGGCCCATTTTCTGGAAGGGAAAATGTCCATCAGTTCCAGAGGGGATTTTGGTTTTAGAGGGTAGGAGGAGGATGATGTCATCATTGGAAACCGTGCATGTGCAGTTTTGACGGCCAGGGGCTAGTTGAACAGGTTAAAACCAGACCCTGAGGGATGAGTACTCAGATCTTGCCCATTATTATGCTGTGCTTCCAGTTTAGGACTAATTTGCCATGAGGGAAGGTCAAGGTTTAGGACCCTGCATTCCATACCGCCCCTTTCTTTAGGGCCCATTGTTATCAGGAAGGAATGCACTGGGAGAGGTTTAATGTTTGGCCAGTTTCCCCTCCCACCTCCCCAGCTGCACCATCCCTCCATTTTTCTTGGGGAGCTGTCTTATGGGAATATTATTTTCCATAACCCTTCAATCAGTGTATGCAGGAGCTGTGAGTTTACCCTCCTGAAGGCTGGGGGACTGGCTGCTTTGTAAGGCTTTCCAGTAACCCTTGGTCCACTCACCTGGCACTTTTTTGGGAACCTGGATCCAACTAACTTTTCCTTCCTTCGTTCCATCTTTCCTTCCTTTCTTCCTTCCTTCCTTCCTTCCTCCCTTCCTTCCTTCCTCTTCCTTCCTTCTTCCTTCCTTTCCCTAGAATTGAACTCAAGGTCACTCAAACACTGAGCCACATCCCCAGCCCTATTTTGTATTTAGAGACAGGGTCTCACTGAGTGGCTTATGGCCTTGCTAAATTGCTGAAGCTGGCTTTGAACTTGCAATCCTCCTGCCTCAGCCTCCCAAACCACTGGGATTGCAGGCGTGGGCCACTGCACCTGGAAGGATCCTACTTTCTGTGACATTTTTTCCTAGCTTTGTTCCTGAAACACCCGTTTCTGTCTCATCTCACTCTATGTGCTTTCTGTCCTATATCTTTTCATTTTATAGTCACACAAATCAAATGCCCTATTCTTGAGTTTCTTTCACAACATATCTTGATGGCCCATTAAAACCCATGCTTAGATCAATAGCCTTTAAGTGGGTTTATTCAACAGGCCTTTTAGATCAGCTTTTAAAAGGTAAGAGAAATAACCTTGTTCATTTTGTTTTCAGGTGTGGCAACAGAAATGCCTTCTTTCCTAGAATGTGTTTATTACAAAGAAAAGGAAAGAAAGCATTAAAACAAGTAAAACACTGTATTTTATTTTTTCTTGAATTCTATTGTCCCATTTAAATCCAAGAATATCCATTATTATTCTATTTGCATGTATGATTACATGACCGGTATAACTCTACATCATGTACAACCAGAAGAATGAGAAGTTATACTCCATTTATGTATGATGTATCAAAATGCATTCTACTGTCATGTATAACTAATTAGAACAAATAAAAAACTATTTAAAAAAACAAAAAACAATCCAAGAACATCTATGGGCAAGTTTCTATAAAAATGGATAATTAGAAGACTGCATGTGATATTTGTAAAGTTATGGGTATTAATCCTAAAAGGTAATGCCAGAAAAGTCGATTATATTATTCAACTAGTCAGTCTAAACTGTTTTTACTAATTGGGGAAAACAAAACCAACACTAGGGTGAATTACAATTTTGTCACAAGAAAATGTTACACACCTTATAAAGCTGAACCTTGTATAGATGCAAAGGCAAATAAAAAATATATTCATTTTGGCTTTTAACATTTATTTTAAATACATCTGCTCTATTTAATTTATTTTTTAATAAAAGCTTTATTGGGGAATAATTCATATCCCATAAAATTCGCCCTTCTAAAGTGCGTGATTTTAGTATATTCACAGAGTTGTGCAACCATTACCACTATCTAATTTTGGATCATTTTCATCTCTCCTCAAGTATCTTACCAAGCTGCAGTTACTTCCACTTCCTCCCGTTTCCCAATTCCTTCTGCTTTCTGTGTACATGGATTTGCCTGTTCTTTTTTTTTTGTAAAAAAGAAAAAAAATATATATATATATAAAAAAATATATATATATATGTATTTTTTTGTGGTGCTGGGGATTGAACTCAGGGCCTTGTGATTGCAAGGCAGGCACTCTACCAACTGAGCTATATCCCCAGCCCTAAATATATATTTTTAGATGTTGATAGACCTTTATTTTATTCATTTATTTTTATGTGGTGCTGAGAATCGAACTCAGTGCCTCCCTTTTACTAGGCAAGTGCTCTACCACTGAGCCACAACCCCAGCCCTATTTGCCTGTTCTGGACATCCTGTAAACACAGAATCATACATGTGGTCTTCCGTTCCAGGGATGTTTCCTTTAGTATAATATTTTTCACATTCATTCATTCCATGGTACATATTTATACTTTTATTTTTATTGCTAATAATATTTTATTATACGGATATCCTCTTTGCTGCTAACCTGTCCATCAGTGGTTGAATATTTGTTTTTTTGTTTGTTTGTTTTGTACCAGGGACACTTAACTACTGAGCCACATCTCTAGCCTGTTTTTATTTTGTGTTGTGAGACAGGGTCTCACCAGTTGCTAAGGACCTTACTAAGTTGCTGAAGCTGGCCTTGAACTTGGGATCCTGCTGCCTCAGCTTCCCAAGTTGCTGGGATCACAGGTATGTGCCATTGTGTCCAGCCTTTTTTCACTTTTTTAACATTAAGCCCCAAATTGAAAACAAATAGCCATCAACAAGATATATTCATTATCTTGGGCTGGGCTGTGGCTCAGTGGTAAAGCGCTTGCCTAGCAGGTGTGAGGCACTGAGTTTGATTCCCAGCACCGCATATAAATAAATGAACAAAATAAAAGTCTATCAACATCTAAAAAAAATTTTAAAAAAAGATAAACTCATTATCTTGACTGTGGTAAGGTGATGGCTTCATGGGTGTATAGTTATATCAAGATAAATTGTATGGCTTAAATATGTACAGTTTTGTGTGTCAATTGTATCTGGAAGTTGTTAAAATTATTTCACATAAGTTTTATAATTCTCTTAACAGTAGTATGTTCCACAACATCTATGTTGGTTTGAATATTCATGCTGCATTTTTGGAGATTATATTAACAATACTGTATGGTGTATTTTCACATTCATTTTTAAATATTGGTATTTGCTATAATTGGGATTTTAAATGTCCCCCCAAAGCCTATGCGTTAAAAGCTTAGTTCCAGCCCATGGTGGCACCTTTAAGAGATGGGGCTTAGTAGGAGGAGGTTAGATCATTGGGGGCTTGCTGTCGAAAGGGATTGTGGGAGGTGTCTCTTCCTCTCTCCTTTTGCTTCCCAACCATCATGAGGTGAACACCTTGTTCCACTGCATGCTCCTTGTCTTGCTGTTCTGCCATGTACCAGTTGACCACAGACAGAAACCTCTGAAGGTAGGAGCCAAAATAAATCTTTTCTCCTTATAATTCCAGGTATTTGTTACAATAAGGGAAAGCTAATGCAGTATTACATTTGGCAACTATTTTAAAAATACAATTTTAGCTTTAGAAATTTGTGTTTATATATATAGTTTGTTTTGGACAGTAGTAGGGACTGAACTCAGGGGTGCTCTACCACCGAGCCTATTTTGAGACAGGGTCTCACTAAGTTGCCCAGGCAGGCCTTGAACTTGTAATCCTCCTGCCTTAGCCTCCTGAGTAGCTGGATTCCTGGCAGTGTGCCACTGTATCTGGTCTAATGATGTCTATGAAAGGATGAATAGGATATTAAGATTGGTGTCTTTAAGAATTTTTCCTGGTAATCGGAAACAGGAATTGTAGACTTAGGATGCAGGTCAGTGTCCATTTCCTACTATCGTATTAATTTGAAAACCATAATTTCCTTTTATTGGGTGGGTGTTTCACCCATCCCTATTATCAGATGCTCTCATTGCTGGCTGATCTTCAGAATTGCCTGGAAAGATTTCTGTGTGCTATCCCATGTTATTCTGATTCAGGAAACCTGAAGGAGGACCCAAACCTTTGATTTTGTTATTTTTATATAAATATAAAATTGTTTTATAATATATAATATATAAAATTGTTTTATTATAAAATTATTTTAAATTTTATTATTATTAATGTATTATTAATAATATATAAAATTCTTTTATTATAAAACTATTTTTACATATATAAAATTTATATTTAAAATAACTTTATATGAAATTTCAAATATTTAGAAACTAGATATTTGTAAATATGTTTTATTATTTAAAATTTCAAATATTTATAATCTAAAATGAATAGTATAAAAGACTTTCAGGTATTCATTACTTGATTTCTACTCTCAATGAGTCATGACTGATCTTCGATTCATTTATCGCCATCCTATACAGTCAATTTCAGTAATTTGTAATTTTAGAAAGTTTTCTGGATGATTGTGATATGACACATAAAGGTTGAGTAGTAGTCTACTTGTTTGGACATGATAAAATGTACTTGGCTGATTATTTAGACTATCTTCTATTTTTTTTTTTTTTTATTTATTGGTACTGGGGATTGAACCCAGGGGCACTCTACCACTGAGCCACATCCCCAGCCCTATTTTGTATTTTATTTAGAGACAGGGTCTCACTGAGTTGCTTAGGGCCTTGCTAAGTTGCTGAGGCTGGCTTTGAACTCGAGATCCTCCTGCCTCAGCCTTCCAAATGCTGGGATTACAGGTGTGCACCACCACGCCCAGTGATCTTCCATTTTTTTGGATATAACTCAGCTTGGCTTACATGCACAAAGCCCTGGGTTCAATCCCAACCACCACCACACACACACACACACACACACACACACAAATATGATATATAAACTAATCTTAACTCTGTGCTACATCAATTATTTAGGTCTCATCTATAGTTTCTGTAATTTGCATTTCCATTCTAGATTCTTGCCTCATTGAGAGTTTCTTTAGAATTACATGATATTGCTTGATGAAAATTTATTGATTTACTAATCTAAATATGCAAAAGCAAATACACTATTAAGTACTTGGTAAAGATGGACGTTTTTTCCTTTCTTTTTTCATGAATGAACCCAGGCAAAAGAAGCTTGTACTCTACAAGCTTACAAAGAGTTTACAATTCCACTGGAGGGCTTATCATGGAACTTCGTGAGATGCTTTGGTCAGAGTGAAACTAAGGGGTAGCTGTGCAAGGAGAAATGCAAGGTTGGAAGTATGTGGAGGTTTTATTTGCAGAGATGGTGGACTGTCAAGAGCTGCTCATAGAAGAGCCTCATTCTGCTGTTGATTTATTAGGGACGTTCACTTTGGGCATGACAATGTACTTGCCTTCCAAGGAAGTGGCAGTTACAAGAAGAAACTAAATCATAGTTTTCCTTTCCAATCGTATAGGCAATGGCCTCTCAGGATTACAGTCCTAGTTTTGAGGTTTGGAACTTACTCAGTTCATCCCCCTGAAGCACAGATGGGCACTCCCCTTTCTCTTCTTTAGGTGTCCAGATTGGGATTGCGCCAGCATCTCCTGGCATGCATCAACACCAGTACTCGGAAAAGACATACCTTGAAGTGTGGGCAGTTAAGTAAAATGGCCAGCAAGACATTGCCTCAAATGGAGGCTGCACTGTGTACTGGAAAGAACTTAGCTACCTCAGTCTCTTTAGCCCATCTCCTTGCGAAGTCCTTCTCTGGGTTCACTTCCCTGGCACTTGACTGACAGTTGGTACCAGGTCCTAGACCATTTGCCCTGGCTTCCTTACTCCAACATCTTTCCTCCTTCCTTCCATTTATTTATTTATTGGTAATTTTTTTTTGGTGGGGAGAGGGGTACCAGGGATTGAACTCAGGGGCACTCAACCACTGAGCCACATCCCCAGCCCTATTTTGTATTTTATTTAGAGACAGGGTCTCACTGAGTTGCTTAGTGCTTTGCTTTTGCTGAGGCTGGCTTTGAATTTGAAATCCTCCTGCTTCAGCCTCTGGAACTGCTGGGATTAAATGCCTGTGCCAAGGTGCCCGGCTTATTGGTAAATTCTTTTTTTTTTTTTTGGTACTGGGGATTGAACCCAGGGGCACTCCACCACTGAGCCACATTCCCAGCCCTATTTTGTACTTTATTTAGAGACAGGGTCTCACTGAGTTGCTTAGGGCCTTGCTAAGTTGCTGAGGCTAGCTTTGAACACATGATCCTCCTGCCTCAGCCTCCCAAGTGCTGGGATTACAGGTTCCACTGCACACGGCATATTGGTAAATTTTTATTATTTTATTTTGCATTGCTGGGGATTGAACTCAGGGGCTTGTGCTTGTGAGGCAAGCACTCTACCAATTGAGCTATATCCCCAGCCCATTGGTAAATTTTTAAATGGAGAATGGTGGCTATTAAATCAGAGGTTGTGGCTCAGTGGTAGATCACTTGTCTAGCAAGTGTGAGGCACTGGGTTCAGTTCTCAGCACCACATATGAATAAATGAATGTCCATTGGCAACTAATATATGTATATATATATAATTTTTTTTTTTTTTTTAAAGGATAGTGGTTTCTTTTAGGGCTAGCAGAGTTTAACGTTCAAACACTCTCTTGTGGTACGAAGTATTGACTTCCCAAGATGTCTCTTCTCCAGCATTCTTTTTATCCTTTTGATATAACAAGGATATAGAATAAGTGATGTGTGCAGTGTTGAAGAATTTTCTATTCTACAGGAGTGGGCAGCATCGATGACTTGAAAGGTCCATAAAGGACCTTGCTAAGTCTGGTGCCAAGTTACCAGAAAAAATGGGAAATGGAGTCACAGGCTTATTATTTTTATTATTTAAGTATTTTCATTATTTAAAAATTTTTATTATTTGATACTTTCATTATTTAAAAGTCTAGTTAGACTTTTACCAGTAGTTACTTTCTCCTTGTGAATAGCTAGCAAATGAAACACACAAGCTATTCTCTAATTTTACTCTATTGTTAAATTACAGATAAGGGGTTTTTTTGTTTTTTGTTTTTGTTTCTGTTTTTTGTACTAGGGATTACCTAGGGAAGCTTTACTAGTGAGCTACATCCCAGACCTTTTTATTTTTTAATTTTCAGACAGGGTCTCCCTAAGTTGCTGAGGTACTTTTGGGGGGTGATTTCCCCCAAAATATAAATTGGGGATGCACCCCCATCATACAACTCTTTCTCTGCTTTCCCTGAACATTTAGTTAAATTATCTCACTTTCAAAAAGTTCAGGATTTTTTTTTTTTTTCTCTTTTTTTGGTGCTGGGGATTGAACCCAGGGGCACTCCATCACTGAGCCACATCCCCAGCCCTATTTTGTATTTTATTTAGAGACAGGGTCTCACTGAGTTGCTTAGGGCCTCGCTAAGTTGCTGAGGCTGGCTTTGAACTTGCAATCCTCCTGCTTCAGCCTCCCAAGTGCTGGGATTACAGGCATGTGCCACCACGCCCGGCAAGTTCAGGAGTTTTAATTCACCTTATCTTGACTAGAACATTGCCTTAATTTTTGTCCCCTCTTCCAGAGTATACATGATGATTAAGAAAAAAATAAGAGCTAATTGCCCTAATAAATGATCTATCATGAAATCACTCGAGAGGTATGTATTACATTTGTTCTGTTTTGTTTTTTTGGTGCTGAGGATCCAACTCAGAGCCCCAGACACAGAACTCTATCATTGAATGCTTGCTGGCTGATCTTCAGAATCACCTGGGAAGATTCCTGTGTACCATCCATGGCTGTTTTGATTCAGGAAACCTGAGATCCAGAAACCTTGGTTTTAAATTTTATTATTCCAGTTCACATTTTTGAATACCTTCTAAGTAAAACCAATGCTTAATATTAGAGCACTTGCTGGAAATAGTTCTAAGAGGAAGATGGATTTACTTTTAGAAATGTTGTGGTTTTGGTGGAAATGCTCACAATGGACTAGAGATAAAAATTAAAGCTTGGAAAAGGGAATAGGGCAAAATAAGGTTACGGTTAAGACTTGGGGAAACCTCCTTCATTTAGGGGATGGGGTGGGAGAGAAAAGGAACCAAGATGGTCAGACCCACAAAGGTGAAGGAGAGTTTCAAAAATCGAGAAGGTGGTCAATGCTGTCAAACCTAACAACGGAGAGATAATGGATTGGCCACGCAGAAAGTCATTGTGATACTGAAAGCTCTGTCCTTGTTGCTGATGCCAATCCAATAATGAGGACACGGTTTTGAGAAAAAGGAACAAGAAAGCTTATTGCTTTGCTAGCAAAGGAGAAACACAGGGGACTCCTGTCCCAAAGACTGTGATCCTGCCCATCAGCAGGAACAGGGGGACTTTTACAGAGGTGACTCAAGGGCTACATTCCACCTGTTCTCTGTTGGAGTTGTAATTCACTTGTTAGTTTGGAAGATCTCATTCCTGAGATCTTCTGGTGCCGTCCCCAAAGTCTGGATTACTTCATTCCTATGGTGGGTATGTGCTAAGGGATGGAGGACTCTGTCTAGGATGGAGAAGAAAGGTCATCCTGTTTCCTTGAGATTAGGGAGGGGGAGAGATTAGGGAGGAACGGGGAGAAAGGAAGAGAAAGAAACATGTCCATTTAAAAAATAAATTGGGAGGGAAAGATGGTGGAACGAGACAAACATCATTACTCTATGTACTTGTAAGATTACACAAATGGCATGATTCTACATCACATACATCCAGAGAAAAGAAAAGTTGTACCCCATTTGTGTACAGTGAGTCAAAATGCATTCTGCTGTCATGTATAACTAAAGCGACCAAACAATAAAAAAAAAAAGAGTCGCAGTGACAGAGCAGAAAGGGCTGTATTCAAAGCATAAAGTGGACCACTGTTATAATTGGGTAAAACCATTATTTTGGTGTTAAAAACTGTGTATTGTGAAGTCCTTTGACTTTTGGAATTCTGCAAGTCAGTCTTTGGCAATTCCCCAGTTTTCCAGGAAGAAAAATTATGGTCTATCCAACTCAGGAAGGAATTCATGTAAGTAAATTTTATTTGACTCCAAATATTACTACCTACTTAATATTGGAGCAAAACTTACTAGAATGCATACACTGTAGCTATAACAATAGCACAATGGTTCATAAAATAATTTTATTTTTGTCTTACAAACATTTTGGAGGTGAGTCTGGTCTAGGCTTACAGGCCATGGGACATTTAGAGACCCAGGATCCTCTATCTCATTGCTCTGCTGTCGTTTAGGGTATTGTGCTTTCATGACCAAAGTTGGCTAACTAGTTTCAAACATGTTTCAAAGTAGCTTAAAAGAAGTAGAAAAAAAAAAAAGTAGGAAATAATAAAGGGCTGAGGTTTTATTTTTAAGATGAGCTGGAAGTTAAATTTAGCAATTCTGCTTATAATCCATTAGACTAAACAAAATCATATGGCCACATTTAGTTACAAGGTAGTTTGGAAATATAGTCCTGTAATAGGAGTTCACTTGATGCTTTGACTATATCCCTTGTTGCTTTGAATTTTAGGTTTTCTTTTCCCCAAACTTCCCCCTGACCTTCTCCCTGATCTTCTTTTCCCTGATCTTCTTTTCCCTAAACTTCTCCTCCCCATCTTCTTTTCCCTGGTCTTCTTCCTGATCTCTATTCCTTAATCTCATTTTCTCTGAATCACCTCTTAAAACCCCATCCTCTGTTCCTGCTGGTGGGCAGAATCACAGTCTATGGGACAGGAGTCCGCTGGGCTTCTCCTTTGCAAGGAAAGCAATACACCTTCTTTTTCCTCCTCAAAACCGTGTCCTCATTATTGGATTGGCAAGGGGGACAAGGACCAAGCTTTTGGCAACAGTCCAAACCTGGTCCTGGGAAAAATAAAATTGGAAATGAAGATGATAATTAGCAATCTTTTACAGTAGGATCTGGAAGATAGAGGTCTTTATTAAAAAAAAATGTTTTTGGTAGGATTTAATTACTTAGACTTTGTAGTAAAATAATTTACTCTTTGTGTGTGTGGTATTGAGATTGAAACCGGGGGTGCTTTATCACTGAACTACATCCCCAGCCCTTTTTATTTTTTATTTTGAGTTAGGATCTCACTAAGTTTCCCAGCTGGCCTTGAACTTGGGATTCTCCTGACTCAGTCTCCCAAGGTGTTGGGACAGGCATGTACCAACTCACCTAGCAATATCTTACTATTTTTGTTTGGGATTCAGAAGATTGGTAAACTACTTATGAAATTAAATTAGTCATTATTTTCTTGAATTATTTGAAATACATCCATTCCATGTCTACCTAGCAAAGACCAACAATGACTTATTATATCTGTAGTATTTATTTTTGTGTAAGCAATTCCTTACCAATTTAGGGGCATAATATGTTACCTCACAGTTTCTGAGGCATTGAGAATTCAGAGTTTAGCTGGATGGTTCTGGGTGGCTCATGAGGTTGCACTAAATCTTTGGTCTAGGGCTGCAGTCATCTGGAAACTTGACTGGGTTGGAGGATTCCCTTCAAAGCTTACTGTTGGATGGAGGCTCTTGTTCATTACTAAGGAAACCTTTCTATAAGGTTAACATACAGTAGCCCGCTTCCACCACAGTGAGTGACCCACTGTTCCTGGAGTGCTAGGTCAGAGGCCTGCATCTGGGATATCAGGTCCCACTTTCCACTGGTACAGAGGGGTCCACAGCCATCACTTGTTGGGATCCCCGAGGGAGGATTTCCAATGAGTCCCACAGATGAGCAGGCAGGAGTTTACTAGAGAAGGTGAAATTAAGGGCCTCTAGCACATGTACCAAGTGGACTGTCTCTGGAGAGTTCAGTGTAGCTCTCCAGAGTCCGTTTTTAAGGATTTTGGGTCCTTTGTTCTTGTCTTATTTTCTTATAACCCCCTTTTGACTGATAAGCAGTTTAATACCCATTGTTATTTTGTATAATCCTCAGCAATTTTCTTTGTGAGGGTCAAGATGACCTGGTCACAAGAGATAGCCTGTGACTTGGTTTTGAAACAATAGCATTTTTTAAAAATATTTTTTAGTTGTCAGTGGATCTTTTATTTACTTATTTATATGTGGTGCTGAGAATCGAACCCAGGGCCTCACACATGCTAGGCAAGCGCTCCCCCACTGAGCCACAACCCCAGCCCTGAAGCCATAGTTTTTTAAAGGGGATTATAATTAGCTATGGTTGGGGATGTTTGACATACCAGTTCCCATTTTCCAGATGTTTGTCTTCTTTGATAAAGTTCCCTGCTGTCTCCAGCTCTGTGATTTATGGTTTTGTTTTGATGTCCTCGCTATATGTCATCTCTCTTTATGGTTCTCTCCCTACCTGCTACCATCCCCACCTCTAGAAGTAGTCCATTAACAAAGAGGGTGAGCCGGGCGTGGTGGCGCACGCCTGCAATCCCAGTGGTTTGGGAGGCTGAGTCAGGAGGATCGAGAGTTCAAAGTCAGCCTCAGCAACTTAGTGAGGCCCTAAGCAACTCAGTGAGACCCTGTCTCTAAAATACAAAATAGGGCTGGGGATGTGGCTCAGTGGCTGAGTGTCCCTGAGTTCAATCCCTGGTTCCAAACAAAACAAAACAAAACAAAACAAAACAAAAAAAACAAAGAGGGTGGAGGGTGGAGCAGAGAAGTAGTTTATTTTTATTTAAAAAAACATTTTTTTAGGTGTTGATAGATCTTTATTTTAGTCATTTTTATGTGGTGCTGAGAATTGAACCCAGGGCCTCACACATGCTAGGCAAGTGCTCTGCCACTGAGCCATAACCCCAGTCCCAGGGGTTATTTTCGGTTTGGCCAAACTGGGAAGGCAGTCCTGTTTAGAGGACAGACAGTTCCAGAATTACACGGGGAAAAGACAAAAGTGGGAGCAAGAGGAGCGCAGATGCCTGTTGAAAGTCAGATTGAAGTTCTGTGGGTCCTGCTGGCATCAGAGCTTGGGGGCAGTTTTTACTCCCAGCATGTGATGAAGCTGGGAGTAAAAAGTGAAGAAGGAAAAGAAACCTAAAGGCAGCTGGAAGGACAATGATTGAAGGCGCACGCCTGTAACCCCAGCAGCTTAGAAGCTGAGGCAGGAGGACTGTGAGTTCAAAGCCCGCCTCAGCAAAGGTGAGGCGCTAAGCAACTCAGTGAGACCCTGTCTCTAAATAAAATATAAAATGGGTTGGGGATGTGGCTCAGTGGTTGAATAACCCTGAGTTCAATCCCTGGTACCCGCCTCCCACCAAAAAGACAATGATTGGCTGCTTCTTTAAATTCCCCAATTCTAAAGTAGCCTCTGTTATACCATGGTCTGAGATGGTGTGTAAGCGTAACCACCAAAATGCCAAGTGTCTCAGAAGTGACATCCTCACTTTCAATCTCTTCCACTGGTCACTCAGGCCGACCTTGGCACACAAAGTGGGGGCCCTTTGCATAAGACTGTGAATACCAGGAAGTGGGAATCCTGGCATTGGGGGGCCATCTCAGAGGTTACCTACCACCATACTTATCCTTACCTTGGGAAAAAGCTAAAAAACCTTCATATAACCTATGAGCCTATCATTAAAAAAAAAAAAAAATTTGACCAGGTGCATTGGTGCATGCCTGTAATCCCAGTGGCTTGGGAGGTGGAGGCAGGAGGATTGAAAGTTCAAAGCCAGCCTCAGCAATTTAGCAAGGTCCTAAGGAACTCGGTGAGACCCTGTCTCCAAATAAATACAAAATAGAGCTGGGGATGTGGGGATGTGGGGATGAGGTCCAGTGCCCCTGTTCAATTCCCAGTACCAAAAAAAAAAAAATTTTAAAAATTCCATCTAGAGCAATTATTAGCCCTAAAGTTTATCAAAGTAAACAAACTAATATTACAGAAAACAAGGAAAACAAATTTGATTGACACATTTGTGTAAGATGGTTAGTAATTTCATTAGGTTCTCAGAAGCATCACATTTCAGGTTTTATTTGATAAAATAGTGTCTGTTTAAAGAGGTCTTTGCTTTCACAGATCAGAAATGAATTTCTCAGAATTAACGTTTTTCAATTAACTTCACTGTGGTTTCTTGAAAAATTTCAACAGTTAATGTTAACAAGTGTTAAAGGTAGTGAATTTCTATAAATTTGGGGCCAGTTTAAAGACAGAGGATCCTCTAACATTGTCTGAATACTAAATTATATTTGGGGAGTTGGCATACAGAGGGTCTGTCTTGGATTAGGTCTCAAAATACCTAAAGAATTTCCTAATTCAGTCCTGGGGTCAGATACAACAGGTGCATCACTTCTAATTTTGGAACTAGAGTCAGATAGAGTGAGGCTGGTCTGCACTCATTCAGCAGAAGTGAAGATAAGCAATTTTACCACAACATCCAACGTAGAAAAGAGCAAAAATGTGTTATTCTTAAATTACTTCTGATAACAAATCACATTTTAACACGATGACATAGAATTCTGATAAAGGCCTCTGTTTTCTTAGTTTTCAATAATTCATTTATAAATATGCTGAAAGTGAACTCTGTTTAGAATATTTAAGCTAATTATCATTTCTTCTTCTCCTTCTCCTTCTCTTCTCCTTCTCCTTCTCCTTCTCCTTCTTCTTCTTCATTTTTTGCAGTGCTGGGGATTAAAGCCAGGGTCTTGTTGCATGCAAGGCAAGCGTTCTACCAACTGAGCTATATCCCTAGCCTTATGTCTTATTTTGATTTTCCTATTATCAGTAAATTAAATTTTTGCAATGGAAAATGAAGATATTATAGAATGAAAGGTGGATTTGGTTTCTTTCAAAAAATTTCAGAGAAATTCTGGGGCTTTAGAAGATGATATTTGGTTGACATTAAACACAAATACATTTAAATGATTAAAATATGGATATGTCTCAAAATGGAAAATGTGGCTTCAAACACTATCATGTGCTCCATTTTAAATGTGCATATAAAATCGAGCAGTCCGGAGAAGTAGTGCACACCTGCCAGGTGCCTGGGGAGGCTGAGGAAGGAGGATGGCAAGTTCAAAGCCAGCCTCAGCAACAACCAGGCAATAAGCGACTGATTGAGATCCTGCTGCCAAATAAAAGATAAAATAGAGTTGGGGATGTGGCTCAGTGGTCCATACCCCTGAGTTCAATCCCCAGTACCCTCTCCCTCCCCTCAAAAACAAAAACAAAAAAGACAAAAAAAAATCCAGCAAAGTTTTTTCTTTGAATGATTTGAAAAATTAACACAGTGTAATCTTAAACATTTCAATTACAAAAGTTGAAAAATATGGGGCTGGGTTTGTAGCTCAGTGGTAGAGCGTTTACCTAGCATGCATGAGACGTGGGATTCAATTCTCAGTACTGCATATAAATAAATGAATAAAATAGAAGTCCATCAACAACTAAAAAAAAATAAAAATTTTTTTTATTGAAATATGAAGTCCCTGGAAACACAACTTTTTATTAGATCCCTTAGGTATTGAACTATTTAATCTTACATGATAAATACAGATTTCCCAAAAATATAAACTGAATATGAGATAAGCTTTAGAAATTCTTACTGAAGAAATATTAAAATAAACGCTAGGAAATGTACGGTTTTCTTTTGGCTTCTCAGGAAATTTGTTGCTTGTATAATTGATATATAATGTACTCATTTTGGAAATATGGCCTTTAAGTCCTACAGATTATTTTTTTTTTAAAAATTTCTAAGTCTAAAAGGCAAGTTATGGGGCTGGGGATATAGCTCAGTGGGTAGAGTGCTTGCCTCACAAGCACAAGGCCCTGGGTTCAATCCCCAGCACCGCAGGGTGGGCGGAGGCAAAGGCAAGCTGTGTTGTAGAGGCAATGCTCTGCAATTTTTTTTGAGAATAAGTGTAGGAACAGTTGGACCATCAGGGGCTAGTGGAACAGGTTCAAACTTTAATTTAGGAGGGTAGTTGTAGAAACGTTGAAACTCAGTGTTGGCTAGGGAGATAAGAGTTCAGATCCAGCGAGATAAGTACTCAAAACTTGCCCATTGGTATTTGCTGTCTCCATTTAGGGCTAATTAGCCATGGGGGAAGGTCATGGTTTAGGGCCCTAAACAGGCAGGAATATTATTTTCCATAACCCTTCAGATCTGAAACTAGGTTATTTTCTTTTTCTTTTCGTATGGGGGATTGAGCCCAGGGGATTTTAACCACTGAGCCACATCCCAGCCCTTTCATATTCTTTTCTTTTCTTTTTTCAATTTTGAGACAGGGTCTGCTAAAATGCTTAGGGCCTCGCTAAATTACGGAGGCTGGCTTTGAATTTGCCATCCTCCTACTTCAGCCTCCTGAGTGACTGGGATTACAGGTGTGTACGACCATGCCTGGTAAAACCAGATATTTTTCTAAAAGTGTTTCTTCTCTACAACATTTAAAGAATTTAATATTGTGACAAGAACATTTTTTTCATTAGATCACGATAGTGTTTGTATTCTCTAAAAATAGCAAATTGAAATATTTAAACTTGAAGAAATTAAATTTAACCGGCCTGGTAGCACATGCCTGTAATCCCATTTACTCAGGAGACTGAGGCAGGAGGATCCCAAATTCCAGGTCAGGCTCAGCAATTTAGTGTGGTCCTAACCAACTTAGGGAGACCCTATATCTAAATAAAAAATAAAAGGGGAAGGTATGTAGGTCAGTAGTAAAGTACCCTGATTCAATCCCTGGTTTTTAAAAAAATCAAATTTAGATGCCACAAGTGAGGTAAAAACATGACTAATTGCTTGCACTGAAAACAATGTCTGAGTTTTCAGTTATTTATGTAGGACTCTCACCATCTGGTCTGTCTTGGTCCCCCTTCCAAAGAATTCAGTTACATTTAAACCTACCACAGTCTTCCACTTTCCTCCCTCTCCTCCACCATGGCCTCAAGGCTAGAGTAGTTTTTATGATGAACCATGTATTTAAATAAGGACACCAGATGCTGTTGTGTTTTAACAAATTAAAACTCTGGTGTCTCAGAAGCATGTTGGATAAATACTGGATTGCAAAGCCTAATTCGACTTTGCCATTTCCTGTCATGCAACTTTTCGGGGGTAGGAAGTCGAGTCGGAAGGCTCCAGCACTGCTGGACGCCATGGCAAGTACAGCATGTTATCAAGTGATTAGAAGATGAATATTTAAAATTAGAAAAAATTTCTAATTTCTTCTAACAGTTGACATCTCTTGACGTGGCGGTGCTCAACGAGTGACAAGGTGTTAAAAAAAAAAAGAAAAGAAAAAGGCATCGTCTTGTCGTGGTGCGTGAGCTGTATTTCTCATAGGAACCAGCAGCCCACGGCCGATTTACTGTCAGCGTGCGCCGTCCCGCACGGTGGCGGCTCCCGGAGCCGCGGCCGGCAGCTCCGCTTTCTGCCTAAGCCGTTAAAGCCACCTCTGCGGAGACGCCCGGAGCGCCGGCCGGGGGGGAGGGGTGCAGACAGGTGCGCCCTCTGTTTGG
>JAJEJO010000116.1:678824-803508 GCA_020662805.1 Glaucomys volans
GGGCGGCGGCGGCGGCGGGCGGGGCCGGGCGGCGCGCGCAGGTGGCCGCGCGTCGGCTGGCGGAGACCCTCGGCCTGCTCGCGGACGCGGCGCCTGGGAAGCGCGAAGCCGGCTCCGCGCGGCGGCGACGGCGCCCGCGCTGTAGGGACTTGTAGTCCGCGTGCCTCCCGGGCGCCTCCCCGGGGTAGGCCGGCCCGGGCGTGCCCGCCCGCCGCACGCCGACTTCCTGCCGCTGCCAAAACTACACCTCCCGCCGTCCTCTCCGCTCTGGGGCCGAAAGCGAAAACAAATTCTACGCTGCGAGGGTGCTGCCCTCCGCCGGGAGCCCCCTCCCGCTCCCCGCCCCTCCGGCGCCCTCCGGCGAGGTGGGGAAACGCAAGGCCGCGGCTTTCTCTTTTGGTTTCCTCGGCTCCCGGCGAGGGGAGCGCGCGGGGCACGCAGGCCTCGCTTCACCCGAGCCGGCCCGGCGCGCGCCGGCGGCGGGGCTTTTCCTCGCCTCACTCCCGTCGGGACCAGGAAACTTGTGGGGGCAGCGACCCTCGGCCCGAGCGGGGCGGCGAGGCGGTGGGGAAGTGACTGCTCCCTCTCGGGGCGTTCCTTCATCCCCCCGTGCCCCCGGGGCGCGTGGTCCCTCCGGGAAGGCGGCCGCGTGTGGACGGCCATGCACTAGGCAGGGCTCCCCTATGCGCCGGGAGAGCGCGGACCGCTGTCTCGGGCCGCCGCCTGCCGCCGCTCGCCGAGCCGGAGCCGGAGCCGCCGCCTGCCCCAGGCCGGGGCGTCGAGCAGCCGGCGGCGCGGCCATGTGGGGCTAGCCCGCGCGCCTGGCCTGCAGCGGACCGGCAACATGGAGGCGGCCGTCGGCACCCCAGACGGCGGGGACCAGGGCGGCGCGGCGCCCCGCGAGGACGCGACGCCCATGGACGCCTATCTGCGAAAACTGGGCTTGTATCGGAAACTGGTCGCCAAGGACGGGTCGTGCCTGTTCCGGGCCGTGGCGGAGCAGGTAATGGGCGGGGGCGGCGGGCCGGGGTGGGACGCGGCGGCTCAGCTGCCCGGGCTGCCCACGTCGCGGGCCGCGCGTGGCCCCGCTGTCGTCACAGCGGCCCATTGTGGCGCCGGAATGGGACTGAGAGTTGAGGACAACTTGTGAGGCCTGCGCGGAGCGTGACTGCTGGGATCTGGCGACATGCTGGTGTTTCGGTCGTGGTCCGCATTCACCTTCTCTGTTTTATAAGCGCAGCGTTCTCGCCAGTAAACCCCACGTTTCCCAGAGGAGGTGGTGCCCCGACTCCGGAGCACGTACCCCCACCCCCTGCTTAGTGGACTTTGGAATGTGGGGTAATCAAGCTCACTGATGTCACTTAAAGCAAGGGGCAAACTTTACCTTCTGAGAAAACCAACCTTTTGCAAATGCAGAACATTTGGAATTAATTGTGCTTGAGTAGATTCCACACCTCATTATCCTCTGCGAGGCCGTGGAGGTATACTAAAAAGAATTCGTTTTTAAAAAGTATTTTTGTGTTGGTTGGAGGAGGGAGTGTTAAAAACTAGGGTTCTCTAGGACTTTCTTGACCAGATTTACCCCCCAGTTAATGGCCAAAATCATTTTTAATAACAGTGGCTTAGGAATATATTTGTGATTTTTTTTTTTTGAAAGCTTATTTCATGTTATATAATACTGTACGTTGTAGGTATGCAGTAACCCATCCTATATTTGAAAAATAGCTGCTGAAGTAGTTGGATAAAAAGTTTCACATCACTGCCCCAGTATTTGGTCATAACCTTTCACAGTTTACTTCCTTTTGGCCAAGGAACTCCTCCTCCTCATACCCTGTGGGGTTTTTAATGCTGTTTCTGTCTTTTTTTTTTCTCTTCCTCCTCACTTTTCCTGAATGCTAAATAGCTTTTAGAATTTCTATTTGTGAATAAATGTTTTATCTAACATCTGGAGACTGGTCTGTTGTCTCTTTTTTATGGTATTGGGAATTGAATCCAGGGCCACTGTACCACTGAGCTACACACTCCCAGCCTTTTTTTTTCTTTTTTAAATTTTGAGACAGGGTCTGGCTGAGTTGTCTAGACTGACCTGGAATTGGCCATCCTCCTGCCTCAGCATCCTGAGTAGCTGGGATTACAGGCTTGTGTCATGGTGTCTGGGTGTTCTCTTAAATCATCAATAGGCCAAATAATTTCAAAGGCCTCTTGTTTTTACATCTGTACCATTGAATCTTTGTTTAAAACAAGAAATTGATTTAATGGGGACCAACCTTTGCATTGTTTCAGGCGTTGGTAGTGAAATATTCTTAAAGTTCTCCAAACCATGCTCTGTCTTTTTCAGTTCATTAGACTGCTTGGATTTTCAGAAATTTAGGATGTTCAGTGTGAGTAGGGTATGTTCACACACCCACCTCAGTACTTACTATTAGTAGGTAAACAGTCTGCCCCATTTGTGAATTTTCCAGATCTCCATCTGTTGTGTTTCCTCCGTCTCAGCCTTTTTGGACTCCTCAGCTTCTCCAGAAGCAGAAGAGATGAAAGTGAAGTTAGCTCATAGTTATTATATACTGTTAACTTTAGCAGGAATTTGGTCAGGAAGGTGGTAGAAATTAATATTTGGAGTTGAATTATCCAGATCCTAGTTACTGAAGCAGAAAGGTTTGTCTCTTTCTAGTATTATATGCATAAATAGTTGGTGAACTTGGATTATTCAGAAGCCTGTCCATATTGTAGTGGAATCTGTGGTTTTTTTTTTTTTTTTTTTTTTTTTAAGTATTTTTGTAGGGGTAAGAACTAGTTAACACTTAAAACTCATTAACATTCAGTAACACATTTTTTTTTTTCTTTTGTATCTTATAATGGAATTTAGGTTGGGCATAAGGGACTGCCTTCTCCAGTTATCTGACTTTTTGAGCTTAGCTCAGAGGTGAACTTTGGGGGAAGACTGCGTTATTTGGCAGATGGGACTAAAGGTGTAGCAGTTGTGGCTAAAGGCAGAGTGTGGGGGAAAAGGGAAATAAAACCAACCTTAGGCTGCCCTTTTAAAATGAGGACAGAGGATTTTCTTTTAAACTAATAATTTCTGTTTAAAATCACAGTAGATAAAATTTATAAGGAGTCAGTAATCTAAATAGCAGTCTGTAGAGAGGGGGAGCGGAATTCAGTTTCCTCCCAGATCACCTTCTTTAGGTGGACCCTTCCCTTTTTTACAGTTGTGGATTTGGGCCTGCAGGAGGCCTGACCTGAATCAGCTCCTAGCCATAGAGCTAAAAATAGGGCACTCTTAGAGGACTTGCTAAAACAGTGTGTCTCATCCTTTCCCAGTGTTTATCACTATCTTGTCCTAAGGAGCAATGGAAAGCCTCCTCCCTGTAGCTTATTAGCTTATTTTTATGTTTGCAATAGTGTGTAAAGATGGACTTTTACCATACCATTTGAATTCTTCCTGAGGTCCTTGATTTTGTGCAGTAATTTACTTTTTATAAAGTTACCTTATAACCTTGCTTGTCTTGTAGTGTTTGGCTTTGTAAATTATCAGCACCCCACAATTTGTGGAAGTTGAGAGTTGAATTTTACTCTTGAATAGCAGGTTCAGATTGATTCCATGTGCTAACATCTTTGTTAAAAGAGGAGAAAAACCCATTAGATATGCCTGCCATTGTTTTTGATGGGAAATAAGCTTTCCTAACTTACGCCTGCCACCTGTTGCTAGGTAAATGGCTTTAACACTAGCTCTACTCTGCTAATAGCAGCAAAGCCCTATCGGATGACACTGTGGCTTACTCATACTAATAATGCCTTGATTCATAATAGTGTCTAACGTTAGCTGCGGAAGTGTTGGTTGAATGTCATTTGTGGAACTGGCAAAAAAATTTGTGGGTTTTTTTTTTTTTTTTTTTTCCTTACACTGAGTATTGAACCCAGGACTTTATGCTTGCTAGGTAAGCATTCTATCATTGAGCTATGCCTACCACCTTGTATGGTAGTTCTTTTTATATATACACATACACACATGGTAGTTTTAAATACATGGACAGCCCTTCCTGTGCTGGAAACTTAGAAAAAGGCTACTATTTAATAGTGTCGCAAGATAGCAGTGAAGGTCTACCCAGTGAACCAACTAGTAAACTGAAAGAAAACCTACTCAGTTGCTAACCTTAGCTAGTGCATCTATAGTGTATCACAGTGTAATAAGACATAGTGGCTGTCCAGGCAGTTGTGCCTGTGGTATATAAATTAACCTTGGCTGTGATCCAAGGGGAGCTATGAAATGTGTAACTGGAGTCTCATCTTTCCTGAATTCTCCACTCATCCTGAATGTATAGGAGACTCACTCAATAGGAGCTGTAACTTTTTTTTTCTTTTGGGGCACTCTACCACTGAGCTATATCCCCAGCTCTTTTTGAAAAATTTTAAATTTTGAGACAGGTCTTTGCTAAGTTGCCACGTTTTCTGATCCCCAGTACCACACACACAAAAATGAGTTATGACTTTGGTGGTGCATACCTGTTATCCCAGGGGCTTGGAAACTGAGGCAAGAGGATTGCAACTTTAAGACTTAGCAATTTAGTGAAACCCTGCCGCAAAATGAAATAAAAAAAAAAGGTGGGGGGGACTGGGGAATGTAGCTCAGTGGTAGACCACCTCTGGGTTCCTACCACAGACTCCCACCCCCTGCCAGACACACACACAATATCAAATCCCAAACCTCCTGGGATGACAACACACAGCTATTTTACAGTGTCATCCGATAGGGCTTTCCTACCTGTTTTGGTATTCTTTTGAGTCTTGTAAATTTAATAAAAGATTTATTTTAAGAGTCCCTTAATTTTTCTGAAACCATGATGAACTTAAATTTCTGTGTAAGGCCACTAAGTACATTCAGAATAATTGGAGGAAAAAATATCTGGTTCAGGCTTAAGGCCCAAATAGGATTACTAATGAAGTTGCTTATTGTCTTTTCTAACAAGCCCAGGTTGAGGCTCTGCGCTGAGTAGCAGGTATTCTGCTAGCTCTGGTTCTGAAGAGGGAAGTTATTGTAGAGGGCTGGCAATAGAGGAGAGGAGCATGTTTTAAGTTTACAAAAGTGTTCTCAGAGGAGTGATTTTAGTGACTTAAGAGAAATGGTAATACATTCTTCATAGAATGATCTGGCTTAAGGAGTATCGCTGTGTTTATGTCATGCCATCTTGGTGCTTAAGGGAATTGGTGAGCTTGAGTAAAGCTATCAAAATTACAGAAAGGGAAGTGGAGGGGGACTGATATCTATTGATTGTCCCATTACTGTGGGTGTTAAAGAAGGCATCAGGTTGTAACTTAAATCCACTTTTAACAAAATGCTTAATAGTGTGTTGCTTTTTCTTTTTAGGTGTTGCACTCTCAGTCTCGCCATGTTGAAGTCAGAATGGCCTGTATTCACTATCTTCGGGAGAACAGAGAGAAATTTGAAGCGGTAATTTATAATTTTTAATACATAATGTTGTCTTGACTTGCATTTACATTTTGGTTTCTAGAAGTATTTGGTGGAAATGTCACAGACTGGGTATTTCGGTTATGAAAATACCATTGTTAAAAATTCATTATTGAATTTGAATCCAAAAATATTCAGTTGTGATTTTTCTAGGCTATTTTGTGTTACTCATTGATACATTTAGAAAGCTTCTGAGATGAAAAAGACAGCTGTGGGGGATGGAAGGATGTCCTGGATGGGAGACTTATATACTATACATTAGCACTTGATATGCTCAGGGAATTGGGTATTGAGATTAATAGTAGTTTGTGTGATTGGTAACTTCTGGTGAAGTAAGAGTTTCAGATTTGAAGTATAAAAAAGATGCTGAACATAAGTAATACTGAACTCTTAATTTTATCAGAAGGCATTTGTAGATTTTTAATTTTCAGAGAGATCTTTGTGAAATAACATCAGAACACTGTGATTATATGTTAATAAAATGTCGTATAACAACTGTAATTTTCTCAGTAGTATGTAGTAGGCTGTGAAATAAATTACCACCTGACCTATTTTTATTACATATTCAAAGTCTTACAGGATTTACTAGTTATTGGTTTTATGACTTAAAGTAATGTAACCTTACAACTTTTAATGGTACTCCATTGACTCATAAAGATCATTGGACTTTGCAAATAACTAGATTTCTTTTTTTATTTGTTCTTTTTAGATAGACAGAACAGTAGAATGTATTTTGACATTATACATTCATGGAGTATAACTTCACATTCTTGTAGTTGCACATGATATGGAGTTAGTATTCATTTATAAACTTAGGAAATTTATATCCAATTCTTTCTACTGTCTTTCCTATTCCCATTCCCTCTCCCTTCCGTTTATTCCCCTTTGTCTAATCCAGGAAACTTCTGTTCTTCCCTCTCTGCCTCCCCATATTGTGTGTTAGCATCCACACATCAGAGAAACCATTTGGCCTTTGGTTTTTGGGATTGGCTTATTTCACTTAGCATGATAGTCTCCCATTCATTTATTGTCAAATGCCGTAATTTCATTACTCTTTATGGCTTAGTAATAGTCCATTGTGAATATATACCACATTTTCTTTATTCATTCATCTTTTGAAGGGCATCTAGGTTGGTTCCATAGCTTAGCTATTGTGAATTGAACTGCTGTGAACATTGATGTGGCTGTTACTGTAGTATGCTGATTTTTAAGTCCTTTGGGTATGTGCTGAGGATTGGGTTGACTCAGTCCAATGGTGGATCCATTCCAAGTTTTCTGAGGAATCTCCATACTGCTTTCCAGAGTGGTTGCACCAATTTGCAGTATCACCAGTGATGTATGAGGGAACCTTTTCTCCCACATCCTCACTAACATTTATGGTTACTTGTATTCTTGATAATTGCCATTCTGAATGGAGTGAGATGGAATCTCAGTGTAGGTTTAATTTGCATTTCTCTAATTGCTAGAGATTTTGAACATTTTTTTCATATATTTGTTGACTGTTTATATTTCTTCTGTGAAGTACCTGTTCAGTTCCTTCGCCCATTTATTGATTGGGTTAGCAAGTAACTAGATTTTAAGACTTAACAGATAAAAGAGTTTCTCTTGATCGAATGTGCTTCTAGATTGGTATTCTCTGTATTTAAACAAATTCTGAATGTTGTGGTTAGGATGGGTAGTAAAACATTCTAGAAAGGAGAGTTACCTGCTTAATCAGGTGCTTTGAAACCTTACTCTTATGGTAATGTAGAAGACTATGGTGTGGTGGTTGTGAAGAGGGAAGAAATAGAGTGGTCTTATAAACATTTGAAGAAATTACTTGTGGATTAATCATTATTGACCCTGAAGGTAGAGCTTTGTTGGTAATGTGAACATTGTTAACATTGGTTGAACACTCACTGTGTGCCAGATACTGTATTAAGTGCTTTGCATATATTTATTTAGTTCACATAATGTTAGGATATATGATCAGTGATTGAAAGTTCTGAGGGTGAAAGATTTACTTTTTTTATAATAAGAACCTAGTAGTTTCTGTTGGCCAGGAGTTGGAAAGGTGTGTTGTGTGAAGGGATATATGCCTTGCTAATGACAGTGTTCAGCTGTGGCCAAGCTGGATACTTTATGCTTAGAAAGAAGGCTCAGTTTGGATGTAGGTTTGTGATGGGAAAACACTTAGGTCTTTCCCAGCTTCATATGGCACTGTGGGTTTCTTTTAAGTCTGTAAATAATTATCTAATATGGAACAGTAGCATCTGACTGATGGTATATTTAAAATGTGTTAAAATTTAAGATGCTTTTTGGAAATTTGATAGTATACAATTTATGAAAGGATCTCAATCTTTAAAAAAAAAATCCATGGAGCCAGGAGCGGTGGTGCATGCCTGTAATTGCAGTAGCTCGGGAGGCTGAGGCAGGAGGATTGAAAGTTCAAAGCCAGCCTCAGCAAGGGCAAGGCACTAAGCAACTCAGTGAGACCCTGTCTCTAAATCAAATACAAAATTGGGCTGGGGATGTGGCTCAGTGGCCGAGTGCCCCTGAATTCAGGCCTCGATTCAAAAAAAAAAAAAAAAATCCATGGGTATTTAAAAGATTTTTATAGACTAGGAAGTGTGTTTTTAATGTACCACTGGGACTGACTATAAGCTAAGTAATATTGACTATGGTGGGTCAGATGGATGTCTTTTACAGCTTTCTCAAATTAGTGCAGTTGCTATGAGCAAAATAAGGTTGGGTGATCATATAGTGTGAATAAACTAATTTTATGTTTAAATAACAGTGAAGCAACAGTATTAGAAAAATTCTGTTAATGCTTCAGAGTATCTTTAGCATTATTAGTTCTCATCTCTTAGATAACTGACCTAAGAGACAATGAATACTCATAATATCTGTATTACTAAGATAGCACACTTTCTTATCTATTATACCTGTCTTTGTTTTATTTTCTTTCACACACTGACCACTACCAAATTTATCCTAAAGCACTGCTTTCATTGTGTAATTTCTCAGTTCAAAATGTCATATGCAGTGACCTTGATTTGGCTTTCCTGTCTAGTCTGAAATTTCTGCCTGGGGTAAGGCCCTCTATAAACAGGCCTCCATTTGGTTTCCTCTCTCACTCAGCTCCCTAACAAGTTGCCCCACTCCTGCTGGCCAGATTGTTGCTCCTGTCTTCCCAACATGGAGTTCCTCCTCCTCATGCCACATGAGCTCTTGTTGTGGAGTGTCTGCTCCCTGTGTGCCCATCCAGATTCTGATCAGCCTTCATCTTGAGTCACTCCTTTTCCTGGAACCCTTTCCTGGCAGTGTTTCCTTCTTTAAACTCTTTTATATATTTATGGTCTTAAATTATTTGTATATATTGTCATAATTATTTATTTTAATATTACTGATTTATCCTAGGTTTGTATAAGAACTTAGTAATTTAAAGTGAACAGTTAACAGTGAAGCAGTTAACTTTTTTGAAGTGTTTCTAGGATAACATTCCTAATAGACTTTTCTTTTTTTGCAGTTTATAGAAGGGTCATTTGAAGAGTATTTAAAACGTTTGGAAAATCCACAGGTATGCAGTAATGTTCTAAATATATTTCTATTTGTATGTATCCAACATAATGCATTTGAAATTCAGTAAGACGGAAGTTAATAGTACAGTGTTTAGCGGATTGCAGGAATAGTGTACACTATTTCCTTGTATATATTTCCTACAACATCTCGGAAGACATTTTGTGGAGGGTTTATTTAGAAGATAATTGGAGCTGTATACTAGAAGTTTACTCCCTAAAGAAAGGAGTCGTGCTATCTTTATCTTTGTCATAATAGCGTGTGAATGTAGCAAACAAGAAAGAATGGTGATGATTTTCAGAATGCTGTGTTGGTTTGTGTGTGGAATTTGGTGGACACATGAGGTTTGATCTTTTCCTTAGGCAACTGAGAAGGCAGAGTTCTTCCATGGAAGTTCCATTTCCCATGATTAACTTGTGAAGGGGGAGGAGAAAAGGTGGCATGTCTCTACCAACTTCTTCTACCACATTTCTCAATCATGTTGTTCTCGGCTGGGCGTGGTGGTGCACGCCTGTAATCCAAGCGACTTGGGAGGCTGAGGCAGGAGGATCATGAGTTCAAAGCCAGCCTCAGCAACTTAGCGAGGCCCTAAGCAACTCAGTGAGACCCTGTCTCTAAATAAAATACAAAATAGGGCTGGGGATGTGGTTCAGTGGCTGAGTGCCCCTGAGCTCAATTCCCGGTTCAAAAAAACAAAAAACTCGTGTTCTCACTGTAAAAATCCAAATATCATGAAATGTGGGCTGGGGATGTAGCTTGGTAGCAGAGTATGTGCTTAGCATGTTTTGGGGCCCTGGTTTTGGTCCTCAGCATCACACATACACAAACACACATTCATGTACACAAACTGAAGTATCATGGAATGCCATTTAGAATGTTAGAATTTCACGTTATCAACTTTTAAGAGAAAAATAGCATTGGCAAAGAAAAAAGATAAGAAGATTTAGATGGGTGGTAAAGGAAATGTTAACATTGGAAGAAGGGTGTTTGATTGGGTGTTTGATTGGGTCATCTGTTTGATTCCCTATTGGTAATAGGAGTGTTCGATTTATGGGACGAGAATAACTAGTGACCCTGAGGATGCATAGATGAGATAACCAAATAGTTTCTCTGTGGTAGGGAAGAGAGTCAAATACAAATTAGTAAAGCATGTGCATCATAAGAAATACAGATGTGATGGTATAAGTACTCAAGGTTTTATTTCCAACTGGGTTGATGAAGAGTTTGTGAGTTCACATTTGAAGTCTGAATAGATTATAAATAAGCCCTGCCTGTACTGAAGATACTCCAGGCAGTGAAAACTGAGCAAGGCAGATGTAGAAAACAGATCAGTTTGTGTGGCGCATGGAACATTCTAAGGTAAGAGGTCGTGAGAAGAAGGCAGAGGGTAGGCTGGGGCCTGAACATGGGAGAGCCTTCAGTATTAGGCTCAGTAATTTGGAGTTTATGTTTTAGAGCAATGTTTCTCAAGATATTTATGACCTTGGTTGTCTGCATCAAAATCAACTGGTGTGCTTGTAAAAAATGTAGAATCTCTGGCCCCTGTCCTACACCTAAACTCTCAGCTCTGGGGTCTCTGAGCATCTGACATTGGAAAGACATCAAGATTATTAAGATAGGATGTGAGTGCTTACCACATCTCAAAATTGCAACTGTAAGCTTCAACACTTTCCCCATCTCCCTTTCCCTTCATCTGTTATGCTTATACCATCCTATGTAATATATATTTTGTTCATCTTTTTCCTAGTAGAATTAAGCTCTGAAAACAGATTTCTCAATATCTTGTTCATTGGTGTGCCCCAGAACCAGGAATAGTGCCTAGTATTTTTTTTTTTTGATTAATTAATTAATTTTAATTTTTTTTTTAAGTTGGAGATGAACACAATATCTTTATTTTGTTTGTTTGTTTATTTATTTATTTATTTATTTATTTATTTTTTGGTACTGGGGATTGAACCCAGGGCCACTTCACCACTGAGCCACATCCCCAGCCCTATTTTGTATTTTATTTAGAGATAGGGTCTCACTGAGTTGCTTAGGGCCTTGCTAAGTTGCTGAGGCTGGCTTTGAACTCATGATCCTCCTGCCTCAGCCTCCCAAGTGCTGGGATTACAGGCGTGCGCTACCGCACCCAGCTATTTTGTTTATTTATTTTTATACGGTGCTGAGGATTGAACCCAGTTCCTCACCTGTGCTAGGCAAGCACTCTACCACTGAGCCACAACCCCAGCCTGTGCCTGGTATTTTTGTTGACTAAATGGACAGATGAAAAGAATACTGTGCAAAAAACAGTTTGAAGCCGGGCACGGTGGCCCATGCCTGTAATCCCAGTGGCTTTGGGAGGCTAGGGCAAGAGGATCGCGAGTTCAAAGCCAGCCTCAGCAAGGGCAAGGCTGCTAAGCAACTCAGTGAGACCCTGTCTCTAAATAAAATACAAAATAGAGCTGGAGATGTGACTTAGTGGCCAAGTGCCCCTGAGTTCAATCCCCACTCAACAAAACAAAACAAAACAAAAAAACACGGTTTGAAGCTGGGTGTGGTGGTACACACCTATAATCCCAGCCACTCTGGGAGGTTGAGGCAGGAGGATCACAAGTTAAAAACCAGCCTTAGCAACTTAGCAAGGCCCTCAGCAACTCAGTGAGACCCTGTCTCTAAATAAAATATAAAAAAGGGCTGGGGACGTGGCTCAGTGGTGGAGCACCCCTGGGCGTTCAATCTCAATTCCTGGTACCAAAAAAAAAAAAAAAAAAAGGAAAAAAACCCAAAGGAAAAAAAAAACCATTGTCTTTAAAAAAAAAATGAAAAAAATTTGACATATAATTGTACATATTTATGGGATCCAGGGTAACATTTCAATCTGTATACAAAGTATAATGATCCAGTCAGGCTAATAGGCATATCGTCACTTCACACATTTATCATTTCTTTGTGTTGGGAACGCTAACAGTCTGTATTAGCTGTTTTCGAATATATGATTAATTGTCAATAATTGCATCCTCCTGCGCTATAGAACATTAGAAGTTATTCTTCCTATCCAATGCATTCCTGTGCCTGGTAACCATCTCTCTGTCATACCCTGTCCGCTTAGAAGTGAGAATGTGCAGTATGTGTTAGACCCATTTTAAAAAAAAATTTTTTTTTTTTTTTTTTTTTTTGGAACCAGGGATTGAACTCAGGGACACTCGGCCACTGAGCCACATCCCCAGCCCTATTTTGTATTTTATTTAGAGACAGGGTCTTACTGAGTTGCTTAGGGCCTCGCTAAGTTGCTGAGGCTGGCTTTGAACTCGAGATCCTCCTGACTCAGCCTCCCAAGTCGCTTGGATTACAGGCGTGCGCCACCATGCCCGGCAAAATATTTTTAAAAATATACTAATACTAATATCTGGAAAAATGTCTCCACTGTATTAAGTATAAAGAGCAATAACTATAGTTTTACTCCAGTGTTGGAGACAAATACCCCAGGAAGGTCTTTTCTGTGAATCTATCCCTGATTATTTTTTTATTTGAATGATTTTGAAACTTGGTTGTCTCCATATTTTCCTGAAGTTTACATTTTTCTGTTCATAGACCTTTTCAAAAGGATTGAATATTTTAATTGCTTAGTGGTTCCCAGAGTTGAACTTCCAGTTTGGAGTGCCTAATTGGTGATCAGTGTATTTCGAATGAATGTTAAACCCATATCTTGTTTCAAGTAGCAGGGAAGATGAAAACTATAATGTCAACACTTTCTATTGGCAAATATTTTAGGTGATTTTTACTTCCTTTATAGAAAATACGGGAAATGACAAAGTCCCTTATTGATTTGTTAATCAGAAACCCCCACTATGATTTCATAATAATCATTGTTCAGCATTTCAGGCTATTGGACTGTAAGGATCTCAGCTTAGAGCTACAGAATGGTGTAGAAAGGGGCAGACAGAGGGAGGAAATAATGCAGTGTGAACTGAATTGAGATTGATTTGATTTGTGGTCTACTAGAAAAGGAAGGAACTTTGAGTGCCTGGGCTGGGTGGTCTGACCAGGGTATGTGTTTTTTTTTTTTTTTTTTTTTTTTTAAATAATCAGGACTTCTTAGGACATTCCACGTCTTAGTAAACCTCTTTGTGTCTTAGATGCCTTCTGAACAGTTTTTTCTTCATTATTAGCAACGAATACTACAAATCATTCTGTTTTTTTCCTCCCTGCTACACAGGATTTGTATAAGATGAAAAGAGAAATAGTTGATGAATAAACTCTTACTTCATCCACTTCTCAAAGCATTTATATCCTCTTAAAGATGCCAATAGAGCATTTTTTGGGGGTACTGGGGATTGAACCCAGGAGCACTTAACCACTGAACCACATCCCCAGCTCACCAATAGAGCATTTTGAAAAAAGCCTCAAACTTTTGCAAGAATGTATTTTGTTAGTTTTAGTGAAGTAAATTGGCCTCTTGTCTGTTACATGTAACATGATATGGATTTACCATTCATACAGTTTCTTTGGTCACCAAGTTTTGGTTTTTTTTTGGTTTTTTTTTTGGTACTGGGGATCAAACCCAGGAGTGCCTGAGCTACATCCCCAGCTCTTTTTAGTTTTTTATTTTAGACATGGTCTTGCTAAATTGCTGAGACTGGCCTTGAACTTTCCTTCCTCCTGCCTTAGTCTCCCAAGTTGCTGGGATTACAGACCTCTGTCTGCATGCCTGGCTAAAACTCACTGATCTTAAATGTACAACTTGATGGCATTTGACAAATGTATACATTGTGTAAACACCACCACAAGCATCATACAGGACATTTCCAATTCTCCAAGAAGTTTCCCATGCCTTATTGCATTTAATCTTCTTCTTTGATCTCCTGCTTTCTGGTAATCACTGGTCTGCTTTCTAAGTTTTGGCTTGTTTAGGTGTATATAAATAGGATTGTATAATATGTAGTCTTACATGTTTGGCTTCTTTCACTTTGTATGATGGAAACACTTCTAAGATTCATCCATGTAGTTGGGTTTATCATTGGTTTATTCCTTTTTACTGCAGAGGGTAGTCCACTGGATGGAATGTCCACAATGTATCTATGTACTAGTTAATTGATATTTGGATTCTTGGGTTTGTTAAAATTGAAGGTACTGTCAGCATTTGCCTATAGATACAAGTCTTTGTGTTGGCATGTTTTCTTTTCTCTGGAATCAGTGCTTAAGAGTGGAATTTCTGGGTCATGGTAAATAAATGTTTAATTTAATGATAAATAGCCAGACTTTTTTCCAAAGAATCCATACTATTTTGCTTTCTCATCAGTAACACATGAGAATTCCAGTTGCTTCACATCTTTGCCAGTGTTCACTGTGATTTTGATTTGCATTTTTCTAATGATGTTGAATATCTTATGTGCTTATTTGCCATCTGTATGTCTTTGCTGGGAAAACATTTGTTGATTTTGCTGATTTTTTATTGTTGTGGTCTTACTAACAACAGTTAAGGCCTGCATTGGTTATGTAGTTTGCAAATGTTTTCTTCCAGGTACTTAGCTTTTCATTTTCCTAATAATATCTTTTAAGGAATAGTTTAATTTTGATGATGATTTCGGAAAACATAAATTATGTAGTTTTGATGTAATGTGGTTCATTAGTTAAAACAGATTTGGCAGTAACTCTTTTCTTTCACCTATGAGAAAGTTGTGTATCAAACATGGAAAATGTTAAGTGGAATTAACAGTCTTAAGTTGGAAGGTAGTAGTTGTAGAGCATGGTTTGTTTTCTATTATTAATTAACAACTGATCTTGGTTAAGGCACAAGAGAATGTTTTATGGTAGCCATTTTTTACTTAATTGGACCTCAACAGAATTCATTTTGACTTTTCTTTTTTCTTTTTCCTTTTTTGGTACTGGGGATTGAACCCAGGGGCACTCCACCACTGAGCCACATCCCCAGCCCTATTTTGTATTTTATTTAGAGACAGGGACTCACTGAGTTGCTTAGGGCCTCGCTAAGTTGCTGAGGCTGGCTTTGAACTTGCGATCCTCCTGCCTCAGCCTCCCAAGTGCTGGGATTACAGGTGTGTGCCACTGTGCCCAGCAAAAGTGACTTAAAAAAAGTATTATTGTTACTTAATAATGTTATTCTCATGAGAAGTCACATTTTGTTGACTGTGGTAGGTTTTTCCATTTTTTAAAGTGATCTAACACACTGTGTAAATTAAAAAAAAAAAGTAGTTTGTTGTTTGTTGATCTAAACACTTTGCATGTATAGAAAGGTACTTTTTTTGTGATCTACACATACCAGTGGATTTCCTGTAGGCCAGAAGGTGTCACTTGCAGCAGTTTGTGAGAAGCCACGATTGTTGGGCTAAGGCCTATTTTAAAAAATCTATTTTAATATATGGCACCTGTTTCATTTTGAAAACCAAAGCCAATTTTTAAAAACTATTAAATGAACTCTTTTTCTTATTTTGTGGTACTGGGGATTGAACCAAAGGCACTCTACCCCTGAGCTACATCCCCCAGTGCTTTTTATATTTTTATTTTGAGACAGGTTCTCACTGAGTTGGTTAGGCTGCCTGTAAACTTGGATCCTCCTTCCTCAACCTCCCAAATTGTGGGGATTACAGTGATGCATCAACACACTGGGCAAGATTGCCTTTTGTGAGATGAAAATGTTGGTTAACATCTTTTCATTATCTCAATGTTTTGCTTCCTGCAAGGAAGAAATGGCTGTTCATTACCATAGCTCATTGTTTTCAGTGATCCCTGTCTTTACTAATTCACAAGTTTCAAAATTTTTGCTAAAAGATTTTAAAGTATAGTTGTTTAAAGAATAAAGGATGAAAGTGGGCCGGGCATGGTAGCACACGCCTGCCTGTAATCCCAGAGGCTCTGGAGGCTGAGGCAGGAGGATCGCAGGTTCAAAGCCAGCCTCAGCACCAGCAAGGCACTAAGCAACTCAGTGAGACCCTGTCTTTAAATAAAATACAAAATCGGGCTGGGGATGTGACTCAGTGGCCGAGTGTCCCTGAGTTCAATCCCCAATTCCCAAAAAAAAGGGTGAAGCCAGGTGTGGTGGTGCACGCCTGTAATCCAAGCGACTTGGGAGGCTGAGTCAGGAGAATCGCGAGTTCAAAGCCAGCCTCAGCAACTTAGCGAGGCCCTAAGCAACTCAGTGAGACCCTGTCTCTAAATAAAATACAAAATAGGGCTGGGGATGTGGCTCAGTGGCCGAGTGTCCCTGAGTTCAATCCCTGATTCAAAAAAAAAAAAAAAAAAAAAAGATGAGAGTGCTTCTTTCCTCATTTTGAATTTCCTCTACTGTCAATTTAAGTAAAATACATCTTCAGTTTCCTTTTGTGCATACGTATTCATACATACAGATAAATATCCCTTTGATTGTTTTACACAAGTAAGATCATATTACTGACTTTATTTTTTTAATTTAATAGACTCATGTGATCTTTCACAGTCTTTCATAAAGATGAAACAACTTTAAACAACTTTCATAAAGAGCTCATTTTTCATGAATGCATGATGTTCTGTAGTACAGTTGAGTTATAAATTATTTATTCCACAAGCCCCACCCCCCCCAACCCATCCATTGCTGGGGTTGAAGCCAGGGGTGCTCTACCAGTAAACTGTTTCCTAGCCCTTTTATTTTGAGACAGGGTCTTGCTAGGTTGTTGAGGCTTGCCTCAAACTTGTGATCCTCCTGCCTCAGCTTCACAAGTCACTGGAATTACAGTCATTTCATTGTGCTAACTTATTTCTAGGATTCCAGGAGCTTTAAAAATTGTTTTAACATTATTACCCTGTGTTCATATATAGCTGTATGTCCAGTGGGAATCTACATCATGTCCAACCAGAAGAATGAGAAATTATACTCCATTATATGTGATGTATCAAAGTGCATTCTACTGTCATGTATAACTAATAAAAAACAAATAAAAGCCGGGCATGGTGGCGCACGCCTGTAGTCCCAGCACTTGGGAGGCTGAGGCAGGAGGATTGCAAGTTCAAAGCCAGCCTCAGCAACTTAGCGAGGCCCTAAGCAACTCAGTGAGACCCTGTCTCTAAATGAAATATAAAATAGGGCTGGGGATGTGGCTCCGTGGTGGAGTGCCCCTGGGTTCAATCCCCAGTACCAAAAAAATAAAATAAAATAAAAATTTTTAAAAATTGTTTTTTAAAACACCGTTACCAGTAGCTTATAGTGATATCCTTTTTTATGTACAGTTTTGTGGACATAGCAATATTCTTTTAGAATAGATTGATAGAAGTTGAATTGATGAGTCAAATGTGTATAGATATTTAAAATTTTGTTATATACTGGCCATTTGCCTTTCAGAGAAGCCTAAAGCAGTTTCTTTAAGGATAGAATTTCCCTTAGAATTTCCCTTATTTCAAAATGAATGCTGGGACACTGTTCCCTTTGGATCTTCATTCACCCTGAAGATAAGACAGGGTAGCCCTTGCCTTCAAGTTTTCAATTTGTAGTACTCTGGTCTTGTCAAGGTGATAGAAACTGACATTACAGCCTATTTCTTTTCTTTCTTCCTTTTTTAAAAAATTTTTTGGTTGTAGATGGACACAATGTCTGTATTGTATTTTTTTATGTGGTGCTGAGGATCAGACCCAGTGCCCCACACATGTGAGGCAAGCACTCTAGCACTGAGACACAGCTCTAGCCCTATAGCCTATTTCTATAACTAAGATTTTTGTTATAGACTTAGCCTGCTTTTTGTGTGTGTGTGTGTCTCTCTCTTAAATACATTGACCTATTTTATAGAAAGGTCTTCATTACAGTAACAATACTAACAATATCAATGGCTTTTTTGTTTTGTTTTTTTTTTTTTTTTTTTGCGGTGCTGGGGATTGAACCCAGGGCCTTGTGCTTGCGAGGCAGGCACTCTACCAACTGAGCTATATCCCCAGCCCAACTGAGCTATATCCCCAGCCCACTGAGCTATATCCCCAACCCAATATCAATGGCTTTTAAAGACTCTCTACCTGTGTTGTAAAATGGGTATATGAATAGCAGTGTTGTATAAAGTATATTGTGAAATGTGTAATGCACTCATGTGCTTCCTCCTTTTTTTTCTTTCATACAGGAATGGGTAGGACAAGTGGAAATAAGTGCCCTTTCTCTTATGTACAGGTAAACGCTTTAATAGCCTAAGTAAAAAATAAAATCACTGTGAAATTAATACATTCCATTCCACTAAAAATGGCCAGACTATTTTTACACGGATATAAAACATCCTAATTGGTATGGGAGTCTTAATTGCATCAATTAGATTTTGACATTAAGTTGTCAACATTTGGTAATTTTAATTATCAAAATATTTTGGGAAAGGGTATAGAAATTTTTCCTAGCTGTGTCCTATAAAATAGCCCTTATCAACCTTATAGAGAAATAATCTAATTTCTTAGTCCAGTAGCATTGAGTAGCCAGTAGAGTAGAGCTAAAACAGGTATGTTATTCAGCTTTACTACTTAAACCCCATATAGAGGAGCAGATCAGTACTTGGCTTTTTTCTTTTCAAATGTTTAGATTTTTCTCTTTACCACTTCTGTGAGTTCTAGGTCTCCCTTTAGAATTATGTCTGAAGTTTTGTGTGCAACACTCATACACATAAACACTCAATTATATTTGAACTTTTCTTTTCTAGAAAAGATACTTTTAAATAAGTATTTTGCTGCTTAGTTATATCATTACTCTCTTTTTGCTGCTCTGTCCAGTGCCTAGAACATTACCTGGCACTTATTAGAATTTCCATAAGTGAATTGATTAATGAATTATTAAATTTAAATTCATGAAGTATATTCCTTTAAAAGTAATTTCTAAATTTTATTTTCAGGAAAGATTTTGTAATTTATCGGGAACCAAATGTTTCTCCTTCACAAGTAACTGAAAATAATTTTCCTGAAAAGGTAAGAATTTTTTGCAGTGTTTGTAAAGGATTTAAGTAAAAGAATCACCAAGTAACTACCTTGACCTACTAAATTGTAATTATAAATGACTTTTTGGAATACTTCTGTGTGAAGGTTACGGTATTCTGAGTTTCTTAAAGATATATTAATCATCACTGACTCATTATTTTGTATTTCCTCCATTATTATATTGAACCCTCTTAAGTAATTTTAGTAGGGATACAAAAAGATTACATCACTCAGGTATATGATGAACTAGATTATTACTGTTGTTTTGTGTCAGTATAAACATTAAATAGTAAAATTGTTTGTGAAAGTAGGCTCTACTTTACATCCAGGATTTCTTTGGTAATCACATGTATTTCCCATTGTAAAGATAGTTTAAGTGACAAGGATGTTAAAGTATCATCTGGTCATAAAGCAGAAAAAATGGAAAAATTTCATGAAGCCAAAAAGCAAGAAAAATGAGCTGACTTCTTATAAGAGAATTTTGTTTTAATTAGCTCTTTGAGAACTGCAGTCCAGGTTGAAGGGACTTGCGTACCACCATACTTCTAGGGAGGGGAAGGGGGAAGAGAGTGAACGAATACCTTTATAAGGTCTTTGCCATGGAGCTGGGCTTTACAGCTGCAGTTTTTGGAATGAGATATGTTCTAAACAAATTTCTCTATTCATTAGTAATTGAGCATTTATAAAGTACTAAAGTTGTAAAGAAGCAGAAAAATATTGTCTTTGATTCTGCCTCTTAAAGGTTACCATTACCAAGGTTTTGGGATTTTGTGTTTTTTTTTTGTGGTGCTGGGGATTGAACCCAGAGCCTTGTGCATGCAAGGCAAGCACTCTACCACTGAGCTATATCCCCAACCCAGAATATTTTTTTTTTTTATGGTCTTTTCACTTTGTTTTTAAGTAACTGAAATGTTTTCATGTATTGTTTTTGTGTGTGTGGAGAGCTAGAACAGGTATTGATTCTGTAAACTTTCTGTAAACTCTGATTTCTATAAACTTTGTAAAACATGGGAGCTTAAGGTTGCTTCTGAAATGCTTTTTCTTTTTCTTTTTTTTTTTTGTATTTTGCAGTGCTGGGGATTGAACCCAGGGCCTTGTGCTTGTGAGGCAAGCAGTCTACCAACTGAGCTATATCCCCAGCCCTGAAATGCTTTTTATTTGGAAATGATACAGTAATTCAGGGGCATTGCAGACATAATTTGATTTGTAAATCTTGAATGAGGCTGAAACATGTCTTGTTTTTTCCTTTCAGGTGTTACTGTGTTTTTCAAATGGAAATCATTATGATATTGTCTATCCCATAAAGTATAAAGATAGCTCTGCTATGTGTCAGTGTAAGTATCACTGTATATTTATATATAAAATTTTATTCCTAAGCTGTAGGGATTTACATGCATGTTTAGAGATGTTAGTGTATAGCTTAAACATCTGAATGAGTGAGCAAATCAAGGACTTGATTGTATTTGGCTCTCAGGTAGGATTTCTTAACCTTGGCACTGTGGACATTCTGGGTCAGATAGTATTTTGTTGTGGTGCTGTCCTGTGCAAATTAGGGTGTTTAGCTGCCTACTTATCCTTCACCCAGTAGATGCCACTAATACTTTCTTTCTGTCATTTGTGACAATCAAAAATGTCTCCGTGTTTTCCCAGATATTTCCTGGTAGATGAATTGCCTTTTCCTACCACTATTTTTTTTTTTTTTTTTTTTGGAACCTGGGGGTTGAACTCAGGGGCACTTGGTCACTGAGCCACATCCTCAGCCCTATTTTGTATTTTATTTAGAGACAGGGTCTCACTGAGTTGCTTAGTGCCTTGCTAAGTTGCTGAAGCTGGCTTTGAACTCGCGATCCTCCTGACTCAGCCTCCCAAGTCGCTTGGATTACAGGCGTGCGCCACCACGCCTGGCTCCCAGTCCTATTTTGTATTTTACTTAGAGATAGGGTCTCACTGAGTTGCTTAGGGCCTCGCTAAGTTGCTGAGGCTGGCTTTGAACTCGCGATCCTCCTGACTCAGCCTCCCAAGTCACTTGGATTACAGGTGTGTGCCACCACGCCCAGTCTGTTCCTGGATTCTTGGTGCACTTGATTTGATAAAACTCACCATAATTAAAGCCAAATGACAATCTTAAAATCCATATGTTTTTGAATTTTATTTTATTTATTTATTTTTAAATCAAAGTTGTGTGAATACACTTTTTCCCTTCAGTGGTTACATAGAGTAGTTTTTTGTGTGTGTGGCCGGTGGGGTGGGGTGGGGAGTAGACAGGTTATTGGGGTTGAGCCAGGGGTGCTCTGCCACTAAGCTACATCCCCAGTATTTAAAATTTTTTTTTTTTTTTTTTTAATTTTGAAATAGGTTCTCACTAAGTTGCTCAGGCTGGTCTCAAACTTGGCATCCTTCTGCCTCAGCCTCTAGAGTATTTGGGATTATAGGCATGTGCCTCTGTTTCCAGTTGAGAATACATTTGTGATCAACCCTCCCTTTCTCCCTCTCTTTCTCTGTTAGGGATCAGACCCAGAAACTTGCACATGCTAAATAAAGCATGCACTCTACCACTGAGATATATCCCCAGGCCCTGCAACAGTTTCTTTTTAGTTTTTTGTTTTTTGTTTTTTGTTCTTTTTGGGGACCCAGGGATTGAACTCAGGGACACTCGGCCACTGAGCCACATCCCCAGCCCTATTTTGTATTTTATTTTGAGACAGGGTCTCACTGAGTTGCTTAGGGCCTCACTAAGTTGCTGAGGCTGGCTTTGAACTCGAGATCCTCCTGACTCAGCCTCCCAAGTCGCTTGGATTACAGGTGTGCGCCACCATGCCTGGCAACTCTTTTTAGTTCTTTATGTAAAATTGAAATTGAGCTAGGTTATATAGTCAGACATCTTGTTTCATAGACACCTGAGAAGTGCCTTGTCTCAGGTTGTAGTCAGTGTTAAAGCTAAGACTAGCATCCAGGTCCTGTAAATAGTAATGTAGTGTACTCTCTGCTATTTCATAGTCCTCCTTTTTTTTTTTCTTTTTTTGTACTGGGGATTGAACTTAGGGGTACTGCCCTTTGGTGGTTTTTTGTTTGTTTGTTTGTTTTGTTTTTGTTTTTTTGGTACACGGGATTGAACCCAGGAAGACAGGGTCTCACTGAGTTGCTTAGGGCCTCACTAAGTTGCTGAGGCTGGCTTTGAACTCAAGATCCTCTTGCCTCAGCCTCCCAAGTGCTGGGACTACAAGCGTGTGCCACCGTGCCCAGCGTTTGGTTTGTTTTTTAATTTTATTTAGTGGCAGGGTCTCACTGGGTTGCTTAGGACCTTGCTAAATTGTTGAGGCTGGCTTTGAATTTGTGATCCTCTGTCTCAGCCTCCCAAGCCTCTGGGATTACAGGCATGTGCCACTGCACCCTGCTCTCTTTCTAGCAATTTTAATGTTTCTCACTGTGTTCCATTAAAGCCTCTTATGACTAATCCTGTGCATGTCTTCCGTAAGTCTCAGTCTCCTCATTTGTTCTTCATGTGCTGAGATTAATTTGAGGATATGTAGTGTTTAGGACAGTGTGTGGAATATTCAGTTGTGTTACTGACTAAATGTTGCAGACAGCAGTTAAAGTTTTAGAAGCCTGAGCAATACGCACTTTTTCTTGTTTCTTTTTAAAATATATATTTTTACTTAATATTGCATAAAATCTCATTAATTGCAGCTCTCCTTTATGAATTGCTGTACGAGAAGGTGTTTAAGACTGATGTTAGCAAAATCATGATGGGACTAGACACCTCTGAAATAACAGATGAAAACAACAGTGAAATATCCGATTCAGAGGATGACAGTTGCAAGTAAGAATGTATTTAAATCCTAAAATAGCTTTCTTATGCCATATAAAGAAACAGTTTAATTAATAGTGTTCACATTTTAAGGTGTTAATACATTCATAAAATATAGCAATCTGCCATAGAAATTTATCTCTGACACTAATTTTACCTACTTTATTTTAAGGGCACTCTTCATTTGAAAGTCGATATTTTGGTTGATGAGAATCTGTGTATATAATCTAGACATGTATCTGTAGAACAGATTTGGTCCTCCCTATATGTGTATGTAGTGTAAAATTTTAACCTATCAGTCATTTTCATGTTCATTGATGGATGACCATTTTGACTTAGATCATTTTCTTCTTAGATAGTGCCTTCTCTTTTAGATAATTAAAGTTCTCATTTGGGGTTATGAGTATGTAAAGAGCTACACAACCCTCTGTAGGTTGTGAGTCACTGAGGCTTCTTTTCTACACAAGCTATCCAGGTTTAAGACCTTAGTCTCTGTGTTATCAGTCCTGATTATCTGCTGAGTGACTAGACTTGGGGCAACTTATTTCTCTAAAGAAGCCTCTTTTCTGTAGCGATAAAGTGAGGATATTTCAGTGTATCCTTAAAGGAAGGAATTTGTGAAAATTAATGATATGTAAATGAATTATATAAGGTGCATAAACCTTGTTCCTAGATGATATATCCAGTATGTGTTAATTTTTGACAATATTAAGAAGTTTATCTTTTATAAGAACCAATCCTCTTACATTCCCATTAAAGCTAAAAGTATATTCCTATTATGTGAGAGTAAGACCCAGTATTCTTGTTGCATTATATACTTACAAACTGGAGATAGAAATGGACCTTAAACCTTAGGATATCTAATTCTTTTTTATTCTTTTTAGATATACATGACAGTAGAGAGTATTTTGACACTGTACATACACGGAGCATAATTTATTCTAATTAGGATCCCATTCTTGTGGTTGTACATAATATGGATTTCACTGGTGGTGTATTCATATATGAACGTAGGAAAGTTATATCCAATTCATTCTACTGTCTTTTCCATTCCCATCCCCCCAGATAATTCTTTATGACAAAAATATTTTTTAAATATATGCATATGTGTGAGTGTGTATGTGTATATCTGGGTTTGAATTCTATTCATTTGTTGAATTAAAATTTTCTGATCCCTATTGAAAATTTTATAACCATTTCCTTAAAGCTTCAGTCAGTGTTTACCATTATGTTTAATATGGTAAACATATTGAATGTTTACCATTGAATATACTAAATATGTACAGAGAGAAGTTCTGCTTCATAGTTTTTTCTAGGCACCTAATTAAGATGTGTTATTGAGCATAGGAGAAACTGGAAGAGAGAACGGCTGACTAGTTTTTACTTATTACCTATGGTTGAAGTGAGAGGTACTTCTAGTACATTCCTTGTGGTTCTGTTGCAGTTAATATTATAAGAACCAACTCAGGGATGGCAGTTGGCAGGTGAAGTATGGAGAGAAGCCTGGGGAGGTTTACTAGGGGAAGTAGAGTAGGTATGTGAGAAGATTTGCACATTATCATGCTCAGTGTTTCTTTTTATATGGTACTGTTGTAGCTCTTGAAATATGATTATCTGGGCTGGGATTGTAGCTCAGTGGTAGATCACTTGCCTAGCATGGGTGAGGTGCTGGGTTTGATCCTCAGTACCACATAAAAGTAAATAAATAAAGGTATGGTGTTCACCTACAACTAAAAAAAATTAAAGAGAAATATGATTATCTTTCTATTGTATTATTAAAATTTGTTTTTTAAAAATATTTTTTGTTGTAGATGGACACAATACCTCTATTTCATTTATTTATTTTTATGTGGTGCTGAGGATCCAGCCCAGTGCCTCACATGTGCCAGGCAAGCGCTCTTTGACTAAGCTACAGCCCCAGCCCTAATATTTCTTTTTACTTGTTTCATGTCTCAATAGGGATGACAGACTTCTGTTAGTGAAAAATTCTATATTGCAGTGGCAGTATAGATAGCCATAATGGAGAGGACCAAGAAGGACTATACTCTTGTGCCTGGCTTTGTTTCACATTCATATATGTGGATTCTGAAGTACTGGAAATTATGCTTGACTTTCTAGTCTAGTCTCTAGAATATTGCTGCGTGTAAAGGTGAGGGGTTAGAAAGTGTCCTGAAAACTAGAGATTGAAGTGTTGAGGTGGATTTGTAGGTCAGAAGAGTGCATGCAGGTATCGGTGCAAGCAGACCTCTCTCGCCTCATCTCCATGCATCTTGTCTTCATTCTGTTCTAGCCTCACCAGCCACGTGTCCACACCTCAGGGCCTTTGCATGTTCTGTTCTCTCTGCCTAGAATAATCAATAGGCTTATGGTTTGTTGACCCACTGTCTGTCTTTATTCAAAAAGACATTCAGGGCTGGGAATATAGCTCAGTTGGTAGAGTGTTTGCCTAGCATACAGAAGGCCCTGGGTTCAATCCCCAGCATCACAGAAAAAGGAAAAGGACATTTCATCGAGACCTTTCCTCATTTCTCATTTTACTTTTTATTATTTGAGCCTCCATTGCAAAATAGTTTTTCCTGTCTTCTCCCTTTTTAGTACTTACCAACATTTAATATACTCTCACTGCATTGTGTATTTCATGTAGGTGTAGTTTTTGTTCACTGCAGGACCTCAGCACCTTAATGTATAGTGCCTGGCAGGTAGTAGGCACTCAAATACTTGAGTGAATGAATGTAAGATATATAAGTGTGCACGCTTCAGTTAGTTCAGATGATGGTTCTTGGGTTGTGTTGAAGACTGACATACACTACTTAAAACAGCCAGTTGGTGGAGCACTTTTTAAAACATTATTTTGTTTTATTTTTTAAGGTTACTGGGGATGAATCTGGGGACACTCAACATGGAGCTACATTCCCAACCCTTGTTATGTTTTTTTGTTTTTTTTTGAATTGGGGATTGAACTCAGGGGCACTTGGCCACTGAACCACATCCCCAGCCCTATTTTGTATTTTATTTAGAGACAGGGTCTCACTGAGTTGCTTAGAGCCTCACTGAGTTGCTTAGAGCCTCGCTAAGTTGCTGAGGCTGGCTTTGAACTCGTAATCCTCCTGTGTCACTGGGATTACAGGTGTGCGCCACTGCGCCTGGCCCTTGTTATGTTTTTTATTCATTCATTCATTCATTCATTCATTCATTTATTTATTTATTTATTTATTTATTTATGCAGTGCTGGGGATTGAACCCAGGGCCTTGTGGTTGCAAGGCAGGCACTCTACCAACTGAGCTATATCCCCAGCCCCCTTGTTATGTTTTGAGACAGGGTCTTGCTGAGTTACTGAGGCTGACCTCAAACTTGAGATCCTCCTGCCTCAGTCTTCCAGTTGGCTGGGCTATATGGTGTTTTTAATGAAATGGCTGGTTGTGAACCCTCCTTTAGTTAACTTTGTTTGGAGTGGTTGGTTTTTTTGTTTGTTTGTTTTTAAAGTGAGTCTTCCCTGAATGTGGAAAGGATATTGTTATGTTCAATCTTTCTAAGTTCCACGTTTGCCCACCTAGTTACTATAGTATATTTCATTCTTTTTGTTGTTGTTGTTGATTACTGAGCCAGTAAGAATTATTCCTGGACTTGGACTTCTATCATATAGATGCACACAGATGTACACATACACTTTTGTATTGTGTACTTACACTAAAATTTGTATGAGCTTACTGGAGTGTATCTCCAGCTTTTTAGTGCATAGTTGACTTGAGATTTTGAGGTAAGGTAGAAGTTAACTGCATGCAAATAAATTTTTCTGCTCCTAATTATGGTCATATTTCTTTCTTTGTAGGAGTAAAACTACTACTGCTAATGATGTCAATGGATTTAAACCTTTGTCAGGAGATGAGGTATTTTTAAAAAATGGTTTTAACTAGTTCTTCAATATAAAAATATGAATTTATAGCCTTTTTTTCTGATATATTTTCAGTAGAGTTAGGAACATCTTTCTAGCAAGAAATTTGTTGACTGTCCTAATTTTTTGAAGTTTTAAAATTATTAGATTTTACTCTTATATAAATTTCTAACAAAAATGCTTTCAAAAGTTTTTCTGTGTTGATTGGACTTCCTGACTTTGTTTGTTTAGCACCAGAAGAACAATGGGAGCTCTTCTAGCCTGCCTTTGTCTAGAAAGGTTCTTAAGTCACTTAACCCAGGAGTGTATAGAAATGTCGAGTATGAAATTTGGCTAAAGTCTAAACAAGGTGAGTTAAAATCTGATTTTTTGCTAAAATGGCTCTGTGGCATTTGAAAATAATTAATTACACTTGATACTGTTATTTTTCACAGCTCAACAAAAACGTGATTATTCCATTGCTGCTGGTTTACAATATGAAGTTGGAGATAAATGCCAAGTAAGCGATTTGTATAAAAGAAGAAAATATTTTATTTGAATCTTGCTTTTTCTAATAGGATCCAAGAAAACATCTGAGGTTTGAATGTCTACTAATTTGGATTTCAGAATATATTTATCATGTACATATTTTAGTTGGTCACAAGTGGTTAGCTTTTTGATATTTGAATACTCAAATTGTATCTTAAATTGCAGTATTCCAGGATAAGACATTTTAAAAGAATTTGGCCTTTGGGATTACTTAGTTCAAAGAAGTAATAATAAATTGGGTGTGGTTGTGCACACCTGGAAACATCAGTGCCTCAAGACACTGAGGCAGGAGGATTGCAAGTTCAAGGTCAGCCCCAGCAACTTAGTGAAGACCCTGTCTCAAAACAAAATGAAAAAATTGTCTGGAGATGTAGCCCAGAGGTAGAGCCCTTGCCTACCATGTGGAAGACTCTGGGTTCAATCCCCACTACTAAGGAAACAAGAAGTAACAATAACATTTGAGATGTTTAGGTATTTTTATTGCAATTGGCAAATTGATTCAAACTTGACTTTATGGGTCAGTTTGTTTGGTTTGTCAAAAATCTTTCTGGAAGATTTTGATACATGTATAGTGTTTTCCTGTTAGACTAAGGAAGGAGAATGAGCCATAAGATTAATTATTAGCTTTTTGTTTTGAATAAGTTACTGCACTGGACGTGAGTAGCTGATGTTAATGGGAAAAGTTGGACAGGATCTGTGTTTCTCACTGTGGGTGATTTAGCCCCCTCACCCTCCAGGGTACATTTAACAGCCTGGAGACATTTTTTATCGTTGAAACTGAGAGTGTGCTACTGACATCTAGTGAGTTGAGGCCACACATCTTAACAGTGCTCTGGGATGCCTCTCCCTATCCCCAACCAAGAATGATCTAGTCCAAAGTCTCAGTAATGCTGAGGCTGGAGAGACCCTGTGCTTTGTTTATGGAAAAGTGCTGTTATTTTGAAAAACAACCCACCACACACACACACACACACACACACAAACAAACACACATAATATGTGGAGGTTATTTTTTCATCAGAAATGGTCTCTATCAAAAGTGTTGTCCCTGTACCTGTATTTTGTGGTATTGGGGATTGAACCTGGGGGTCACTCAACCACCGATATCCCCAAACCTTTTTTAAATTTTGAGACAGCGTCTTATCATGTTGCCAAGGGTGGAAATTTGTGATCCTCTGGTTTCAGCCTCTTGGGCAGCTGGGATCACAAGTATGTGCCACCACTCCTGGTTAAAAAGTGTTGCCTTTTAAAAACTTCCTAAAACAGCCATTGACAGACATTTCTTCTTGACTTGTAGAGGGAGTACTCATTTATCTTATAATAAATTGGTTTGCATGAAAAATATCTAACCAGGGTTATATCTGGGGAATCAGTGGTGGAATTTAACCTTCAGAACTTTTAGTAGTAGTCTATTATGGGGTACTTGGAAGCTGAAGAAGAGGAGGATATAATTCCTTTCAATGTTTCCATATGAAATTGTCAGAAATGTGCTTTAATTTTACAACAGTTGTGGAAGCTTGAACTACACTGCCTTGGAAAACTTGGAAGAGAATAAGAGAGGAGAGTAAACTTAAGAGCTTAGAGGCCTCCTTCCCTACCCTCTTAGCAGAGAAGAGATGATCATTTATCTTAATGCTATCTTAGTAAAATTATGATACTTGTTTGTAAATCAAGCATTGTTTCTTGGAGGTTAAAAGTGCATTTTGGCAAAGTAAACATTATTGGTAAAATAAATGGTGAAGTAGATAACCTGTTTAGTTTTTTCCTTTTTGAAGTGTTTTATTTTTGTTTCTCCTGTTTAATTTGAATAAAACAATTGAAATCTTTTAAAAAAATTATATTCTTGATGAAAATAAGTGACCATGTTTTTAATTGCAAAAGTTTTGAAGAAAATAAAATGTCCTTGTTATTAATAAGGAATGAAATATCAATTTGGGGATTTTTGATCTCATTAAGATAGGAGGTTGCTTAAAGCAGTACTATATATACACATATGTATATATATACACACATACACACACACACAGCTACTATTGCAGTGACTGACAGGTGTATAGTGCAGTGTGTGCTGTTTGACTATAGTAAGCAAACCTAAAGGCTTATTCTTTTGTCACTACAGTTGGGTATTACTAGTCATATGTTAGAGAGTAGTTGACATATCTATTTTTAGGGAGAAAGTTAGAGTTATATATTTTTAATATCAGACAAATGGGAAGATTCTAATAACTATAATAATAGTTGCTCTGGAAGCCCGGGCATGTGGTGCCACAGCCATGTGTTCAGAGCCAGGGCAGGCTGGTTGTTCTTATCTCTTGTTTGGAGCTTCAATAGATTGTACTCCAGCTTCTCCTTCAACTGTGTACAAAAACAATCTAGAAAAATTTTGGAAGGATAAGCAAAACTTTTCTTTTAGATAGAAGTATGATAGAGGTCTGGGAGCTTAGTGTTCCCAGAAAACGTTTATTTTCTCTTTAATCAAAAGAAAGAGAATGAAATTTAAAAACTGGTCACTAATGAAAAGGAAGCAGGTAACTGATTTTTATTTCTGCCATTGTTCAACAGGTTAGGTTGGATCACAATGGAAAGTTTTTTAATGCAGACATTCAAGGGATACACTCTGAAAATGGACCAGTTTTGGTTGAAGAACTGGGAAAAAAGTACGTACTACCCTTCAGCGAAGGCATTCAGTGCTACTTCCATTTAGCCTGATGTAATCATGAGCATTTCTAAATATCCCTGTGTCTTTGCAAATTCAGTGAAAGGGATTGCCCATGTACAAAAAGTGCAGTCAGATCTTTAGAAAAATAGTTTGAGTTTTAATTGACTGTGTTCCATGTTGGCAAATTTTAAATAAAGAATACTTGTTTTATTGCCTGTAGTTTAAAATGCATCATTCTACAGAAAGGCAGTTTGAGAAATTGACTGAATTGTAAAATAGGAGCTTTGGAGAACGGGGAGCATATTCATTTCTACTTTCATTTAGTGCTGCATAGTGTTAGTAGGAAATGTCCGTCGGGTGGAATAGTGAAGTACTGTTGACTTGCTGTTTATAGTGTTATTTTGGAACACCTTTTGTTCTGGTTACTGCTGCCTTTATTCGAGAAAAAAAGTGGTAAAAATCACACCTTAAAATTTACTGTGAAAAATTTTAAGCATGTATAAATGTAAGAAGGATAGAACAGAGCACCAATACCCAGTTTCAGCAATTCAAGAGCATTTGGCTATCTTTTCTAATTTACTCTTCCCTAATACTTTATATTTTAAATGGGAATGAAATTGGAATATTTTAAAGCAAATCCAGACAGCACACCATTTCTCTAATAGATGTTTACAGTACCATTAGGGAGTAGAATGGCATAATAACATCATTCCTTAAATTTTTAGTCTTCTGCGTAAATTGTATTTAAGGTCTATTAATCTTCCTTTTTTTTAGGAAGTATGTTTTTTACATATGTCATTTTATTTGATTAGAATTAAGTTAGGATTGCTAAATGCTGTTTGTAGTTGAATTCTGATTTGTTTTCAGTAATGAGAAACTAGAAAATTTTACTTGACAAGATGTTTGTGTAGAATTTAGTTTTGAGTATAACTAGGAATATTTTAAGTTGTTAAAGTCTTTTTCTTCCTTATGAAGACCTACACCGAAGAACCTCAAAGCATCTACCCCAGAAAGCTGGAATACGGTGTCAGGAAAGAAGATGAAAAAACCTTCTACTTCTGGACAAAATTTCCATTCTGGTAGGAGCACATCAAGTTGTCTTTTTTGGGGGTGAGGGGGGTGGATAGGGCTGGCAGTATTTGGGGTTGTTTAAATAGGAAAATTATGAGGTGTTTTTGGGTTCTTGCCGCAGACACGGATTACAGAGGGCCAAAGAATCCAAGCAAGCCAATAAAAGCCCCATCAGCACTACCTCCTCGCCTGCAGCATCCTTCAGGAGTAAGACAACATGCGTTCTCTAGTCATTCTTCAGGGTCCCAGTCTCAGAAATCTTCCAGTGAGCACAAAAATCTTAGCAGGACACCCTCACAGATCATAAGGTAACCTTTCTGAATGTAAGGGAAGTGGCAGTCAGGTGAGAGGCTTTTGTCGTGTTTGCCACATTGCTTGCTTTTAAATAGTTACAACTTTTGTTTATATATTTATTTGAAGTATAGTATTAAAAGTATTGGCAAAACACTGTTAAAACAGTATTAAAAGTATTGGCAAAAATGCAAAGATTTCAGTTCTTTATAATCCTCTTTAAACAAAGCAAGGTAATATTGTAGGAGAAAAGGTCCTTAATTTTGAATATTTTTTTCAAATGACTTGGGAGTTCTTCCTTTAGCCAAATCTTATTCTGGTATTTAATAGTTTTCTGGTGGCTTGTATGATTAATATTGGATTCCAGATACCATTCCTAAATCCTTGGAGGGTGAGGACACTCCCTTTTGTACAGGAACATAAGCCATCCAAACCTGTTGGTTTACTTTGTTCTGATAAGTTTTGATTATTTATGGTAATGTTTCTAATATTGAACAGGGCTGCAAGTTTTAGATTTGTGCAATTCTGAATATTGGCATTTTAAATAATTATCTAGTTAAAGATGAACTTAAGGGTCATACTTTTCCTGTGGTATATGGAATTGAGTTTTTCCTTTACTGCTCTTCTGATGAGTAGTTTATAACCCTTTTGTGGAGTTTTCTCTGAGAGGATGCCTTGAATAGAGACATCTTCCTTGGGTACACATAGTTGTGTCTCCCGTGGAGGCTTGAGCCTCCTAGGTTACTGTGACCAGTAATTTTCCTAGCCCTTGCCGAGCTCTGGTCTTTAGTTGATTTCTTTCTGACATTTGGGCATTCCCCTTTCTTAGGAATGTACTTAACCTTTTTTTTCTTTTTTTTTTTGGAACCGGGGATTGAACTTGGGGACACTCAGCCACTGAGCCACATCCCCAGCCCTATTTTGTATTTTATTTAGAGATAGGGTCTCACTGAGTTGCTTAGGGCCTCCCTAAGTTGCTGAGGCTGTCTTTGAACTCGAGATCCTCCTGCCTCAACCTCCTGAGTCGCTGGAATTACAGGCGTGCACCCCTGTACCTGGCGTGTACTTAATCTTTTGTCGTTAAAGATAAATCTTATACAGCATTTTAAGACAATTGTAGGTTCTTAGACTGATGTTTATCAGTACTCAGTTTCTTAGTACTGTAACACTAGCCAGCTTCAAAGCATGGAAATAATTCTCTTGGTTCTGGGACTTGAAGTCTGAAATCAGTTCCTTGCATGGCCCAGGTCTACAGACTGTTGGGAAAAGAAGTTCTATGCCTCTCCTGTTCTCTGGTGTTGCATACAGTCCTTGGGATCCCTTGGCTTATAGGTGTGTCATTTCAGTCTCTGCTTCTGTCATCATGTGGTGTTTCTCTGCCATTGTCTCTTCTAATAGGATACTAGTCACATTGGTTTAGGTCCTGCCCCACTCCTCCTGTTGACTTCAGTTCAACTTGAATTACATCTGAGAAAAAGACTGTTTCTAAGAAGGTCACATGTACAAGTACCAGGGGGTTAGGTATCTGAACGTATATTTTCAGGAAATAAATTTAATGCATAAGAAATAGTGATACTTAAAATCCATTTATTTTATTTTTTTTGAACCAGGGATTGAACCAGGACACTTGGCCTACTGAGCCACATCCCCAGCCCTATTTTGTATTTAATTTGGAGCAGGATCTCACTGAGTTGCGTAGGGCTTTGCTAAGCTGCCGAGACTGGCTTTGAACTCACCATCCTCCTGCCTCAGCCTCCTGAGTCGCTGGGATTACAGGTGTTTGCCACCATGCCCAGCTAAAATTCATTTTTTTTTTTTTTTTTTTTAATAAATTACAAGTGATTTAGGATAGGAAGTTTGTTCATATTATTCAGAATCCAAAATGTCCGAATGGTTTTCTGTATATAGCCTCCTTTCTGGCTGTATTTTCCCAGTGATCTAGTTTTCTTTTTTGGAGGGTATTTATGGCATCTTAATTTTTTATCTCTTCTTCATTGATAATGTTTCTTCTTTTGGGAAAAACATCAACAAAAACATAAGCAGGACTACATGTATGCTTTCATTTAATATCGATGTACAAGAAATGTCATTGCTTAATAGTTTTTTCAAGCTTAATGAAATAGGATTATGTGGCAGGTGAGTATAAGGTGAAAACCATAGGGTAGCAGTAACTTTTTGGATGGTAGGAGACAGTGATAAAGTGGTGTGAATTTTCTAGACTGCTGATGAATTGCTGAGTCCAGTGTGATTGCCAGTGAACATGACGTGTCTGTTCGTTATTTCAGAAGTAAAGTATCATAGTGTCCCTCCCACTCTTTACGTCTCTATCTGTGACAAACAATGTATTTTTCCTCTAAGTTTTGAATTTTAATTTCCTGTTGTTGCGCAACTGATACAATGTAGAAATCGTATTCATAATTGCTTTAAATAGTCATTAAACCATTTGTATTATAGGCTACTAAACTTTATTCATGAATTTATATTAATTCATGAACATCCTCCCCTGATCAAAATTACATTGAGGTAACAGCAATATCATCTGTGCAGTTAATGTCCAACCTGGCACATTTTAATTTTTCTTTTTTTTCAGCTTTCATGTCCCTTGGTGGTTTCATCAAGAAGCAGGAGTATGGCGCGAGCAGCTTATTTAATCATTGCCCTTTATTTAGAAAATTAGGATGGTTTTGAGACTTAAACTAATAACTCTCCCTTTCTTTTGAGAACAAATTCTTATGAAAGTGTTGGAATATAGCATAAAGAATATATGTAGTGCTTATATTTCTGCCCTGATTAAAAAGAAATTTAATAATTTCTGTATAACTTGGAAGCAAATTATATTTTTCTTTTTTCTTCCATTGTAAGTGTGTTACCTTAGTGAGATATTCTAATAATTAGAATGCCAAAAGTTCTGAAATGTTAGTGTAGCTAAATTAGTCAAATATTTATTGTGGAAAATAGATTATTTTAGGTACTCAATACATTTTGTCTTTTTTTTTTTTTTTTTTTTTTCTGACAAGAGTGTTTTATTTGACAGAAAACCTGATCGGGAAAGAGTTGAAGATTTCGATCATACAAGTCGAGAATCTCACTATTTTGGCCTGTCACCAGAAGAGCGCAGAGAGAAGCAAGCTATAGAAGAGTCTCGTTTACTCTATGAGATTCAGAACAGAGATGAACAGGCTTTCCCAGCCCTTTCTGTATGTATAAAATGAATTTTTAAAGGTTAATGTTTGGAAGTCTTAGTATAGTTTCTAAAACAATTGGTTTCTGATGGTGGGTTTATTAAATTATTTTTTAAACTGAAAGTTATTATTTAATTCTCCTTTTCATGTTTTGCATGACGATAGGTCTAGAGATATTGAAAAATTGGTGATAGTGAATAAATTGGTTTGCAATATTTAGCATATATTTAATATGGTAGCCAAAATAATGTGTAGTATATAGAGGTTCATGATTTATTTAACCCTTTACAAGATATATCTGTAAAATCAGGAAACACTCTGAAATGTTTACATTAAGCATACCAGGACCTGATAAAGTGAGAGCTCTTTCAGAGTGCTCACTGTTCAGGTAGTATCGTGTAGTCCCTGTGTTTTTGTCCTTCCTCATGTCTCAGACCCTCTCTGCAGTGGTTGTTTCTCTGATAAAAGAAGAGTTCTTAACCTTCAGGTTTCCTTAGTCATGTAGGTAAAGAAGGTTCATGGGATGGGTAACTGCATCATTCTTGATTCTGGAAATCCTGTTCCTATGGGCTTTTAAGTCTTGGTACTCAAATGACGTATGATCCTGATTGGTAACAATGGATTAAATATGCAAAGTGGAGTGTTCTGAGAGGCTTCCCAATAGACCAACATAAAACATTAGAGACCTATACAATTAGTTCTCTGGTTGTGGAATGTCTTAGAGGTCTGAGGAAGACCTCAGTTGAATAACTTACCTGGTATAGTTGTTCAGTTTGGCACAGGGCTGGGAATTATTTGAAGAGGTACCCAGATACATAGGGCATTGTGGGTATGCTAAGTACATTTATCTGTCATTTCCCATGTGTTAATTTTCTACAACTTTTATATAGACTGCTACAAATCGTTTAAGCTTTTATTCATATTTCATTGCTTCTAAAAAGTTAGAGAATATGAAAGGTATTGCTACTATAATGCAAGGACAGATTGTGAAATCTTTTTTATTGTTAATATATTTTTTTTTTTTTTAATTTTTTTGTTTTGGTACTGAGAATTGAATCCAGGGTTGCTTAACCACTGAGCCCCATCTCCAGTCCTTTTATTTTTAATTTTGAGACAGGGTTTCACCGAGTTGCTGAGGCTAGCCTCAAACTTACCTGTCTCATCCTCCCAAGTTGCTGGGATTACAGATGTTCACCACTGTGCCCAGCTTCATTCTCATTATCTTTAGACTTAGTGGGATTGATCCAGTATTGGAATTGATAGTGGCTCAGGTCTGTTTTCTGAAAAATTCCTAAGAGGACCAGGCTCCTCTGTGTTGCTGTAAGAGATCTATACTATAATGGGAACCTCAAACCTTAAATAATAATTCAATTAAAAAGAAACAAAACTTACTGCAATTCTTTTGTTTCACACTTAGAAGGTTGGATCTCATGCAGAGCTTATATGATTTGCTCTGATAGCAGAATTTCAGTGATAAGAATCCTGATGCACTGTATCTGCTAATTTGCATTTAGATTTTTTTTCCCTCCACAAAAACCATGCCTCTACAATGGTTTCTTCAGAACGTGGGTACAGAGAATGCTATTGTTTATGCAAAGAATGTAACTTGCCCAGTGATGGTTTGGTCAGGGTGGCTTTCCAAAATGAGGATGTGATGAAGTCTAACTACTAATTAGTCTGAAGATCTGCTTGCCTAATGCTTTGATTTCAGTCACCTGACTATTAATATGGAGTGTATAATTAAAAATGGACCCTAGATTCTATCATTATTACTTTCAGGAATATAAAAATCTAGGGCTATAAATTTTGAGATTTTTAATTAGAAGTATGAAGAATAGTATTAATTACAGAGTTTTTGTTCATATTTTCATGAGTAATCTTTTAACACAAATGTTGGGTTTTGTTCATTTTAAAGAGCTCATCAGTGAGTCAGTCAGCTTCTCAGAGTAGCAACCCATGTGTTCAGAGAAAATCATCACATGTAAGTGATAGGAAAGGAAGCAGGCGGAGAATGGATACAGAAGAACGAAAAGACAAAGGTGTGTTATTTCCTTATTTGAAAGCAGATGGAAAAGATATTCTGTATTCAATTTCAAGTCGTATACAGTAATTCCCTCTCATTGGCAATTTTGCTTTCTGTAGTTTTGGTTATATGAGCTCAGCTGTGGTCTGAAACTATTAAATACAAAATTCCACAAATAATTCATAAAGTTTTAAATTGCATGTTATTCTGAGCAGCATTATGAGATCTTGTGCTGCCCCACTTGGATGTGAATCAACCTTTTGGCCAGTGTATCCATGCTATGTATGCTACCTGCTCGTTAGTCACTTAGTAGCTGTCGTGGTTATCAGATTGACTTTTGATGTATTGGTGAGCTTTTGTTTTAATAATGGTCCCAAAGCACGAGTAGTGGTTTTGGCAATTTGAGTATGCAAAAGGGAAGCAAGCCATGGAGTGCTTCCATTTAATGAAAAGGTGAGAGAATATGAGAAGATATTTTGATAGAGACCATAATCATATGAATTTTATTACTGTATATTGTTTCTGATTGTTCCATTTTACTATTAGTTATTGGTATTACTTTCTTACTTTCCCTACTTTAAACTTTATCATAGTTATGTATTTATAGGAAAACATGTAGCATGTAGTATTTGGTGCTATCCATAGTTTCAGGAATCCATTGGTGGGTCTTGGAATGTACCCCCTGTAAATAAAGGACAGACTACTATTTTGGCAAAAAAATGTAGTTTTTAAATTGTTAAGCAGCTTGTCTAATGTCTCCATATTTAATGTCAGATATGGAGAGAAACATTGATTTAGGCTAAGGCATGTTAAATATTTACTCTGCATTACTCTGAAAAACTGCATTTTTCATTGACTAAATATGATTTAAATAGTACTTTTGACTTTCTTTGTATTTTGTTCTGTACTTAAACCTGACTGGTGGTTGATGTTCCCTTTTTAATCTTGATCTGTTATAGAACCTATCCATGGACATATTCCCTTGGATAAAAAACCCGAGTCAAGCACATTGGAGGTAAAAGTGTAAAATACTAATTGTATTATTATTATTTTTTTTTAAACACCATGATTCTACAGTAAGAAAAAGTAGAAGGTAGAAAAGATATCAATGTTTTTAACTACTAGTGTAGAAGAGAAGCAGAGAAAAGAGGCAGAGCTTATGTTCTGGCTCATGCTCACAGAGTCATCAAGGTACCTTGGGATGCCTTATCTGAATAGTTGCAGAGTAGCTTTTATTCTTCATCACTCCATAGAGATTGTTTAAAGTCATGCTCCAGGTAGAAATTACCCAGTAGTTTGATAAAGATACACAGGCAAAACTAACCTACCTATTGAAGACCAATTATAATTGGAAAAACTTTTCAGTCATGAGAGGTCTCAGTAGATGCATGTGTTTCTTTTTTTCTTTTTTGGCGGTGCTGGGGATTGAACCCAGGGACTTGTGATTGCAAGGCAGGCACTGTACCAACTGAGCTACAACCCCAGCCCTAATAGATGCATGTGGAGTGAACTGTAAAGGAAATTGCTATTATCCTGGAATGTGGGTCTTTGAAATATAAAATCATGCCTTCTTTTTCCTTCCAAAGAATATTAGTGATGATAAATGTGCAAGAGTTTCATCACCATCAAAGTCAAAGAAATTAGAGTGCCCATCTCCTGCAGAACAAGTACGTAAGTTGTTGCAAGTACGTAAGTTGTTGGCACTCAGCATTCTGTTCTCTGGGCTTCTTTGTCTATGATCATTTAAAAATAGAAAACATCCCCATGGGAAATGGGAAAGTTTATTTTAGCATCACAATTTGGATGCAGTTATGATTTTTCTATAATTTATTTTGATCTTGGCTAATTTACAATGTTAATGGTGTTTAAATTTTTATTTTGTAAATAAATATTGCCATTCTTTTGAATTTAGTTTGGATAAGTTTATATTTGTTACCTTTATGTTTGGTATCATGTCTTACCTTTGTGGTGGTTTGACTTTAACATTAGATTTTTGAAGGAAAACTGAATTTGTACTTTATTTTAAAACTTTTGGCTGGGTGCAGTGGCACATGCCTATAATCCCATTGGCTTGGTAGGCTGAGGCAGCCCGAGGATCTAGAGTTCAAAGCCAGCCTCAGCAACTTAGTGAAGTCCTAAAGCAACTCAGTGAGACCCTGTCTTTAAATAAATCATAAAAAAGGACTGGGGATATGGTTTAGTGGATAAGCACCTATGGGCTCAATCCTTGCTACCAAACCAAACAAAGCAACCCTACATCAGTCATTTCATACACATTTAAAAAAGCAATTCCACAAATTTATAAATGAAATGATGAAGAAACAGAAGTTCTGGCAGACATTTTGATTCTTGGTGTAATACAAAAGTAGAAAAAGTTCAGTTCTAAATGCCTTTTAATCAGCATCCTTTCTATTAGTAAGACTAAGTCATAGAGTTACTTGGTATGTCTGTGTGGGGAGCTTTTCTAAATTTATGAATTTTCACATGGTTGCACTGTTTCAATCTCTGCTGTGGCTTCTGGGATTTTGGGTAGGCAATACTTGGTTGGGATTTTGTTTGTTTGCATATTGTGTTTGGCTACTTTCTCTCTCTCTCTCTTTTTTTTTTTTCTTTTTATTTCTAAGACCAGAGTAGGACCATTTGCACTTCAGTTGCAGGCAGCTCAAGGTGCATGCAATGAAAATTAGTATCTAAGCAAAATGACTCTTTGTCTTTTTCCACCCTCTGTAGAAGCCAGCAGAACATGTGTCTCTGTCAAATCCAGCTCCCCTTTTAGTTTCTCCAGAGGTACATCTAACTCCTGCGGTGCCTTCTTTGCCAGCCACTGTGCCAGCCTGGCCAAGTGAGCCTACAACTTTTGGACCAACAGGTTAGAGAAAAATTTACCAACTAAATAATCAGCAAAAAACCTTTCAAATCAGACTTCTAATTTCTTGATTGCGGGCTTGATCGCAGAGCCAGGACTAAGTGTGGAGAGCCTCATGGAGCTTTCTGTGATCCTCTGCTTTGTTCTGCTTCTGCTGTGGGTGGGCCAAGGTCTTTCTGTGGTGTTTATTGAGGTGTATTCCTATAATCCTAGGTGCATGGGGTTTGAGGTGGTTTTTGCTACCATTTGCTTTGGTTGCTCTGCACTAACTGGCACCACAGTTTGCTTCTCCCTTGGAGTAGCTCTTTAAGGAGTCCTGCTGGACTCCTTGCAGACCCTGTGTCTTCTGAGAGTTACAGTTAGATACTGACTCAAAGCTTATTTCCTACACTTATTTCCTTTGTGCCTGGAGAGTCCTGGGTTGATATTAGAAGTACTACGTTAGATTGCTTAATTACATGCTCTTTTACCAGCTGTTTTACTTGTAGCATTACTTCCTTCATAGTGTAATATATATAATCTTATTTCTTAGCAAATTATTTTTACTTTTTTGTAGATTTTGATTCTTATCCCTCTTTTGTAGGTGTCCCTGCTCAAATTCCTGTTTTGTCAGTGACACAGACTTTGACCACTGGACCTGATTCTGCTGTGTCCCAAGCTCATTTAACACCCTCTCCAGTTCCTATGTCAATTCAGGCAGTTAACCAGCCCTTGATGCCTTTGCCTCAGACATTGAGCCTTTATCAAGACCCACTGTATCCTGGGTTTCCTTATAACGAAAAGGGAGATCGAGCCATTGCACCACCTTATTCACTGTGTCAGACTGGGGAGGACCTGCCTAAAGGTGAGCTGCTTCTTCAGGTTCACACAGGTCGAGTGAGATGTAAAAAGATGTAAATGGAGGCCAGAGGACTGGTTTCTTAGCTAAAGGAAGGACTTACTTGGGAAAGACAGCAGAAGTTTGGCTATTGGTCATTCACTTCTATTCTAGTTCATTTTTTTTTTTTTAGAAATTATTTTTGTGTTTAGTAGTGGTTCTCTCCCATGTCATTTTTTTTCATAAACAACCTTGAAACCATTTTGAATTATGTAAGGTCTTAACGTTTTGTCCCATCATTCCACATGTGGAATACATAGAAGAGCTTAAATATAGTATATAATGTCTAATAAAATTATATAATTTATAATTACATAACTATATGTTAATATAATATATGTTAGCTCTAGATTATGATTTCTATGTGCCTGTGTGAATTTTGTTAATGTGTACACAGAACCGAGAACTTGGGACTTGAGGGGCTGATATCTTCATTAATTAGATACCTAAAAATTGCTGGGTTTTCTCAACACTGGTCTGACTTTTCGAGCCATTTGTGTTACTTCATCTGTTAAAATAATTATGGAGAAGATTGAATATAATGTTTGTAGTAACTCCTATCAGAGTACTAGATGTACAATTTTTTTGTTGTTTTATTCTTTTAAATTTGTTTCCCCTCTTATTTTTAGGGATCTTGTATCTGTCATTCCCATTTATAGTTTGTAAATTTTCACCTGTAAAACTGGAAGAGTAATGCAGTGAATGCTTGCATACTCTTTACCCATATTTATGTGGATAGTTGAAGTCATTGAGCTTATATGGGTAATGGGCTAATGGCAAATGAATAGCTGGCCTATACTATCCTACTAAACATGTTATCATTAAGTTAGGTTTATGTTGTTCTTACCATTCTCCCCAACATTTTTATTTCATAATATTCAAAACTTCACAGGTAAGTTGAAAAAGAACACCTGAGTTTATTTCATCCAGATTCAGTTTTATTCAGATAAGAAGCTCAATTTAAGCCATTCTGGGATTTAGATGTTAATATAGAGAAAAGCATACAGAATTGGAATTGCCTGTAGTAGCATCCTTACTTTTTGTTTTTATTTTGTTTTCTTTGAGATAGGGTCTTAACCTAATTCCTTAGGGATTTGCTAAATTGCTGAGACTGGCTTTGAATGTGGGATCCTCCTGCCTAGGCCTCTCAAGTTGGTGGGATTACAGGCGTGTGTGCCAGTGCACCCATCCTGACTTCTGGCTCTATCAGCTTTTATGTTTTACATCACAGGCTGGAGAATATAATTCTCATAGGTAAAGTGGTCTTTCGGAACTGTGCATTGATAGAGATAAAGAAATGCTTTGTGAATATGTAGTTTTAATGAGTGAATATTTCGTTTTCAGATAAGAACATTCTTCGATTCTTCTTCAATCTTGGAGTGAAGGTAATTTACATTTATCATTTTAAAGTTGTTTTATTTTTAAGTTAATTCCAATTTAAATTACTACCATAGTGTTAACTCTATCAGGCAGTAACCTCAGGTTTACCAAATGTCATCTTGGAACCAGAGTTTTTAGCATTGTACAGGATGTTTTTGGTGGTGTAGAGGCTCCAATGTTTGCTTATTTAGTTAATGTTGGTTTAATTTAAAAATACATTCAGGAATTAACCATAATCCCAGTGACCTCATGGAAATATTCTCACTAGGGGATTGATGAAATATCTGGGTTTGAAGTTCTCTTTTACCTCTTGTAGCTGTATATCCCTGGGTAAGCCATTTAGTATCTCTGAGCTTATCTTCTGTTCATCTGTGGAATGGGGTTAATGTTCTGCTACCTGCCTCAGTTATTGAAAGAACCAAAGGCAATAACAAATGAAAGTATTAATATGTAAAGAGGGAGATCTGTATGTTCACTAGCAGAGCAGAGGGGTCCTTTTGAAAGTAGTCACCTAAAAATAGCTGAACTTCAAAAAGAGGCTGGAGAACTCTCTATCAATGCTAGGCTATCTGTAGTCTTTCTGTGGGTTCTAGATACTTCAGATAGGAAATGAATCACCCTGCCCTGGTCTGGTGACCAGTTTCATAGGGCCTTGTCCCATATTCATCACCTAGTTTTTCATTTCTGTAGTTAATGTTGACTTTATTTAATTGACTGGTTATGTTTTCTTAATATTTTGGTATTTAACTGAACCCCCCAGAGGAAGGATTTGGAGTACTTTATTTTGAACATTACCCTTTGAGTAGAAGGTCTAACCTAATTTTTGTAGCTGGAGTGCTCTAGGGCTTCCAGACTCTGTGAAGATCATCTACTTGCCGGGTGGTGGTACATGCCTGTAATCCCAGCAGCTTGGGAAGCTGAGGCAGGAGGAACATGAGTTCAAAGGCAGCTTCAGCAAAAGTGAGGTGCTAAACAACTCAGTGAAACCCTGTCTCTAAATAAAATACGAAACAGAACTGGGGATGTGGCTCAGTGGTTGAGGGCCCCTGAGTTCAATCTCTGGTACTTAAAAAAAAAAACCTGATGGAATAGGTCCAGGCAAGTTAACCAGCTGGCAGGATCACACAGTGAGTTACTGGGAGAACTAGTAAGAAATGAAGGTCTAGTTAAGCTGCCAGTTATAGAGATGATGTTTCCTGTCAACCTCTGTAGCAGGACTTTGGATTGGTTTCAAGATGGGAGCAACGAATGGAGTCTTGAAGCAGCACTAGGATATTCTTTTTCCTGATCATTCTGACAGGGATCTGGTATTTGCACTGTAGATTTGTGTTCTTTGTAGGTATGAGAAACTTCTCTTGAGCCTAATATTTTGAGATGGGTATCGCCTAAATCTCTTTTCTTTTTCTTTTTTGTTTACTTTACTGTTTTGTATCTCTTTCAGGCATATAGTTGTCCTATGTGGGCCCCACATTCTTACCTGTACCCTTTACACCAGGCCTACCTGGCAGCCTGCAGGATGTACCCAAAGGTCCCAGTACCGGTGTATCCTCATAATCCTTGGTTCCAAGAAGCTCCTTCTGCTCAGAATGAAAGTGATTGTACTTGTACCGATGCACACTTTCCTATGCAGACTGAGGCCAGTGTTAATGGTCAGATGCCTCAGGCAGAGATTGGACCACCAACATTTTCTTCACCTCTGGTTATCCCTCCATCTCAGGTGTCTGAAAATCATGGACAGTTGTCTTACCAGGCTGATCTTGAATCTGAGAACCCTGGGCAGCTTCTTCATGCTGAATATGAAGAGTCACTAAGTGGCAAGAACATGTACCCACAACCGTCCTTTGGACCTAATCCATTCTTAGGCCCAGTTCCCATTGCACCTCCTTTCTTTCCTCATATTTGGTATGGATACCCATTTCAGGGATTCATAGAAAATCCTGTAATGAGGCAGAATATTGTTCTGCCCTCTGATGAGAAAGAATTGGATCTGCCTCTGGAAAACCTGGATTTGTCTAAAGAATGTGGTTCCGTCTTAGCAGTAGATGAGTTTCCAGAAGCCAGGAGTGAAGTTGTACACACTCTCCCTGAAGCAAGTGCAAGCAGCAAACATGAAGGCCGAGCAGAGCAATCATCCCAGACACGAAAGGCAGATCTGACCCTGGCTTCTGCACCTTCTGGAGCAGAGGGAAAGTCTCATCTTCCTTCTCAGATTCTAAACAGAGAGAGAGAAACTGTGCCTGTTGAACTTGAGCCTAAGAGGACCATCCAAAATCTGAAAGAAAAACCAGAGAAAGTCAAAGATCCAAAGACTGCTGCTGATGTGGTCAGCCCTGGGGCCAACTCTATGGATAGCAGAGTGCAAAGACCAAAAGAAGAGAGTTCAGAAGATGAAAATGAAGTGTCTAATATTCTGAGAAGTGGCAGATCCAAGCAGTTCTATAATCAAACTTATGGAGGCAGGAAGTACAAAAGTGATTGGGGCTATTCTGGCAGGGGTGGATACCAACACGTGAGAGGTGAGGAGACCTGGAAAGGGCAGCCGAGCAGAAGCCGGGATGAAGGTTATCAATACCATCGAAATGTCAGAGGACGTCCATATAGGGGTGATAGGAGGAGGTCAGGGATGGGAGATGGCCATCGGGGACAACACACCTGAAGGTTGTTGCTCCGATGTTTAGAACAGAAGCCCTCTCTTAGGTGAAGTATTTCTGGAGGCTTTAAAAATACATTAAAATAAAAACCCAAATTGGAACTATCTCCTCCCCTCCCCCTTTACCCTCATTCCCATTCTGGATGAGATTTTGGACATGAGTTAGGGGCAGGTGAATTTTTGGCATTGCCATTTATCTTCATTCAAAATCTGTTTTCATTTATTTATCGGGTGACTGCCGCCATAAAAAGTAGAAAATAAGTTTGTTAAAGTATTTTTTATAAACAGCCTAATATAAAACATAAAAACATAGATTTAGTGTTTGGTTTTTTTCGTTGTAAAAGTTTGATTTCAAATGTTGGAAATGTGTGCTTTATAGTGTTTACTAAAGTGACAAAACACACCATTGGACACAGTATAGATTCCAAAATATAACATTTCACCAAATAGAAATATATATTTTATTATGCAATGCCTTAGTCATAAACTGGGCTCAAATGATTCTCAGCCTAAAACACTGTTTTTTTAAAATGCTTCCAACCCAAAGGCCTTTCATCTCAATATCTGTCAAACTTGAATAATGTCTTCTCTTTAATATTACATATAAGGCAGCCTATTAACCTGTGTCTTAGAAATGTTGTATATAGTTCTTTTAATATTCATAGGGTATATTTTTGAATTTTGGTGAGTATTTGTTGAATTTGAGATTGCATACAAGAATAGATGTTTAAGAAATAGTAGGAAATCCAGTGAAATGGCTGTTTCCACCAAGAATTCTTAGCACTGGTGTAAATATCATGGTGCCTACTCGAAAGAAATGTAGATGCTATGCATTTTGAAAATAATCTGCATCTGTTAAAATTGCAGAAGTTTTTTAATGCCACTTTAACACTAATGCACTGACAGATTCTAAATATTTTGTGAGAAGAAATGTTAAAAATTTTTAGCTTGACAGGTTTCTATAGAGAGTGACTGTTGTTTTTCCCTTGCACCATTGGTTATGTATCACTTTACATTTGCATGTTTAATTTGTCATGGCTGGAATTGTACGAAAATAAGAATGATTGTAACTTCTAGTTCTTATCTAGAGGATGCTGCTAGAAAATGGTTTTGCTTTGCATTTTATAGCTTGTTACTCTGGTAACATGTCTTCTATCCTGCTTCCTTCCAGTCTTCAGTATTTACTAGAGTACCCGTTGCATGTTGCACTCTGTTCTCATTTGGAGATTGGACTCTTGTTAACACAGTATTCATTCATCTGTGTTACTTTGTAAAAATAACTGTAGCTTGTATTTCTTATTTGTATATACCAATGTGAAAATCTACCCTTTTTAAATGTTGAGATTATCTTTTGATCAGGAAGTTTGAGTGCTATGCAAATAATGCAGTAATTTTTCTTTGCATGCCATGTATAATATACCTAGCCAAAGTAGATGTCGTGGCTTTTTTTTTTTTTTTTTTTTAAAGCAGATTACTTTAAAAAGCAAATATAATTCACTTGAATTGACAAAGCAGATGAGTTTTCTGGGTTCTCTGATAACCTGTCGGTGTATGGATGTCAGCTAGGCTCAGTGAATCTCCACTGTACTGTAATAATGGTTATTTACCTCTGTGCTGTTTTAATTACCTAATGTCTATGTAACTGCTGATTTGGGTAGTGATTAGCATTTAGATATTTTGTAACATAGGATTTTAGAGAGCACTTTGAAAGATAACATTTTATTATGATGGTGCTAGGTAAAACTTTGTAAAGACTGGGATGGTTATATGGAAAGGAAAATTGGAAGAACCTGTTGAGAAATTTCTGTTGTCACCTTCTAAGCTAGAGGAGTTGTTGAAGGTACTGCTGAAGCCTGTTTTTCCTTAACATCAGTAGCTGAATTATGGAATGAGAAGCTTAGAGGGTCTTCTTTTCCAGCCCCTGCCCTTATATAGTATTAGTTTACCTGATAATTTCTATTATGAAAATCATTTTGATATAAATACCAGATTTAAAAGTTCACAGTAAGTTTGATCTCAGGAGTAAAAGAAACTTTTTTCCACTGTCCTTCATATTGACTGGGATTTGATCTGTTTCTGGAAATGTTTAAATATTGTGTAGGACAGAATACTGTTGGTTTCTTCACCATCATCCTATCTTACCTTACTTAGTTAATTAATGGAAGACTCATCACTCCTGAGGGAAGCACTGATTCACTTCCTGTTTCCCATCTCTGACCTCCAGCACAGGGTGGAAACAGTACTGAAAGAATTTTAGCAAATGGTACTTTTCTCAGTAACCTCTGGAATAAAAGAACTCTGATTTTTATTAGTTTTAAAATGATCAATCTTTGCATGAAGGTCAGTTTTGGTTTTTTCCTTTAGGTTTGTTTTAAATGTTTTAGTCCAGGGGATTTTGCCTTATGCTGAGGTCAAACTAGGGCCAAGCAAGCTTTTGTCCTTCATATTAACTGTACGTCTTATGTATATTGACTCGAGATATTTCTATATAAGAGAAAAGAGGCAAAAGGGTAGTACTGAGAATCATTTATATTTTGATTTGGAAAATTATGAAACTTTACCATATTATGATCAGACACATTTTAAAGAACAAATGTTTAGACTGACCAAAGCTCTCTCATTTTTGTTTAGTTAGGTGCTTCTTCTGAACTTGAGTCCAGCTCCCCTTCTTTTAGTAGTGTGCGTATGTCTCTTCTTCAAGTTCATTTCCCTCAGATTCATCTTCCATTCTTGCCCCCTGTGCTGGCAGCAGGATGCTGGCTGTTGTGTTGTCCTCATGTTGTTCCTGGTATTCCACAAGTCCACTGTCATGGCATATCCAAGCTCAGACCTGCCTCCATCTGACAGCAGTAGGTTTCCTGAAACCACAATGCTGAGACAGCTTATCTGAAGCAAACTCTATTCTTGCAGTGTGTTGTTTCCTTTGTTACTCAAGGGTGAATTAAAATGCCTGTGAACTGCAAACTTGCTTAAGATTGACTTGGTGCAATAAAGTTCCTTTCTAACCATTTCTGGTTTAGAAAATACTCAGCCATCCTAGAAACTAGCAATATTTATTTTTGCCTCATTTGTTTTACCTTCAGTTTTAGATGAGGTAAACTTTTTGTCTTTTCACTTATGGGTACTAAGCAAGGCCCATTCCAGTGTTGCTGAAGAGAATGCATATTTGGCTACACTGTTTCTGTGTACTGTATTTTGCTCCCTATGTTATGTCTAAAGGCTATTGTTTTTGTTTTAAAATCTTAATAATGGCTCACTTCCAGTATGTCATTTTCAAAGAACTAAGGTTTGCTACTAGTGTCAGCCATTTACTCTCCCACTGATTGGGGATTTTTTTTTTTTTTAAGAGATTTTCTCCCCTGCCCCCTGAAATACAAGTTTTAGAAAATCCTATAAGGAGGGGTGGGTGCATGTCTTAATGCTGAGAAGCAGCAACTTTGGGGTTGGATTTACTTGAAGGGATTAAAAATTGCATTGTTACAGAGCTAGAAAAAATTTATGTATGAAAAATGATAATAGCCTTACACTGAGTACAAATAATACAAGCATGTGAAGATGTGATCATTTGTGATGTTACTTGTAAAAACAAAAAAGTATATATACATATCTTTTGAAGTGTTGAAAGGAAAATAGTACTTTATATTCTTTATCATATCACTTTTTGTAAGTGTTGAATATATTCCTGTTTATTTTTCTATGTTCTGTTTTGTAGCCTTAAGAAGTGTTTCAAACATATCTGAATGTACAAAATAAGAGTAAATGCCCTACATGGTGTGATGCTGCATTATATATAAAACTGTGTGCATATATTAAATTTTGTCTCTTGATCCTGCTTGTGGTTCTTTGGTTTCAGAGTAATCAAGTAATAGAGCATGTAAATCTTAGCAGTAATCTTAGTAAACTCTTTAGAATAAGGGTGGTTTCTTTAGTACTTTTACAGCCAGAAGATGATAATTCTATGTATAATCAAAAGCCATGTGGGATTTGTAATGCAAAGGTGCTATTATTTTCCATTAATTTACATACATAATGAAACAGACTAAGGCTAAGTTACGTGCCTAAGGTCATACAACTACCAAGTGGTGGTGGGCTTTGGACTTGAAACTAATTCTTTGCTTTTACAGCTAGTTCTACCATTTTTTCAGCAGTCACAAAATGAAATGGGAATATGCAGAATACCTGAGTTGATAAAGTGGTCATTTTATTTTTTTGTAATTCATATTCAATAATAAGTTTCTGAAGAGAAGGCACATTGAAAGCTTTGAAAACTGAGGGATGGAAAATACAATAATTATTTTTTTACAGTGCTGGGGATTGAACCCAGGGCCTTCCTGTATACTGGACGTGTGCTCTACCACTGAGCTACATTTCCAGGCCCCTCCCTCACCATTAAATGCTGATTTTTTTGTTTTGTTTTTTTGGAGAACTGGGGATTGAACCCAGTGGTACTTTACCACTGAACTATATCCCCAGCCCTTTTTTAAATTTTGAAACAGGGTCTGCCTAAGTTGCCTGAGGCTGCCTTTGAACCTTGACCCTCTTGCCTCAGCTTCCGTAGTTGCTGGGACTACAGGTGTGTGCCACTCTGCCCTGCTATATCCATTTTTTTTTTAAATTAAATCAAGCTAACTCTGAATATTAGTTTAATGTACTAAGAATGTGAACTCAGGAAAGCTAAGCTTCCTCACAAAGCGGAGCCTGAAACGGTGCTCATTCAAATTCAGTTACATGTATTTGAAAGGGAACTGATTGATGTAGGCACGGGAACTACAAGGGACAGGATGAGCCAGTGTAAAGATCAAAGCGGGCTGGGGATGTAATTCAGGGGAAAAGCAGTTGCCTAGGCCTGTGGGTTCCTACCCCCAGTGCTACTTGTGTAAGACACAAGTTGGACAGCGGAGACTGAGAAGTTGAGTAGAACATGACAACCTTGCTGGGGAAGAAAAAAAGGGGAAGCATTTATCTATTAGTTGGCTAGCAGGTTTGCCCATGGTCAAGAGAGAGGAGGGAAACGATGTCTAGCTGGATGTGATAGGTGAGATCAGGTGAAGTCACTGGTCCTCAAGAAGTGTGAGATGGGGTTTCTCTGAAGTTCTCTAATTAGAAGGGCCTGTCCTTAACTTAGAATAATGTATTAGGCTTTCATAAAACATTGAAATACTTGGGTTCAGAACTAGGGAAAATATGAGAATGTAAACAAAAGTCACTAAGCCCAATTTCCCTACACAGACCTATGCATCCTTATAAGCTCTTGTGAATCATGGGTGCCTCAGGATAGTTAAGTACTTTGGCTAAGTGGGGTTTTTGTTGGCGGGGGGACGACCCAGGGTTGAACTCGGGGGCTCTCAGCCACTGAGCCACATCCTCAGCCCTATTTTGTATTTTATAGAGACAGGGTCTCACTGAGTTTCTTAGCGCCTTGCCTTTGCTGAGGCTGGCTTTGAACTCATGATCCTCTTGCCTCAGCCTCCTGAGCTGCTGGCATTACAGGCATGCCCAACTGTTGGCCAACTGTTTTAAGAGGCGCTATAGATATCATGTTGAAGCTTTTTTAGATGAATCATTTGATGAGGTCATTAGGGAAACAGACTTCAGTCAACCTTTTTTAAAAAACATACGTCTTCTAATTACATTGTTTTTCATTCAGAAGAAAACAAACAAAAGGTAAATGCCAAAAATGAAGAGTGTGGGAGTGCAGTTTTTTTAGAGTTCTTTACTCCTTTTAATATTCTTAACTAGCAGGTAATTGATTTTAACAATTCTATAGTAGGCTTTAATTTTTTTTTTTTAAACCCTGGACTGACCACCTGAAGAGGGAGTAGAAAATGAACTGTATTTTTACTTAACTAGGGATTTACCTGATGTGTTACTTGTTGCATTTTTCTGTAATTTACTTTGTAAACTGGGTGTTTGTAAAAGCATTCAACTTTGCAGTAATGGGGATTGAACCCAAGAACACTTTGCCCACTACTGAGCTACATGTTTTTTTTTTTTTTTTTTTTGGCCCGGGGAGTGGGGGATGGTCTCAGCAAAGTTGCCCAAGCTGGCCTTGAACCTGTGATCCTCTTGCCTCAGCCTCCACAGCAGCTGGAATTACAGGCCTGCACCATTGACTTGGCTTTTCTCTGGTTTTAAAAAGGTACTTTTATAAATGGGAACAGAAAGCAGAAACAAAAACAAATGATCTAAGGCTGTGCTCCATGAGAAAGAATGGATGCGGACAGCTGTCAGTTTCCTTAGCCAGGAACTGTAGAAATGGGAGATGTAGACTTAGGTACATGCAAGGTTGGGAGTGGAGTTAACAGTTGTGCTAAAGGCTGGTTGACCTCTGTGGAAATGTCAGTTATAGTAAACATTTTGTATGACAAGACTGTTGAGCCAGGTGCGATGCCACATGCCTGTAATCCCAGCGGCTCAGGAGGCTGAAGCACGAGGATCCCAAGTTCAAAGTCAGCCTCAGCAAAAGTGAGGCACTAAGCAACTCCGCAAAACCCTGTCTCTAAGTCGAATATAAGATAGGGCTGGGGATGTGGTTCAGTGGTTGAGTGCCCTTGAGTTCAATCCCTGGTGACCCCCGCCCCCTGCAAACAAACAAACAAAAAACAAAAACCCACCATTGTTCTAAGTTCCAGACAGATCTTATAACCAAAATTCCCCACCCCCCAAACCAGCACCTGCCTGTAACTCCATCTACTCAGGAGGCTGAGGCATGATTCTGTCTGAGGCCAGCTTTAGCAAGTTAATGAGACCCTATCAGAAAACAAAAGGTTGGTAGAGCGCTTGCCTAGCATGCAGACTGCCTAGGTCCAATTCCCATTACTGCAAACAAACAACAAACCTCCAAAGACGCCACTGGAAAGGCTGCATTTTAGTTTCCAAGCTCAAGAATCTGCAAATTAAGTGAGATGTGGTTCCTACTTGAGACACCTGGCAGAAAGCAAATGGAAAGCCTTTGGAGGGGCAGATCTCATCCAAGGAGCCAAGGTCACTTGGTGGCTAGCAACAGAAAACCAGCTTGACAAATAAGGATTTATTTTCTTCATAAGCATGGAGGAAAGTGGTTTGCAGGCAGTTGTGTGGCTTGGACTTGATGAGCATTCTTGGCATGTTCCTCACATCTCTTGACCTTGTGGCCACAAGTTCTTGTTGTGTCATATCCACAAGGATCTAGATACACATTCTAGGAAAGCAGAACTTTTGCTTTCAATTTAATTGGTCAGATCTGGGTCATGTGACCTGCCTAACTGCAAGAGAACTAAGAAACTGGAAAAGGATTATAGATAGGAGTCTTGTGCAATTCTGACTGACAACCTGTGTTTATGGACACTGTCTATCCTCACAGCCTGGCATAGAAGGAACTGGTGGTGAGCACAACTGAGTGGCACACTAGATCTCAGAATTTTCATGTCTCACTGTACATCAGTTAACAAACCCGCATAATATAAGGAAATACTTCATTGGGAACAACAGTAGATAAAAATAGCAAGTTTAGTCCTGCCAAATATTAGGATGAATACAAATGTTAAAGTGAAAGCTGAATTCTAGCTGCTTATCTAACTGGTCCTGCTTTTCTTTCTTTTTTTTTGGTACTGGGGATTGAACCCAGGGGCACTCCACCACTGAGCCACATCCTCAGCCCTATTTTGTATTTTATTTAGAGACAGGGTCTCACTGAGTTGCTTAGGGCCTTGCAAAGTTGCTGAGGCTGGCTTTGAACTCTCGATCCTCCTGTCTCAGCCTCTCGAGTGCTGGGACTACAGGCGAGCGCCACCACGCCCAGCTTGGCCCTGCTTTTCAACCTCAGATCTTGAAGGCAGAGAAAGCCCATCACTATGCACCTGTATTCATTTCCTTCTATTCATCTCTTAGAATGCTCCTTTCAGCCTCTCGCTTACATGCGTATCCTGCTGTACATAGACCCACAGGTAGTATTACTTTCCCCAGAGCTATTTCCTTCACATAATCCTTTCTGATTCTCCAACTCACAATGATTTTAAAACAGTTCATACTTAGAATGAGACAGGCACTGGGTTAAGGGCTTGATATATACCTATGTTGAGAAACATGAATGAAATCACAGAATTGAGGGCTTTTCCTCCTTTTTGGTAAGGGGATTGAAACCAGGGGCACTTTACCACTGGACTACATCCTGAGACCTTTTTGAGACAAGGTCTCATCAAGTTGTCCAGGCTGGCCGTGAACTTGTGATTCTCCTGCCTCAGTCTTCACAGCAGCTGGGATTACTGGTGTGTGCCACTATGCCAGACACAACTGAGCAGTTTTCCCTCTGGCATGTAGGCTCATCCCTTCAATATGGTAGTCCCACCATATACCAGACACCATACTATACACTGATGAGACAGGACTGGACTTCAACACATTTATGGTCTAAAAAATTAGGTGGAATTGCAGCAGCAATATAGTACTTAAAAGTATTCTAAAGACTTTTTCCAATCAGGACATATTAAGCAATTTCTTACTTTTTCTGGTGGTACTAAGGGATTGAATTCAGGGGTACTCTCTAAGTGGGCTACATCTCAGCCCTTTTTGAGACAGTCTTGCCAATTTGCCAAGGCTGGCTTGGAACTTGTAATCCTCCTGCCTCAGTCTTCTGAGTTGCTGGGATTACAGGTGTGCACCACTGCACCTGGCCAAGTAGCCTTATTCTTTTATGTAAGAGATAATATTTGCATTGATGATAACAAACTTGTGTTAGCAAGTTACATTTAAATTCATATCTTTAAATTTCATTTACATGAAACATTACCTTATAATTAATATGCATTTGAAGCAGCAATAAGCAGAAAGAACTATGCTTTTATCATATCCCAAATATTTTTTTAAATTGGTAAATAAAAGAAGCTTGTCTTATTTTACTATTTTACTAAGTATATTTGAAATAATCACACATTTAACTCATCTTAAAAATCAGAACTACTTATTTTGGTGTAATCCCATTTATGTACAAAACAAACCCTTTACATATTCATACTTAGTGCCTAGAAAAAAAGCATGAAAGAATAAAACCAACACTGGTAACCTCTTGGAGGGTAATGTAGGGAGATCATTTTTATTCCATATACTCCTGAATATTTGAATTTTTCACAACAGACATGTATTTATGAATTACATAAATTTATTTTCAGAAGGCCTAATAAGGTTTAATTAAACCAAACGCTCTATTCATTGTTTGCTTGTTAATTAAGGCTTCTATTATTTAATGAGCTGCAAAAAGTCTTGCAAATACTCTCAAATTTTTGTTTTGCTTGCCCCAATATTGATTGATAGTAAACCTTCTTTCTCACATATAAGTTAATTCCAGTTCAGTGCATCATTAGTAAGGTTTTGATAATGTCGACTATGTCCCAACTTAGAAATGAGTATGTTTGGTACCAAGGGATGCTTTGTATTGCTATCTCTTGCATTGATGTTGCCATTGGGGAAGTGGTTTACAATCCTTGACTGCTCAGCAGAAAAATCTGTAGTTTAAAAAATACATAGATTCTTAGGCACCAACTCTTAAAAATTCTGAGTCTGTATTTATAAGGGAAGCATATATTCTTTAGAAATACTTTGTCCTAAATTTTGATCAGTGATTATATAAATGCATGTTTAAAAAATGACAGTGAGAGTAATTACAGAATCTTACAGAATGCAAAAACTGAAAAATCTGAAGTTTTTTTTTTTCCTTTTTCTTGAGGGGACACTGAAGTGATTTTTGGACAATGATGTTAAAAAGCACCAAAAAACATTAAAAAGAATGTGTAAGTTGGTAACAAATACCCATTTTCTAACAGTGGTGTTTTGCAGCAATCTTCCTTTAGGAATCCTACAGTGCAAAGACTGAAAACAAATAACAAATATAGTCCTGAAGTTTATTTATCAAATATCATCAGTGTAGTCTTCGACCGGTTTTTAAAATAGGGCAGTTTCATTATACTGGCATACTTGCCAAACTAGATAAGTACAGAAATCTTTGTCAAGATTTTGAAAATGGGGCAACACTGGTCAGCATTTGGTACATGAATATAATACACCTATTGAAAATCATCCCATACGTCATGAAAACTTGGAGGTAATTTGTATAGTTTGAAATGTCTTCATTTTAGGATATTAAGCACAAAAAGGGCCTTATCGTTCAGAACAAAAAGTGCCATTTTCTGTGTTCAGACTATAATTTACAATATACCTGGCTTTTGATGTTACATTAAAAAATCATTCTTCAAGCTCCAGAGTATGTGGGGCCATAAAACCTGATTAAAGTCTTATGTGACAAAAATCCCAGTAAATGCTTCTTTTAATAAATGGCTTATCAATATTCTCAGATTCAGTCTAATCATCCAAGAAAAAGTAGTTTCCACTCTTCTTTTGCTCTACGTCCTAAAAATAGAGAAGCAACAAAGTCATCACCACCATTCCCGTAGATGGAGAATTTCATACAAGGTATTAGTACAGCAGGACCTGAACAACCTCCATCTGCTTTTGGATATTTCTGGGTCCACTGCTCAAAACCATCTGTCCCCATCCCTATTACCACACACCTCACTTATACCAACTCAAAGTTCCTTCACAAAATATATTACATATGTGAAATCTGCCATGTACTAGAATTCCATTCCATTATTTATCATCTTTTCAACTTTAAGCTCCTAGCCTAAAAGATAGTAAACTTTCAGATGCAGAACTGCGTACACTCTTTTATATATATATGTATATGTATATATATATACACACACACATATATATATATATATACATATATATATGAATAAAATAGGTTTTCCCAGACCATTTGGTAGATGGTAACATTTACCTACCTGCCCAGCTGCTCCCTTATTAGGATTAAGTTACAATTAAGATGAAAGGGAATACAGAAATGATTAATAGGTGCATTGGGGTACTGACCCATACGCTTGCCCCCGCAAATGACAATACCAAATGTAACTAAAGATTCAGAAGAAATTCCTGTCCTCTTTTCTGCCTAATATGTCTTTCAAAATTGAGAAAACTTCAGTTTTATGGCAGAACTCATTACTTCATTATCCTGGACAGGGAGTAACATCAACCACTTATAAACAAAATATGTAGTGCAGACTAAAGGGACATTGTATCAGGTGCTTAATCATACAATTATGTGCAAGATGACTTTGCCTATGGCCTTCCAAGAGTTCAAGGTTTACTAGCAAAGCTAGGACTACAGATATGAAAACAAATGCTAAGGCAGAGGATGTGAAGAAGAGAAACATGGTAGTGAGCACTGCAGGGGACAGGAACACAGCAGAGATGCTGTTAGAGCTAGTTCACTTTTAATCTGTGCGACCAAGAAACTTTTGCCTTTGAAAAAGCAAATACCATATTTCACAGATTAAATTAAGCACAGGGTGGACAATTTATGTTCTAGAAAGAAAAAACACTGCCGAGTGATCTGACAACAGTGTTTTTCCATTGTTCAGAATTTTATACTCATTCAAAGAGCTTGTTCAGACTTAAAGAATGCATTTTAGTTATGAACTGAATAACATTAAAAAATATTCAGAGAACCTGCATAAAGTATTCTTGAAAATTTCTTTGTTTCCACGGTCAATTAGTGCTATCTCTTCCAAAACATTTCAATTAGCAGTTAACAAAGTACAAAACAAACAGTATGAACACCAGAGTCTATGCAGCAACAGGAGCTATATCAACAGCTGCTGCTTACAAGATATCTATATGCCACCAGATATTAAAATGAAAAAACACAATCACGGAATCTATGAAAAATGGTATTGGCTTATTAAAAGAACAGCCTTTCCACTGTTTATACTAATAAAGTTATTTATGACTTAAAACAGTTTTCCCACATACCTTAATTGAATTCAGTTTGTTTATTCGTGGTCTATAGTTGTTTGGATCTCTTCTGAATGTAATTTCCAGCTGAGACAAAAATTTGTTCATGCCAGCCAAAAGTGTTTGAGGACTGTGGGGGTAGGGGATAAATAATTTTGATTAAATTTTAACCCCCTAAAGATAATTACCTTAAGAGATAAAAAGAATAACTGTTCCTTTGAATTCTCCTATCACACAGTTTAACATTATAATCACAACATATTATAAATCTTAGTTCAGAAACAGCTTTGCTTGGACTACACAGTTTGCTTGGCAATAATATCTTTGTGAAAGACAAACACAATTTAACCTGTGTTTCTGATGTGGAAAAAGAAACATTTTAGAAGTATTTATTTATTTTTTGCTAGGGATGACACCCTAGGGCCTTGATGACACCTCTACCCCTGAGTTGCACTGGAAGTATTACTTTTTTTTTAAAATTTTGAGACAGGATCTCAAGTTGCCCAGGCGGGCCTTGAATTTGGAATCCTCCTGCCTCAGCTTCTCTAGTCACTGGGATTACAGGCTTGTGCCACCATACCCAACTCAGAAGTATGACTTTAGAAAAACAAAAGATCATTAATAAGGAATCTCAAACTGACACTTTAATGAGAAGAGAATTTATCAAGGGAAGATCATTATGTGAATGAATGTTTTATATATTCTAAGAAATTTCCCTAACTCTTCAAGTAATATATAATTCCCAATAACTGAAATAAAAATTTTAAAATGAAAAGAGTTCTGAGAAGCTCAGTAATTTTACTTCCTGAAAGAATTATTCAAATAGCAACTCCATTTCTCCTTCTGATACCAGAAAATATTATACTGGAACCACATGAAATTGCTGTTTTATGGGTCAAAAATGTTTGAATACTGGCAATTTAAATGGTTTAACCTAACTGGTTTTAGCATTAACTGTAACAAATTTCTTATTAAATGACTTGAATGTGAGGTTTCTCTATATGACAAGCACCCACAATCAAGCCAGTCAGGAAAAGTGAGAGAGAAAGGTAAAATCCTTCATTTTTAACTCTGCTATAGATTAGGATCAGATATTTGTGATATATTGTTAGCTCAAGGACTATCAGAGTAAGTTGGTCAAATCACATAACCTCTTTGGATCTTCTTTTTTCTTTTTCTGTCATGTAAAAACGAACAAAAAAAACCCCCAGGATTTTTAAAGGAATTATTTACAAAACCAAATCATGTTTTGGAAATCCAAATAATAAAACAGGCAAAAATTAAGCTTAAAGAAAATGTGAGGGGCCCAAAGGTCTTTATGCTTATATCCAGGGTCAGGGATTCCAACTACAGACTAGGACTATTTTTCAATAATAATCCCCCAAATTTAAATCCAGTGATTTCAGGGACGTCCTACCAGTATTCAATAAGAATCACCTTGGGAGTCAGAGTAAGGCACAGAATTTCTGGCAATCTCTTTCATTTAAAAAACTAAACAGAAAGACGAAAGCGGTACGACCTTAATATCTATGAGCTTACTAAACGTTTAAAATGTGAGAATTTTCTGATTCTTAGAACTTAGCTATTTTTTGAATATTTTAATCTTACCTGTTTGCAACTGTGTTCTTAGATGGAATCCCATCAAAAACAATGACCCGATCTGCTAGATATGTGGCCATGATGAAGTCATGTTCTACAACAAAGGCCGTCTTCTTTGCATGGAGTATGAAACTGAAATACAATGATTTGGAATTCTTTTATAGCTTCATATCAGAAAACCTTCAAATGTGATATTAGGCACACTTACATACCAGTACACATAATCAAAATTAATAGGCTTATTTGTGATCAAGACATACCGTTTGACGACCCGAGCTGCCATCAGTCTTTGCTCAGAATCCAAATATGCAGATGGTTCATCAATTAAATAGACATCAGCAGGTTTACCCAAACAAAGAGCTAAAGCCACTCGCTGCAGTTCACCACCAGATAATGTCTGCACCTAAAAGAAGTTTACAAAACTATGTAAAGAAAGCCCAAATCTGAAATAAAATTAAAAAATTAATGAATATAATTATGTCAGCATACCTCTTGATCAATGATGTTTTCGATCTGCAGAGGCTTCATCACATCAGTCACAAATTGTGGATGAGTGTAAGCATCTCTTATTTTTTCATGTAACAACTGGCGAACACTTCCCTGTTTTTAATGGAAAAAGTTTTAAGTGATATAAAGTCAGTACAGAACTGTGTGTGTGTGTGTGTGTGTGTGTGTGTGTGTGTGTGTACTGGGGATTTGAACCCAGGGTCTCAAGCATCCTAGGCAAGTGCTCTATTATAGAGTTGGGTCTATTTCCTGAGCCCTTCTGAAATTTTATTTTGAGATACAGTCTTGCCAAGTTGCCCAGGGTGATCTCAAACATGGGATCCTCCTGCCTCAGCCTCCTAGGAGTAGCTGGGATAGCCATCACACCAGCTAGTACAGAATCCTTCAACTTATGAATCTAAATAAAGTTAAACTCCAGAAAAAAAAACCTATACTGATTGGCTTTTAACAGATACCAATTGTATTTTTAATGCTTATCCAACATCTATAGCATGTTTTGATATTTTTTATTTAATACTCATTATATCCAATATGTAAAAAGGCAATAATAATTTAAATTTAAATCCAGTGATTTCAGGGAGGAAATAATTTTAGAGCAGGAATAATTCTGAATCCATAAGTAATCATGAAGAGATAACACAAACTGCACCGTAATACTCTAGAGTTGAATAATAAGATGTTTGTGCTTACTATTTCAGGATAGGGCTCAGTCGGAGAACTTAAAAGTGAAGATTATGAAAAGTATCAATAATGAAACACTTATTGTAAGTGAAACGGTTTGAAATGGGTATAACTATTAGGTACTGAATGCAGATATAACGGTTAAAAAGTTCATAACAACACCTGCAGAAATCAAAGAAGTGAACTTTAATATAAGATTTCCAAATTTTATCCATAATGTAATATATATCAGTATTTCTTTATGGTGGAATAACCTTGCATTTTACGGATATATCATGCTGTGTTTATCCACTCATAAACTATTCATTTGGATCATTCCTAATTTTTGGCTATTCTAAATAATGTTCCTATACATATTTGTATGCAAGTTTTGGTACCAAGGTATGTGTTCAGTGCTCGGATATACATCTAGGAGTGGAACCTGATAACTTGGCTGAGGAACTGCCACATTATTTTTCACAGTGGCTGCATTATTCTCTGTTCCCACCAACAATGTATGAGGTGCCAATTTGTTCACTTCTTCTCCAACAGCTATTACTATCTCGTGGATTTTAGTCATCCTAGTGAGTATGAAGGAGTATCTCACCCACATTTTGATGAGCATTTCCTTAATGATGAAAGATCCTCATAGCACATCTCTTGATGTGTTTATTAGCCACTGGTATTTATTCTTCAAAAAACTGCACTAATTTGGGGAAAGGATATTTTTCAACTGAATTTTTAAAATATATTCTTGACGCAGATCACTGGTTGTTCAAATATTTTCTTCCACCTTGTAAATGGCCTTTCCCCTTTCTTGATGGTATTATTATGCACAAACTACATTAGGTTTTTAAAGGTCTATTTTGGGAAAAAAGATAACAAGCAGATTTAAAAAAATTTTTTTTTGGTACCAGGGATTAAACTCAGGGGCACTCAACCACTGAGCAACATCCCCAGCCCTATTTTGTATTTTATTCAGAGACAGGGTCTCACTGAGTTGCTTAGTGCCTCAATTTTGCTGAGGCTGGCTTTGAACGTGTGATCCTCCAGCCTCAGCCTCCCAAGCTGCTGGGATTACAGGTGTGTGCCACTGTACCCAGCCCTCAAATTCAAAAATATTTTCTATGGGTAGTGGAAATAAATTAAGGACTATAATCTTAATACATTCATTCACCATTTTTGTGGAGTCTTTAACTTGGAGAAGAATTTTAATACAGTAAAAGTTTTTCTTTTCTTGGTGTTGGGGATTGAATCCAGGATTTAGCATGAGCTAGGCACATGCTCTACCTTAACTAAGCCACATCCCCAATCCCTTAATACAAAGATCAAAGCCAAGAGTGCACACACACTCACACAAATTTTCTTTGATAACCAAATAAAAGATACATAACTCACAGTTGATTTGGGACTGATTTTCTGTGGCTTATAACTGACATTTAGAACTGGTACTTCTCCTGAAAAATAATAAGAATACACGACACATGAATAACTTTCTACATTTTTAAAGTTCAACTATGTGGAAAAGAATAAAGATAATATTTACAACAGTACCTCCTTCATCAGGTTTAAGTCTTCCAGCAAGCATTCTGATAAAGGTGGTTTTACCTGTACCTGGCAATGAAACATAAAAAACTGTTCAGAAAGATGCTTCACATTTCAAGTAAAGCACAATATCCTACTTGTTTTTGATTGAGAAATTTGTTTTAAAGATAACACTTTGGAATCTGAAGGTGATACAAAAAAAAGTACTTAAATCTTGGCTTGTATTGAGTAGAAGAAATAAAGATCTGTCCAAGTTTATAATGACTATTTAAAAAAATGGTAGGTCCATAAAGATTAAGTCTTGGGATAGTATTTAAAAAGACTTATTTAAGGGCTGGGGATATAGCTCAGCACTCATTGGTAGAGTGCTTGTCTTGCAAGCACAAGGCCCTGGGTTCCATCCCCAGCACCACCAAAAAAAAAAAAAAAAAAAAAAAGACTTATTTAACTAAATTATCAATTAAAATAAAATAGTATGGAGCATTTTATAAAAGACATTAATTTTTTTTTTTTTTTTTTTGCAGTGCTGGGGATGGAACCCAGGGCCTTGTGCTTACATGGCGAGCACTCTACCAACTGAGCTATATCCCCAGCCCACTATAGACATTATTATTTAAAATTATTTACATAAAGCATTTAAGTTGTAACTCAATTGTAAATTTATGCTGAGGAAGAGTGCTACAGTGCAATAATCCTTACATAAAAATTTTCTAGTTTTGTTAGCTGTAAGATTACAAGACAAACTGTTCATTTTTAAATCATAAAAACACCACCAGATACTTAGTAGTCAAATTCATCTTACAATTTAGTAGTCAAATTCATCTTACAATTATGCTTATGATGACAATTTATATTGAAAATGTTGGTAACAGAACTATTGACCAAAGTAGACGAGTACTCTGAATTTAAAGTAAGTTCCAAAAACAAGTACACAAGGAAAATCTTAAAATAGATTGCTTCTGAATTACCAATTTATCTTTTCCTTCCTAGTCATTTTGCAAGATGATTAAACACCTTAGTAATTTGTACATAGAAAAACCAACTGAGCAAAAACATCTTACTTTCAATGGAGGTGGTGAAACAAAATAGGAAATATTAACTTGCTTACATGACAGATTAAACTATACAATGCCACAAAAATATGAACCTATACTCAGAAATGTATGGCATCAAAACTCAGCTGCCAATTCTCAAAATTGAGTCAAAGTTTTCCAATGGAATAGCCACAACACACTTACCAGATAAATAGCATTTTTTTATATATAAAAAAATAAAGAAATCTTACCATTTTCCCCTAGCATCACCATGATTTCAGAATCTGTGAACTCTCCAGCTACAATTGCTAGTTCAAACTCTCCCATCTTTTTCTTCATCCCTGGATATTTATACATGCACATTTTTTTAACTTCTTCTTCATTTGCTGTCTCAGCCACTTTAAAAACAAGTGATGCATCTCGGAATCTCAAGTTTTCTGTTGGCACATAGCCATCCAAAAAAATGTTTATGCCTATTGGGAAGAAAAGATCAATTAAAGACTAAACTTTTCCCAAACTCTAGAATTCCTGGGAGCCATCTATATACAAATTTTAAATTTCTGTGAATTTTTGATAATATGTAGGGCACCATATTAGACATCGTTTTTAGTGTTTAAACAATGTCAGTTTAATCCATTTGTGCACCTCCACATGAGTTCCTATACACTTCCACACACCCACATGCATACATCAAACACATTGTTTCATTAGATGATTTAAGATGCAAGAACATTTTAAATTTTCTGCCACCAGGTTTTATGCAAAAGATAGCAATTTATGTCATTTTCACTGTATTTTAAAATCAAAATTGTAATTTTTCTCTAAAAATGACAAGTATGACAGGTAGGTAAGAATGGAGTATTTTCAGATTGACCTAAAATAGCTTCAGAAATAATTATTTAAATAAACAATTTAAGTTATGAGTATTCAATTTCACCATAAGATAACCACACATATTGAAGCTACAGTTTACTACATCTTTTAAAGATTAATTTTGTAGTTTCACAACAAAGTGAATAATGAGCTAAATTCATTTAACATTTGTTTTGACTCTACAAAGATAACCCCTCTTATCTAAAGAGATTTTTTTTGTTTTGTTTTTGTATCAGGGATTAAACCCAGGGTGCTTAACCTCTGAGTCACATTCACAGCCCTTTTTATTTTTGTTTTTGAGACAGGGCCTTGCTAAGTTGCTATGGCTGGCTTTAAACTCAGGATCTTCCTTCTTCAGTCTCCCGAGCCACTGGGATTACAGGTGTGCACCACCGCACCTGGCCAAACAGATTTTAATAAATGAAAGTAAAATAAGCTAATATTGTACATGAAACTGCCTCTCTACGAAAACTGTAAGATCCACATGGCAAACACACAGAAAATAAAAAGTGAATTATTTGGAAGTAATATGTGTTTTTCAATGTTTCTAATATTTAAGTGAAAGAAGAGAAAGATAGTAGCTGAAGTTTTGGAAGGTCTTGAAATGCAGTATAAGGATATTATTAATTTCATCTAGAATTGAGAGCCACATCAGGGGTCTTCGATCCTTAGCCTAGAATACAGATGTACAATAAACTTTGCTAATAGAACAAATGAACAGATACATTTAAAAATGGCCAAAATCAGCATGTTTTTCAACCTCATTTAAAAATTAAAAATGTAAATTAAGAAAATGAAAAATGACAAAGAAATATAATTGAAGGAAACTCAAAAGCCACTCAGTTCATGTGCCTAACCCATCGGTTAAGGAAACAAAGGCACAAAGAAACAAGTGACTTTGCTCAAAAGTCAGTTTTTACATTCCTACTGTAATGTTTGTCTTGTCAGTTTAAACATGAATTCAAACCATAGTAGCTTTATGGCTCATAAAGCCTTTTAATATTTATCCATACCATCAAAAACCTGATTCTAGAATTCAATAAATATGTGTAAATTATAGAGAATAAAATATCAATAATTGGTTCTCATGTTACCTCTTAAAACTACTGCTAAGAAAACTGGGCAACCTCACAAAATTTTCCTTAAAATATGCATCTGTTTATTTTAAATGTATAAGTAGGTAAGTTACAAATGCCTTCCCCACACTTCTCCTTCTTCCCCTGTACAGAGGACTAAACTCAAGGTATTCTACCACTGACCTACATCCCTAGCCCCTTTTGAGACAGGGTCTTGCTAAGTTGCCCAGATTGCCTTTGAATTTGCAATCCTTCTGCCTCAGTTTCTGCTCTGTAGCTGTAATTACAGGTGTGTGCTGCCATGCCCTGCTCCTTCCCTACATCTTAAATTAAAATATTTATGCTTTTTTTTGGGGGTGGGGGTGGGGCGGGTACTGGGGATTGAACCCAATGGCACTAGGCTACATCCCCAGTCCTTTTCTTATTTTTTATTTATTTATTTTTTTTGGAACCAGGGATTGAACTCAGGGACACTCGGTCACTGAGCCACATCCCCAGCCCTATTTTGTACTTTATTTAGAGACAGGGTCTCACTGAGTTGCTTAGGGCCTCGCTAAGTTGCTGAGGCTGGCTTTGAACTCGCGATCCTCCTGACTCAGCCTCCCAAGTCGCTTGGATTACAGGTGTGCGCCACCACGCCTGGCCTCTTATTTTTATTTTAGGACAGGGTCGAGGTAAATTTTTGAGGCTGGTCTTGAATCCTCTGAACTGCTGGGCTTACAGGCATGCACTAATGCCTGATGCATTTCTTAAAAATTATAAAAGCTACCATCATCTTTTTAAGAAAAGGATATAATAAGATATGATATAAATTTATTTTTCCAAGAGTATTTTTTAGATATTTCAATCCCTCTGAAGAGACAAGGAGAAAAAATATCTATCACACTTTCCAATCCCCCAAAAGGCTAAGTAGTCAGCTTTGGACAAAGAGAAGAAATACAGAGTAGAATAGAAGTGAGTGGTGGAAAGAAAATAAGAAAGAAATCAAAAGGAAAAGGTATGCAAGCTGGAGAACGCACTGCTACTTTCAGGAGTCATTTAGTGGTCAGTAGTTTCTATTTTGTTTAATTTGCACAGGAGGAAACATGGAAGACAGAGTCAAGAGAGTCCCTTTATCCTGAAAGTTCAGGGAATAAATGAAAATTTTAATATGCTTATTATACTACTTTATTAGTTTTAGATAGCCCTAGTTCCATAAACTCAGGACATTGATTACGAATAGAATATGATGAGCAATGAATGAATTTTAAGAGTTTTATTACTGGTACAGGCAGACAAATTAAGATGATAAATACTGCAGAAATCAAAATACAGTTAAGACTTTTAATAGAGCAAAAATAGAATTTTGCATGTGTAGCCACTCCCAACAGAAAATTCTCTATGAAAGATACTTTTTCTATAACATTGATGTATATAATCTTTTATATACAGATTTTTTTCCATCTCTTATATTCTCCTCAGTGATTAAATTCCAAAAGATGAGTAAAGCAATAGAAAACTAGTCAATATCAATAATAATACATTTTCTAAGCATCAGAGTGGAAGAGAATACAGCATGTGAAAACATTTTTTTTCAAGTTACCTTCTCTTACACTAAAAGGCATAGTGACAACACCATAAGCACTCGGTACACCATATAAACAGCAGATGAAGTCAGAGAGATAGTCTAATACACTTAGATCATGCTCCACCACAATGATATATCTGAAAATCAAAACAGACTTTTATTTTAAAATTTAACATAACCTATATAATTAGATAGCTCTTCTACTTCTTTTTACTACAGTTGTAAATTGTAGGAAAATAGATATATTTTAAACCACTTAAGTGTAAAGAACATATTAAGCAAAGCCGTAAAATATTTCTTACATAGGCTATCAATGTCTATATTTAAAAATGTTTTCCTACACTAAAAGGAAAACAGCTAACATGAAAAGTTTACAGATATATGAAATAAATATATTTTGGTAATAAGAAACACATACTAATAAACTGTACAAAGTAGAAGCAAATATAATGAAATTAATTCAGAAGTAGCCTAAATTATTTGAATATTATGCTACTCAAGTATTAAGCCCTAACTGTTCTGCCTCATGCTAGCTGTAGCAGGGGATGCATAGAGAAAGACAGAACAAAACCCTTAACCCGAGAACTTCCAATTTTTATGAGGAAGGCAGGAATGGATATGGAAAAAAAACAAAAAAACCCAAAAAAACAAAGAATGGATATGAAACTATAACAAGAAAAAGGTATGTTGGACAAATAATATGAAGAGAAAGGAAATAGGTTTGTGAGTACTAAGGCACTTTATGAATGAGATATGATACGACCTGAACCTAGGATTTGACTGAAGCGATATAAAAACATTGTTATCGGGTAAGAAATAACCTGCTATCATGTACCACTTTATTCCTATTCCAATATAGTCCAAGATGTTTAAAAAATAACGTCCTGAAGACATCTCCAATGCCAACTTTTGTATTAACCCATTAAGTCTCAAGTTTTCAATTCTGCAAACATAATAAATATTCAAGTATTATTTCAATGTTACCACAGTGGTATATTTGTTGTTGTTTAATTTTTATAGGTATTCCACCTCTGGTATAATGGGACAAAATGGGTTAATGAAATCATCATTCCCCCCCAATACAGAAAAATAACTGCTTACTCCTATTAATATACTATATAAATTGTCAAGTCTGTGAATCCTTTCCCAACATTCTGTGCAATAATTTTGTTCTTTTCTTTCTCTGCCTAAATTCTAGTTTAGTCTCTCATTACATTTTTTTTGACATTGCTGTATTTTCAACAAATCTCACTTTCTTCAGATTCCCTGATGTGGCTCCAATTCCACATGAAATCAATTTCCTTAGACTCTTTCAAGATCGTCCAAAACTTCAGCTTTCTTTATTTATATACAGAAAAAACTGAAATATGGACCTTTTTGCTGATTCATTTCTTCATTTTTTGTGTTGGAAGGCTGTTTTTTCCTTAGTCTCTTTGCCAAAATCTTCCACCTGTTGAAATCCTACTTGACCCTCCTTTAACTTTCATCTCAAATCTACCCACTGTAGGGTAGGATACTCTTCCTAATAAGCAAGTGATTATAAACTGTTTTCTCCACTTGTGAGATTCTATTTTAAGTATCTGAACACAAACTTGTCAAACCTCCTGCCTCCCTCTCTTTCAAATGGAGCTTATGCAGACAGAAGCCCAAAAGATAACTTCAGTCTGCCATTCTGTTTTCTGAGTGTCTGGAAAGAAACAGGTATCAGTAGTATGGTAACAAATCTGTGTTGTAAAAATTTGCACTCTATAATTAATTTTGGGTTATCTATCAGTCTTTAGTTTTAACTGTAACTTTCTATCACTGTTCTTTTCTCTAATCCATCCTTTTTTCATTCCTTGCTGTTTTGCCAAGGATATGATCTCCAAAATCTTTCCATAGCATTCAAGACTGAATATATGTCGTGACACACAGGCGAATTTCAGGAAAAAAATATCCTTCCTATGGCTCAGTTAACAACCTATTACTACATATGGATTATTTTAACTCTATACTTATGAAAATGTCTCAATTAAGTTTTTCCACTTTGTCAATCTAATTTGTCTTAACATGGTTACTCCTAATTATAATTAAGGTTACTGCTCTGTTCCTCATAGGAAAAATATCATACATATTTTTTCCTTACTAATTTTTTCCTGAGGGTCATCCACACCTGTTATTTATTTCATCTATTTTTCCTATGTAGAATAGCTCCTGATCTTTTAATATTAAATTCATTCCTTATAAATGAGTATAATCACCTCATGTCTTATTTTCTAGTGATCTGTCTGAACATTTATGTACTGAAATGCACATCAACTGGTTGTGAATTATTATTATTATTTTTTAGTGGTACTTGGGATTGAACCCAGGGGTGCTCTATCACTGAGGCACCCCTCCCCCAAGGTATTGATTGTTAAGTTGATTTGACTGGCCTCAAACTTGTGGTCCTCCATCTCAGCCTACTGAGTCTCTGGAATAACAGGCATGTGCCATTGTACCCAGCTTTAGCTATCCTTTATATGATGGTTAAGTTATTTTACATCTGGCCAAATGAGACTCTTTACTACAGATATTCAAAATTTCACTGAAGTATCTGGGTGTATTATTTATTGTCTGTAGAACTTTTCTTTAAGTTTTAAAGGAGCTGAGGTTTTTATTAATTCTGAAAAATTATCAGTCATGATCCCTTCATGCCTTTTTTAGATTCTTTAAGATACAGCAAATACTCTTCTCATTCCATTCTCCATGTTTCTAAACCTCCCTTTCAATTTTCAATCTCTCTCTCAGCAATATGCCACAAAAACTCAGATCAACTTTTAAGGTTCTCTATGCTCTTTTCTACTAGCCCTAATTTATCTAATCTGTCTAGAACTGTCTAGGGAGTTTTTTTTTCTTTTCGTTTTTGTATAGGGGATTCAACCCAGGGGTGCTTAAACACTGAGCCACATCCCCAACCCTTGTTATGTTTTATTTTGAGAGAGGGTCTAAGTTGCTAAGGCTGACTTTGAACTTGTGGTCCTGTCTCAGCCTCTTCAGCTGCTGGGATTACAGGTGTGCGTCACTGTGTCTGGATATTTAGGAATTTTTAATGGCACTATACTTTTAAATTCTAGATTTATTTAGGATTTTGAACACCTGCTTTTTTGTAGCATAATATTCTTAGGGCTTTTGATCCTTTTAAATATTTTACATTATTTAATACTAACTTCAGCATTTTTATCTTATTATATCTGCTGACTGTATTTGTAGATGGTTTTCCTCTTATAATTTATAGCCCTAGATCTGAGCTCTTGCTTGGTAGTCTTTATATGTAGGAATCCTGTGCAATCATATTTGAGGGTATGTCCCTCCAGAGCAGTTTATTTGTTTCTGCTACATATTATCACAGGTCTAAAAATCCCAAGACCCCTTTTTATATTACTTTCTCACCTTGAAGGGTTTACAGACACCACTGGTTACATACATTTCAATTCCATAGCCATGTGAACTACTGGCTTATAAATAAAGATTTGAAAGGGAGCCATTCCTACACTTTCAATATATTTACTTGACATTTCCATATGCTGATAATTTGTTTCCAAATTGCCCATTTGCTAAGAAGAAGTTCCTTGAGAGCCCTGCCATATTACGTGTGATGATCCAATGCAAGGTGTTGCTTCTTTCTCACAGTGGGTGTTAAAACCCAAGGCCTATCAGGGACATCAGCAACATCTGGAAAGTCATGCCCTTATCTCTCTACATTGCAATTCTCAAAATTCTCAATTTTTTTTTTTCTTGCAAAATAAACAATGTATTTCAAAGGACATTTATTAAAAGTTATTAAGAAGAGGCATTATGGTATATGAAAATGCCATCCAGAGAAACAAACAAAAATTCCCCATGTTCTGATTATAGTTTGGCCATACATTAAAACAGTAATCTAGGACAGATAACTAGTCTTTTTGATCTTAAACTCCTTTAACTGAAAAATAGGAAGTACCTAAAGATTCTTAGCAAGAATACCATGAAGATCAAATGAAATAAAGGATTTAAAAACTTTGAAAACTACTAAAGCACCTTACAAATACAAGGGAGAATGAGTACTTAACAGAGGTGGTAACTCTCTTTTGCTCAGCAAGATTTTAAACACTGACATACAGAATTGCTCTAGTCATTCTTTACAATGTCTTAAATTAGTGGGTACAAGAGAGACTTCCACTTGAGAATCTGGTAAAAGCTACTAAGAATCTACTTCCAAAATGGAATATATTTATGTGAAAAATTGCATTTAATTTTAGAGAATTCATAGGTTTCCTAGAAACAGAGATATTAATATATGAATCTTGCTCTAAGAACTTTTGTTCCAGATAGAGGAAAGTAAATTTTGGTGATAGCTCTAAATAACCAAGATGAAGAACCTATACATGTAGATGATGTGATTAATTTTTAAAATTCTGTAAAACTCCCCAAATAAAACAACACAGGAATATTCCAGATCTGTACTTACCTATCTGGATTTATTAGAGATCGGATAGTAATAGCAGCCTTTAAACGCTGCTTGACATCTAGGTAACTAGAAGGTTCATCAAACATGAAACTATAGATAAAAAAAAAGGAAAATAATTTTAAAAGACTAACATGACATAATTCTATTTTGCATGTTATTTTAAAGCAGTACTAACAGCTTCTGATGTAATAAAATAATATTGGTATATTCTCATATACTAATAGAGTGTGTACCAGTTAACAGTAAAAATTTCTGTACTCTGATCAGAAACAGAAGAAATCAATTATGAAAAGCAGGACTATACACCACATTTGGAGAAAGCCTCACAGATTAGACCAACTTACAAACCGGTACTACCCCAAGAAAAAAATATCCTGATATACAGCCTGTAGTAGTTTGGAGAGCCTTTCTCTTACTTAGCTAAAGTATAATTGCATTAAAATCAATAGTTTCTTTTGGAGGGCACCACACAGAATTCACAGAATACTTTGTGGAGAAGAGTCAGCCTATATTAGATACCAGAGTGGACATGTGCAAAGGATGGGAGCAGTAAACAGCTGGGAGAAGAGCAGCAGGCACTAGAAGGTAAGAAGGAAATTTGCCTTTTTCACTCTTCTTTTCTTCCTCACTTGGCATGCCACCCTGATCTATTACAGTGGTCTAAAGAACCATTTTTTACTTGAGGTATTTAAAAAATTTGCTGGGTTGGTTGGAGAACTTAAGCCTTAAAACTTGGAATGTACAAATTAGAAACTACTTATCAGGGAATAACAGGGAAAATCGGTAGTGGATGCATAACTGCTTCAACATCTTACTTAAAAAGTATAGCTTTAAATGCCATTAATTCTGCTCAAAACCACTGCTTTATTAGCAGTATTACAAATCAAAGCAAAAATAAGAATTAAGAGATATATAAAAATTGTAAAGTAACCTACATATCAGCTTTCTGTATGCAAACGACAGCACAAGCAAATCTCTGCAACTCTCCTCCTGAAAGATCTTCAACATTTCGTTCTTTTAGGTGGGTTAAATCTACAAAGAACATGGAGGCATTGTGTTCAATGTCATCAATTTCATTTTACCTCTCTGGACAAAACGTTTATTGCATGTCATCACGCTGGGTTTGTATGATATTTCAGACGAAAACTGTAGAATATTAATATGTATGACAAATACTAGAGATTTTCCCATTTATTCCAATAATCCATATAAAGATGTACACCTTTATAAATTTAAGTTCAGGGTCTTTTAAAACACATGAACGAAATAAACACTTACCGAGTTGCTGACATACAATTGCCTGTGTTTTTGTTTCATCCTTTCGGTCCAAAATAGACCCCACTGTCCCCTGTCATAAGACACCCAAAATAGTTACCATTATTTTCCTTCAATTTTTAAAAAGAGTTACAAAATAAAACGATTTACTTTGATGTAGCTTTTGTATTTCCCCAACAACTATAATACATAAATTCTTCCTGAAAACCAACTGACCTTTGCAGCCTTGGGAATCTGATCTACATACTGAGGTTTGATAATGGCCTTTAAGTCATCTTCTAGAATTTTGGTAAAGTAATTTTGTAATTCAGATCCACGGAAATATGTCAGTATCTCCTGCCAGTCAGGAGGATCCTAGAAATGAACATGTCAAATTTAAATTAATAATGCAATTGCAAAGAGGATGAATGCTACACAAAATTGAACATACACTCAAACAGAATACTTCAGGTTTCTAACTTTAAATTTGGAGGTAGATTTAATTTTAAATCGAGGCATACCAACTCAATATTTTAGGAACTCTCAAATAAGGAAATTGAGAACTCTCAGTTACACAGAACCAATAGGTTTTAATTCAAAAGGAATGAAAGAACTTCACAGTTTCTCAGCATTAAATATACAAAAAAATCTTGAAATAAGGACTTGAAAAAAAACACACATAAATTTCCTCCCTTTAAAATCTTAAAAAACACCCAAAGATACTAATTCTTTTAAAGTAATACATACATCATACTTTCCAAGGTTTGGCTTTTGCTTTCCTGCTAAAATTTTTAAAGCAGTAGACTTTCCAATACCATTAGTTCCAACCAATCCCAAAACTTCACCTGGGCGAGGGATAGGCAACCTGGTGTAATATACAAAAAACAAAAGACAAAACAAAACAAAAAAACAAAAACCCCTCAGACTTAGATAGTAACAGCTGTATAACATTACAACAATATATTTTAATGCACTTGCATTTCACACACATCCATTAATAAGCTAAGAAATATATGCAGATATTACTGGCTATTAGGAATAAAACAGCCAAGATTAACTTAAACTGTTAATTGTTAGAAATGCATCCGTGACCAATATTACTCTGAATTTTATTTATTCAATATTCATTTTAAAGTAACATTTCTTCTTTACATATAAGGCTCAGTTTTAATGTATAGCGAAATGCTTGGTACAAAATTATACAGCAGGTGCAACCTCACACTGTCGTTTTTATTTTCTTCTGGCCTGCCATTTACTTACAAGGAGAGAAGTGCCACATCAACCAGAAAAATTCCACTTCATTCTCCCTGCTGCAGTTGGCCCCTTAAAGCTGGCAGGTTGAGAAATACCTTTTTATTAATAAAGCCTAGATTCCTAGATTCAAAATATTAATGTTCAGCAGACAGAAACCTCAAAGAGCTATGGACTTTCTGATTTAATATGTCTAAGTTCAAAATGATATCTTCTGTGGATAAGATTAATAGATTAAAAAAAAAAAAACAACTAAGGGCAAGTTCCCTTAGAAGTTATTTTGGGGATAAAGTTACTATGAACAACAGGCATTCTCAATCCTGGCTGTATATCAGAATTACTTAGGACTTTTTCAACTTCAACTTCCTGATGTCAGTCCCTACATCATTAGATTATAATATAATTTAACTGGGCTGAAACCCGGGCATTAGCATTTGTTTCTAAGTCCCAAGACTTAATTCTAATATTAACCATAATGAACCACTGACATACATATACACACATGTACATACGTATATACACATATATAAAATATAATTTTGCATGATGCTATAATATTCTCTTCCCCTTTGACAGATGGTATCATAGGTTTCCTTCTATTTGGGCATTGCTCTAAAAATTCCAAATGTGTTTTATTCTTAACTTGACTGAAGTAAAGAAGAATGCGGACATGAAATATACCTGTGAAGTTTGAAGGCATTGGCACAATATCGATGTGTTGTTTCTTTTTCCAAGTTGCTTGGTAAATTGACAATTGATAAGGCGCCAAAGGGGCATTTCTGGGAAAAAAGAAAATAAATAAAAATTAATTTTGTAGAAAAATACAGATGACTAAAATGGATTAAAATATTTTTATAAGTAGTCTTCCAAAGATGGACATTTTATAAAGATGTGAAATTTGGTTTTTTTTTTTTTTTTCATTTCTTTTTCTTATTTACTTAAAAATTAAGTTCTGCTGGGCACAGTGGTACATGCCTGGAATCCCAGCACCTCCAGAGGCTAAGTTCAAAGCTAGCTTCAGCAAGGCCCTAAGCAACTTAGTAAGATCTTATCTCAAAATAAAAAATAAAAAAGAAATAAAAAAGGGCTAGGTGTGTTGCTCAGGGTTAAGCAACCCTAGGTTTAATCCTCAGGAAAAAAAAAAAAAAAAGGTAAAGTGGCCAGAAAAATTTCTTTCTTTCTTTTTTTTTTTGGTACTGGGGATTGAACCCAGGGGCACTCCACTATTAAGCCACATCTCCAGCTCTATTTTGTATTTTTATTTAGAGACAGGGTCTCACTGAATTGCTTAGGGCCTCGCTAAGTTGCTGAGGCTGGCTTTGAACTCGCGATCCTCCTGACTCAGCCTCCGAAGTGCTGGGATTACAGGCGTGCGCTAGCATGCCTGGCTCAGAAAAATTTCATAGAGTAGAGGCACATTAAAAAAAAAAAACATGTATTTTCTAACATAGTAACCACTTCTAGCAAAAACTATTAATTCTTTTCAAGTTATATTTTTCTATCAGTGGAGTGACCTTCATTTATTTATTTATTTTTTGTGGTACTGGGGTTTGAACCAAGGGCTTTGTGCTTGATAGGCAAGCACTCTACAAACTGAGCTATATCCCCAGCTCCTGAGTAACCTTTATTTACAAAATATCTAAATGCACATAAAATGCTTATAGGTTGCAAATGATTCAAACTTCTCTAATATTACAAGGAAAAAGTACTACTATTGTTCATAAAGTGAATTATAAGTATCTTATTGTTCGGAAGTTTTACCTTCCTACCTCTTGAAAGATTCATTAGTATGTTTTTAGCCACTCAAATGCCATTTCCAAAATTTTTGAATTTTATTTTCTTTAAGCAGCAAACAAAGAAAAAAAACAACAACAGAACAAATGATATATTCTTCAAACCAGATTCCCAGCACCTAGAGCACAGGCACATATATCTAATAAAAGACTAGTAAATATATGCTAAAAGGAATGTTTCCTGCTTATATTTTCAAAACAAGGGAAAATGTTTACAGGCATCTAGGAAAGTTTTCTGGATACTTAATTTAGGTTTTGGAAACTAAAGTAAAATATACCTATGATTTATTTGAACAATTTATAGGGTGGTATCCACAATCTGGTGAAGTTTCTTTTTGTATTACCTATAAATAAAAATATCTAAATTAAGACTTTATACACTGACTCCTAAATTCTTTTTATGAAATAAATTTGGAAGTTCACTATTCAGAATCAAAAGTTTAATCAAAGTATTCAATGCAATAAACACTACTTGAGCTTTTAAAAAATTACACAATTGGGTAAACCCATAGGAGCATGTGTAAATACAGGAGAAGCAGCACTTAAGGATTAAATTTAAAAATTTTGGTTGTATGTATTTCTACTTAAAAGTGGTAAATATAACAATACAGACTTGACAGTCATATTTTTTGCATTTACATTTCCAAAATATTCTGGAAAAGACACTCTGGACACAGTACATCTCATAAGAAGGTGAATAAAGAGAAATTAACTTGGATTGGAAATGGCTTTATGAAATTATATGGGGCAAGGAGAATCTTTTGAAACAGTAGTTTAAAACACCAATTTAAAAATGATATCCTCATTGACATAAGAATACTACTTTCCTAAATTTTTTATTCATTTGCTTTATATTTCATAGTCGACATTTTCATAATTCATTTTTGGATCAAAGATGTGATATAGTAAATAAATTACTATCACTTACCTTAATACAAATACCACAACCAATACAAAGAGTTTCAGAAATCCATGCTATTTTGCTCTGGGGAGTAACCTCTATGCATAATTTTCCTGGTAAAGAAAAAAATACAAGTCATTTTTCCTCACATTCTATAATTTTCTGATCATCTTTATTTAGGCAATGTTGGTTCCAAATTTCCAGAGAAGCAAATTTCAAAAACAAAGGACACAGAAAGAAATATACTTGAGATAATGTCTTAAATCAGTATTTTGTGGGGGTAGAGTTCTGATTTCAATTTCTGAGTTTATTAATTACACAAATATTCCTGTTAGGCACTAGGGAGACGACCCATTGGGGAAGAAAAGATGCTATCAAAAGTACAACAAACTCTGAACCTTTTTATTTTTAAGCTGCCTGACCTGAACCTTTTATGCGGTCAAGCATATTATATATAGGAATGAAATACGCTAGCTAGGTCAGTTAAACACCAAAAAAGTTATGCAGTCTTAATACACAGATAAAATTAAATATGGCATTAGGAATATCAACAATGAAATTTTTGAAAGTACGGAACACAGTAATAGATGACATATAAATTTTCTCTCTTTTTTGTTATTGGAAACTGAACATAGGCTCCACCACTGAGCTGTTTGCCATCCCTTTTTATTCTTTGTTTTGAGACAGGGTCTCACTAAGTTGCCCAAGCTGTCTTCAAATTTGTGATTTTTCTGACTCCATGTCTGGAGGAGCTGCGTTTACAGGTGTGTGCTACTGAGTCCAGCATAAATATTCTTTTAAGATTCACGAAGTCTAGGGCTGGGACTGTGACTCAGTGGTGGAGTGCTTGCCTAGCATGCAGGAGGCACTGGGTTAAATCCTCAGCACCACACACAAAACTAAATAAAATAAAGTTATTAAAAAAAATCCACTTAAAGTTTTAGTAAGTTTAGACTTCAATAGTACAAGGTAGCAATCACATAATCTATCCTCTCTAAAGTCTACCAACAATTTGTTAGCTTTGAGTTATTATTTAACCTTGAAAATATACCAAAACTTTATGAAGTCATTGCTATATTTTTGGTTTTCTGTTTTTTAAAGATGAGAATATAGTCAAATAGAAAGTTTTTTGTAATCTATCTCATGACTTAAAAGTAATCCCAGGACTTTGCAGAACAGCAAAAATTGCAGTTCCTTCTACAATTATTTCACATTTAGTAAACATCTACAATTTTCTATTTTAAAACAGGATCATGTATTCACCAAGCAATAAAAGATGTTTAGAGTAACTCTAAATCTCTTTATCTTTACAATTTAAAGAAACTAATAGGGGTAATAAAGGACAAGCTAAAGCCCATAAAAAAACATCAAACCAGTTTATTTTCTTTCAGGATCTTTTTTTAATCCTTAAGACATCCACACGACTTACCCATTCGAACCACAGGACAACTTTTTTTGCACTCCTGTCGACATTTCTTAGGTTTACACTTGTCATGGTTGACAATAGCAATTCTCGTTAATTTGTCTGCCATAATTGTAACGAAGTAAGAATATCCAGCTCTTCTGTTAAAGAAAAATTAACAAAATTATGGCAAATTCAACACAATTATTTAAGAAGAAAATTCATGGGCAAAAAAAGGAGACATGAGGACACAAATAATCATCATATGATTAAATGGAAAACACAAGAGATTTTAAAAATAGTAAAAAATATCAGTAAGGTTATGAAAACAAATTTTACATATATACCTTAATCAGAAGATTACATAAGGAAAGAAAAATACAATGCACTTAAAATAGCAATAAAAAAGAAAAACCACTAGAAATATACTTAACAATAAGAACTTTCAAAAACACATAATAGTATAAAAGATCTGATCAAATAAAATAAGCTTCAATCTCAGTTTCCACAATATAGAATAGCCAACACCAGCTATTTCAATCCTCCCTACATTTATACATTTAATACAATCTCATGAAAACAAACAAAAAAAACAAAAAGTAACCAGACAAACCAAATCTAAATTTCTTATGAAAAAGCAAAGAAGTAATAACAGTCTTGAAAACAGAATAAGAGAAAGGATGGGGGAACTTCCAATTATAAGGCCTCAGTAATTAATACTGATACCAGTATGAATACAGACCAATCAAATGGAAAAACCAGATATGGAAATTAATATATATGATAAAGATGTTTACCCTTCCCTACCCCAAAACAAGCATTATTTCATGACTTATCCAGTTGACCACAACAGATACTACTGATGAAAACAGAAAATAGTTATTAAGGCCATGACCATCAGGCTGACCAACTGAGAACTTGTGATATGGCCAGATGGACTTTTTGCTAATAGCAACAAAATCAACTACATGTATATATTGTGCTTATTTTTAAAACTTTTATAATGACTCTTCATATGTAATATAGCTACAGAGCATTAAGATCAAAGTGAACTTAAAAATCTTTTACAATACTGGAATGCACCCCACTATTATGTGTAACTAGAATGCACTAATAAAAAAATCTTTTATGGTACTATGCTTAGTGCACAGACATTAATTTCTTTAGAATGGTGATTAACATAAGTAATTCCCAAAAGTGCCTTCACACTCCAGTCTATCTCAATACCTAATGAAGAAATCTGAAGCCAAAAAGACTACCCATTAAAGACATTGTGTTGGCTTTTTCTGTGATCCTCCACCCTGATCTTTTTGAGACTGTTTCCCTTTGCACACTTTTCAAGTCTTTCTCACACTCAATATGATTAGGTTCGAGAGGGATGAGAGATCTTGTTCCTCGGTGCTCCCAGACTATTGTCTCTTTTTCCTAAAAACAGTAAGTTTGGTCTCTCAGATCATCCAAGTGCTTTAGTCATTAATGACAATCAGATCACTTCCTTTCATTCTTTGAAGATTTTAGCCAGTTGTTAACTTTCATCCTTTTACAACTCTTGACGTGGTTCTTTGTTATTTTCACATGCTCATAGATGACATTCTATTAACTGCCTGTCCTCTCAGTTCCTTAACTCCTCTCTTCCTATAATGTCTTCTATCTTACCAGACACTCATTATTCCCTAGACCTCAAACCCTAGACTTTGTCAATACAAATAACTACAATCCTTCCATAACCTCAATTTCAAATACCCAATTCTCCAACCACTTCCATTGTCAGCTCACCCCTCTAGCATATAACGATCCAACAACTCTTTGATTCCTCCCTTCTCCAAACATACTATCACTTAAAATCTCTCGATCCTGCCACATTGCCAATATACCTCAGCCATAGGTATCTTTATTTCCCTTCAAACCCAGATAAAATTTCACTGTCAATCATTTACACTCTCAGCCACAATCTTGGTTAAATCTATCTTTTCATCTGCATGGAACTAAAAATGAGGAGACACAAAAACAAAGCCCGCTGACTGGTTTCCCTTTAAATTCATCATCTCAAAGGGACCCTCATGCCAACCAGCAATCACACTACACTGCTATCAGGTCCTCCCTGCAACAGTGTATAGCAAAATCTGAGGAAGTACAAGTCCTTTAAATAAATGCCTACAGTGTCTGTATATGAATTTATGCAAGTCCTCTTGTATATAAGTCATCTCTAGATGAATTATAAAACCTCATACAATGTAAATACTATGTAAATAGTTGTCACACTATATTGTTTAGGGAATAATGACAAGGAAAAAAAGGCTGCACATATCCAGTACAGATGTAATTTTTTTTTCAAATATTTTTGATCTGTAGTTGGTTGAATACAGAACTTGCAGCTACAGAACCCCCAGATATGGAGGACCAATTGCTGGTTATTTCCCTAGCTAGGTCTACGTGTACACAGAATACATTCTCCAGAAAGAATGTTCATAAAATTCTCCCCCATCTTTCACATCAATTATTCTCTTTACTGGCTCATGCCCATCAACGCTGAAGCATTCTACTGTCATTATCATCTCCCATTGTTTTACTTCTCCTTTAAGGCTACTTGAAAGAGTTGCCTATACTCAATGTCTCAAATTTCTCTTCATTCATTTTCTCTGGAATCCATTCCAGGGTTTAGTGACCAATGCTGCATTAAGCAACTTATCATGCCATCATTGTTCACAAAGCTAAATCAAATGGTTAATTATCAAACCTTAACTGATCTGACCAAAACAGTGCATCTGACACAAACCATGACTTTTTCTTACTAGATTTAAAACACTTTCTTGATGTGGTTCTATAGTACAATGCTAATCTGGGTCTATTAGTTTCCTGGTACCCCTTCCTTTTCCTTAAGGCCTCAAAGTGTTGAGAGTGTTCTAGACTCATTTCTCTCTACACTCATTTCTCAAGATGTTCTTCTAGTTTTATCTCATGTTTTAAAATCCTACTTTTATTCCAACTTTCTATTTCTAGTCAGAACACCTCTCCTGAACCGAAAACTTGTATGTCTGCCTGCCTACGAGACCTCCTCTTGTAGGTCTAGTAGCATCTCCCCAATTGAGCTACTGCAATATACACTAAAATTTTCTTTACAGCAGCCTTACTATTCTGATAAACAGTAACTTATCTCCCATTTAGGGTCAAAATCTTTAAGTCATCTTTTGCTTTCTACTCCTCAAACAAATCCTGTTGAATTTACCTTTATTTTTTATTTTTATTTTTGCAGTGCTGGGGATTGAACCCAGGGCCTTGTGCTTGCGAGGCAAGTACTCTACCAACTGAGCTATATCCCCAGCCCATGAATTTACCTTTAAAAGATATCCAGATCTGGCCACTGCTCACAATTGGTATAAGCCATCAACATTATTTCTTACCTGGCATTATTCAAATAACTTCTGACCAGACCTCTTTCCTTTCACCCTTGCCTCCTACTTTAACCCTCAACAGTTCATTCTCAGTACAGGAGCCAGAGTAAGTCAAATTGTACCACTCCTCTACTTAAAAATTGTTCAATGGCTTCCTTTCTCAGTCTGAGTAAAAGTAAAGTCCTTAAAATAACCATCAAGATTGTTGATGCTGATCAGCTTCTATGAACTTTCTGATCTTCAACTAGTCTAGCTCTTGTTCAATCGGTTCCAGTCACATTGGCTCCTTATTGTCCCTAGCACACACTAGACATGTTCTTGCTTTAGGTTCTTGGTACTTTGTTCCTTCTGCCTGTAATGCTGTTAACCCTAGAGAGTCACGTGGCTCAGGTTTCAAGTCTTAACTATTTCTCAGGGAATCTTCTCTAGCTATATTACCAAAAAATATACTCAGCTCCCCGCCCCCCTATTTTTGGTACCGGGGATTGAATCCAGGGGCACTTAACCACTGAGTCACATCCTCAGCTCTTTTAAAATTTTGAGACAGGGTCTCGCTAGCTGCTTAGGACCTCACTAAGTTGCTGAGGTTGGCTTTGAACTTGTGATTCTCCTGTCTCAGCCTCCAGAGCCACTGAGATTACAGGCATGTGTCACCATGCTGGGCCACCTAGCTGCTTTTTTAATCCCTCTTTTTGTTTTATTTTTCTACTTAGCTCTATTATATTACATGGTATTTCATCTAATATATAGACATTCTATGTATGCATATGTGGCTATATATATATTCTTCCTTTCTCTCCACTTGCATGTTTCTCCCTCTCCAAATAGAATGTACTCCATCATCAAGAGGAAAGGTATTTTTGTTTGCTCCAGTAGCTGGGCCAGTGCCTACACAAAACAGAAATTCAAACATTTCTGCTGAGTGAATGAGAAAATTAATTTAAACACAGTAAATAATTTTCTTCTAGGTTGTAACAACTTCCAACACCCTGCATGCTACTAATATTTTATGGTGGCAGTTGTTCACTAAACAATATAATGAGAAAAAAGAATCTCCCAAAAGAAACTAAGTAGTCTTACAATAAACAGAGCTATGCTAGCCAATAAATTCACTCTTCTAAAAACTGGCCCAGGTCCCTGAAAGATTAGAGGAAATTAAATGACTTGAATTGCTATAAAATTCCTGAAAATGACAAATTCTTAAGAACTAAAGTTTTTTAGGAAGCTATTAAAATAAAACTGTACATCATGCATTCCAGTTAAAATACTGAATGCCCTTCTACAAATTACCTAGTGAATAAATTCATCTCCAGGGAATAAATTTTTTATTACAAAATTGCTCAAACTTTATTTGTTAAGCTATTTAAATGTTTCATTTAATTTTTCAAACTATTTTAAAAAGTAAAAAAAAAGTTTATGGAATAATATAAACAAATCAGAGGTAGCTAATAGATTGATTTACATAAAAAGAGATAAGTTATGCACTTAAGAAAAATATATTTGCACAATTGTTAATTAACTACATAAATACTATTAGTTCAATTTCTATGCTATTTTCAAGACTTAGTGAGCTCCCTATTGTTCTTTTTCAGTAGGAAAGATCTGGCATAGTAGAGTTTGGTGGGGAAGATTATAGTAAATGACTGAGGAGAATAAAAAGGGATTTTTAAAGATAATTCAGATCTGAAGACAAACTGTTCAAAATAGGTGCTCAAAAAGTTGACACTTGCTGTCATTCTCCCAACTAGGAGGAAAAACAGGAGTGAGGCATTTGCAGTCTAAGATCAAAATCATTATAATGTTGTTTGAAAGCATTTAAAAGATTGTTAACTAAGGATGGTTGAGATCACAAGCAATATTCTAACCTATACTTTATGTAGACTATTAGTTACATAAAATACTTCTATAGGTTGGGAGAGGTGGGCAACTCAGTGGATCTCCTCCCTCAGCAATAGTTGTTTTTACTTTAAAAAAATTTTTTTTTGAAGTATGAGAGAACTAATTTTTTAATTAAAAAATGACCCCCAAACACCTTTTGGTTCAACTAAAAAACCTTTGGTTATGCTGAAAGCATTGTCAGGTAGCTGGTACTGAATGAATTTTCTCAGCATACAGGATCAATGACTAACATATATGCCACTAGCATAACTGTCTTTTGAGCAGTCCTTTGGAAGACAGGGTAAAAACAATAAAAAGCTGTTTTGACAGTTATTCCTTAGTCATCGATTTTACCATAAAAAAAAAAAGAAGAAGAAAAAGGAAAGAAAATAATTATGTAGTTCAAGGGATATGGAAATTTGGCCATCATTCATTGCCAATAAATACTCAGTGACAACAAATAATTACATCAATGTACAAATTCCTGAATAGATATCTAAAGGTATTGAGTACTACCATCCACCTCAAGGAATTTAAGATATTAAAAAAAAAAACTACAGGCCTTCAACTGGGAAATTACATGAGATAACACCAATCACAGCCAAGTACACGTCGCTCTATGAGAAAAGCAGAGCGACGTTTGTCCTTAATTTTTGTGAAGCCTGGGAATGGACTAGGGCTCGACTTCATGGCGGCAAGATGCCATGACTCATTCCACAATCACCAAACGGCAGAAAGCAAGCCGCAGTTTCCCACAGCCAAATATGCGTATATGATAACAGATCCGTTTTACTGTGAAGGGATGCTGCAGGTTCTGAAGGTGCATCCATCTCCACAAGGATTTGGTTGCAGGATGGGAGCAGGCAAAAGGGGGCTGGATCTCCGAGGCTACGGCATGAAGGACCACTCTCCGAGCCCCTGGCTGGGGTGGACAACAGCAGCAGAGAGCGAGGACTGCTGGAGCGGAAGCGCTGGGCGCCCCCAAGCTCTCGGCGCCGCCGGTGCTCTGGCAGTTCCAGCTGTCCCGCCCGAGCCCGCAGCCACGCGCTGCTGCCGTCCCCACAGCCGTCACCCGAGGCCTAAGCACAGGCTCTCGGAACGTCGCGTCTTTCCAAAGAGGCAGAAGACAGGTAATGGCCAAACCCCTCCCACCTATTCACGTACCTGGAGAAAGCGATCCCCTTGTGGTGGGGAGTGCAGAGGCCAAGACAGCTTTTGCCTTCACGTCTCAGCCAGGCAGCGTGTTCCTACGGCCATCGGCCAAAATGGCGGTACCCAGCCACCGCCTCGCGTCAGCCACAGAGGCGTAGTACGCGTGCGCGACAGAGCGCGGGGCGGAGCCCTGGAGCCCTGGAAGCCTGGAGGTAGGTTAGGAGAGATGACGGTGTGTGTCGTCATAGGGCTGCGACCCCCGCTCTACGTCGTAGTTGGGGAAGCCAGGCTGTCGGTAGAAGTGGAGTGGGAGTGGCGTGGATCTCTCCGAGGCCCTGAGAATCTCAGCTGTGGCAAACCAAGTCTGGAAGCTGTAAGTGCGTGGGCTTTTCCCCAGCGTAGAGAACGGGCCTAGCGTAAGCAGGTGCGTCCTCCCCAGGCTCAATCTGTTTACCCTCGCGGTTTCCTCAAGGCTGGTGGGCCAGGTGTGGAGCCTTAGTCATTCTGTCATTCAGGACTCCAGAAGTGTCAGGCAGGACCCACCGTCTAGTCCCCACGGTGCTCGCGATGGCGTTCTCGTCTTGGCCTCAGCTTCCTCTGAATTGTGTGCTCGGTTCTTCTAGCGCAGAAACCCAGTCTTCTCCGAGCTCTGTGGTTTAGCCACTTGGTGGTGTCCATCCAACTCCGGCAGTTCAATTCTATCCCAATGTACAAATGGGCTTTAAATTTTGTTCTTTTCCCATTTCCTTTCTTTTCTTATTTTTTTTAAATTTCTTTTTCTTTTATTAGATGGTGTCCATTCAGCTTGTAGGGATGACTACAAGTTTAGTTTATGAATGAACCTATCCATCCATTTATTCTTTCAATAAGTTCCTCATTGAACTTAAAAGTCTCAGGCCTTGAAGTTTACAGTCCAGTGTCTCTGCCGCCACCACCACCACCACCACCGTCATCATTATTATTTTGCATTGTTGGGTATTGAACCCAGGGCATTGTGCATGCTAGGCAAGCACTGTATCTTCTGCCGCCTGCCGTTATTTAATGAGTAGTAAGTTTTTGTGTGGCGGTATTGGAACAACTTAGGATCTAATGGGAGATGGTATACATTTTTGGGGACTTGTAGCCTTCAATGTTCAATAGCAGTAACTGCACAGCTGAAGGAGTTTTGTGTACTCTTTAACGTCCAAGAAGTATTTTTTCACATTTGCACAGATTTACCAAGATTAACAAAAGATATGAAAGATGAAAGGGTATTTGAGTGTTCCATTTTGCTATTAAATTTTTATTTTTACTTTTTTCAGAAAGATGCTCATGTCCTGGTGTAAAGTGTGTATTCTTTGTTTCTACATAGAATATTTAAAGAATGACCACACCAAACAAAACACCTCCTGGTGCTGATCCTAAGCAGTTGGAAAGGACTGGTACAGTAAGGGAAATTGGGTCACAAGCTGTTTGGTCACTCTCATCTTGCAAACCAGGTAAAACAAAACCAAAAACCTGTTGACAATTGTTAACTTATAATATCATAGTACACTGAACTAACTTCAATATTCTTTTTGTTTAGATGCTTTATTTTCATTCTAATGATTGGGTTTTCTTTTTAACTTATTTTTGTTCAACTGCTTTAGTAGTATGTACTTAGACTTAACTACACATATCATAAGTTCTCTTCTTTATCCTCCCCATCTCTGCTATAATGACATTGTTATTTAATTAGCATTTTTTTGGGGGGGTTTCCCTAGATAGGATAAGTTTTGGAGTGCTTACACAACCCCAAAGAATTGTCCTTTAACCTTGATTTGGACAGAATTCTGGGGTAGCAGTTTTTTTCTCTTAAAAATGTGTTAATATTATTTCATTATCCTCTTTTGCCATGTTGCAACTAAGAAGACCTATAACTGTCTCCTGTTTTCTAAGTAACTTTGTTTTTTTGGAAGCATCTAAGATATTTCTCTTTATTCTTGGAATTCAAGGCTTGCCAGAAGGTGGCAGGACATGATATGTGTTTATCTTTCCTCATCTATCTAACCAACGACTGGATAGGTATTTTCAATTTGCAGGTTCAAGTTAAGAGAAATTTCTTTAAATTGAGAAACTTAAATTACAATTTATTAAACCAGGTGCACTGGCACATATCTATAATCCCATCTACTTGGGAGGCTGAGGCAGGAGGTTCATAAGTTCAAGACCAGACTTGGCAATTTAGTGAGATTGTGTCTCAAAATAAAAACTAAAAAGTGGCTTAGTTGTAAAGCTCCCCTGGATTCAATCCCCAGTACCCCACCTCCCACACAAAATATCTGCATATATATATACACACACATATGTACACACACACACACACACACACATAGTTTATTAGTTTGGTAGCTATTGTTCTTTCAGGAATTTCTATTACTTATACATTAAGACTCCTGTATCCATCCTCTCATATAAACCTCTCTGTTTCCCCTTGAGGTTCCCTTTTCTTTTTATGAATAGTTTATTGACATAATTTTCATAAAGTAAAACTTACCCTTTTGAGGTGTACGAGACTCTGAATGTTAACAAAAATATGTAAGAGTCATTACAGTCAAATGTACAACTTCATCATTCTAAAAAGTTTCCTCAATCCCCTTTGTAGTCATTCTTCTGCAACTGCTGCGCCACCCCCCCCAGCCCCTGGCTATTTTTTAAACTGTTTTGGGTTCCTTTGATTTTGCCTTTCCAAAAATGCCATATAACCATTTATTATATAGCCTTTTGGGTCTGGCTTTTTTCACTTGGCATAATGCCATTATGAGTTTTGGTGTTGCATGTAACAGTAGTTCCTTGTTTTAGTCCTTGTTTAGCACGGAATAGTTGTTCCTTGTTTTAGTCATTTTTTTTTGTTGTTGTGACCAAAAGACCTGATAAGAATGGCATAGAGGAGGAAATGTTTATTTGAGGCTTATTGTTTCAGAGGTCTCAGTTTATAGACTGCTGACTCCATAACTCTGGGCCTCAAGTGAGGCAGACCGTCAGGGCAGAAGTGCGTGGTGGAGGAATGCAGCTGAGAACATGGCAACAGGAAGCAGAGAGAGCTCTGCTTACCAGGGACTAAGTATAAATCCCAAAGGCACACCCCCAAGTGACCTGCCTCCTCCAGTCACATCTTACCTGCCTAGTTTCCACCCAATTAATCCATCAGAGGATTAATCCACTGATCAGGTTAAACCTCTCTAACCTAATCATTTACACCTGAAACTTCTTGCATTATCTCACACATGAGCTTTTGGGGGACACCGTATATCCAAACCATAATATTCTTTTTTTATTGATTATTATTGTTCCACTATCCAAATATACTGCAATTTATCTACTCACCAGTTAATAGATAAAGTTTAAAGCAACCAATTTCCCAAATGGCCCTTGGTGATGCCTTCTGATATTCGTCTTCTGTAGGCCCCTCCCACATTGTGTCAGGGTCTCTGGAACCAGCAGAATATGGCAAAAATGAGTATGCAATTTCTGAGACTAGGTCATAAAAGAAATTAATAGCATCTGCCTAGCTCTTTGGATCTCTCATTTTGGGGTGAAAATAGCTGCTATTTCTATTTCATTTTTTTTGTGTCTGTTCCAAACAATTTTATTTGTTCTATTTAGATGTACATGAAAGTAGATTGTATTATTATTATTATTTTTTGGTACTGAGGATTGAACCCAGAGGTGCTTAACGACTGAACCACATCCCCAGACCTTTTAAAAATATTTTATTTAGAGACAGGGTCTTGCTGAGTTGCTAAGTGCCTTGTTAAGTTGCTGAGGCTGGCTTTGAACTTGCAATCCTCATGCCTCAGTCTCCTGAGCCGCTGGGATTATAGGCCTCTGCCACCGTGCTTGGCCAGTGATTGTATTTTGACATGCTATACATACATGGAGTATAATGTCCCATTATTGTGGTTGCACATGATGTCGAGTTATACTGGTTGTGTGTTCATATGTAAGCATAGGAAAGTGATTCATAGGAATCATAGAAAAGTGATTCATAGGAAATGTCTGATTCATTCTGCTGTTTTTCCTATTCCCATATCCCCTCCTTTCCTTCATTCCCCTTTGTCTAATCCAATAAACTTCTATTCTCTCCCCTGCATCCTATTGTGTGTTGGCATCCCCATATCAGAGAGAACATTGAGCCTTTGGTGTTTCGGGACTTGCTTATTTGACTTAGCACGATATTCTCCAGTTCCATTCATTTATCAGAAAATGCCATAATTCATTCTTATTTATGCCTGAGTAATATTCCAATCTATATGTGTACCACATTTTCTTTATCCATTCATCTGTTGAAAGGTACCTAGGTTGGTTCTATAGCTTAGCTGTTGTAAATTGAGCTGCTATGAACATTGATGTGGCTGCATCACTATAGTATGCTGATTTTAGGTCTTTAGGGTATATGCCAAGGAATGGTATAACTGGGTCAAATGGTGGTTCCATTCCAAGTTTTCTGAGGACTCTCCATACTGCTTTCCAGAGTGGTTGCACCAATTTGCAATTTGTACCAGCATTGTGTGAGTGTACCTTTTCCTTCACATCCTCACCAACATTTATGGTTATTTGTATTCTTGATAATTGCTATTCTGACTGGAGTGAGATGAAATCTCAGTGTAAGTTTTTGTTTGTTTGTTTGTTTGTTTGTTTGCAGTGCTGGGAATTGAACCCAGGGCTTTGTGCTTATGAGGCAGGCATTCTACCAACTGAGCTATATCCCCAGCCCCTACCTCAATGTAGTTTTAATTGGCATTTCTCTAATTGCTGGAGGTGGTGAACAGTTTTTCATCTATTTGTTGGCCAGTCGTATTTCTTCTTCTATGAAGTACCTTTTCAATTCTTTAGCCCATTTATTTATTGTGTTATTTGTTTTTTGATGTTGTTTTTTGAATTCTTTGTATATCCTGGAGATTAATGCTGTATCTGAAGTGCAGGTGGTAAAGATTTTCTCTCATTCTGTAGGTTCTCTGGTCATGTTCTTGATTGTTTCCTTTGCTGTGAAGAAGCTTTTTAGCTTGATACTACCACATTTATTGATTCTTGATTTTATTTCTTGCACTTTAGGAAACTTGTTGAGAAATTTGGTTCCTAAGCTGACGTGATGGAGATTTGGGCCTACATTTTCTTCTATTGAGAGATAGGGTCTCTGGTCTAGTGCCTAGGTCCTTGATCTACTTTGAGTTAAGTTTTATGCAGGGTGAGAAGGGTTTAATTTTATTTTGCTATAAATGGATTTCCAGTTTTCTCAGCACCATTTGTTGAAGAGGCTATCTTTTCTACAATCTATGTTTATGGCACCTTTGTCTTGTATGAGATAACTGTATTTATGTGGATTTATCTCTGTGTCTTCTATTCAGTACTATTGGTCTTCACATCTGTTTCGGTGCCAGTACCATGCTGTTTTTGTTATTATAGCTCTATAGTATAATTTAAAGATTGGTATTGTGATGCCTCCTGCTTTACTTTTTTGGCTAAGGATTTCAGCTGCATTTTTTGAGGAAACAAGTGGTCCTATGGAAAGGTTGGTTTGGCAAGGAACCATGTCCTCTTGTCCACAACCGTGTGAGAAAACCATCCTAGAATAGATCCTCCACCCCCAGTCAGGCCTTCAGGAAACTGCTTCTGTAGAGATTCAGTTTGACATGACTGATGCCATCTGGAGGTGTAGTCCCCATATTGCCCTGAGTAATCCTCATCAGTTTTCCCTGCATGGTTTCCTAACATTACAACTCGGACCCTGGTGTCATCAGTCACAGGAATGTGCCCGTTAACCATGATATTAACTTGAGATAAACCTGGTTCATTCCAGCTTGAATGAAGCCACTTTTCTCCAGATTATAATATGTATGATTTATATTTTTATAAGTTTGTTCAAATGTATGTTTTAAAGTTTACAGTATAGTCCATCTTGATGCATGTTGCACTAAACTTGAGAAGAATGTGTATTTTGCTGTTGTAGGATCATGTAATCTGTAAATGGTAATTTGATCCAGTTGATTGATGGTACTATTCTGTTCAATTTTATCCTTACCAATTTTCTACCTAATAGATGTTTTAATTATTGATAGAGAGATGTTGATGTCCCCATTTATAATAGGATTTGTCTATTTTTACAGTTTTTGTCTGATGTATCTTGATGTTCTGTCTTTGTGTACATATCCAGAATTATATCTTCTTGGAGAATTGACCCCATTATGTAATAATGCCCCTTTTATCCCTGAAAAGTTCCTTGCTTAGAAATCTTTTTTGTCTGAAATTAATATAGCTATTCCAGTTTTCTTTTTGATTAGTAATAGCTCTTTTTCTATCCCCTTACTTTTAATCACTCTGTTTCTGTCCTTATATATAAAATAGTTTCCTTACCTGGTAACGAAATTGACCAAGTTAATTGTTTTGTGTGAATGTATGAATATGTAACAACAAATCCCACTATTAGATATAAAAATTAGTTTCTTGTATAAAACATATTTTTTTTTTTTGGAACCAGGGATTGAACTCAGGGACACTCGGCCACTGAGCCACATCCCCAGTCCTATTTTGTATTTTATTTAGAGACAGGGTCTCACTGAGTTGCTTAGGGCCTCGCTAAGTTGCTGAGGCTGGCTTTGAACTTGCGATCCTCCTGACCCAGCCTCCCAAGTCACTTGGATTACAGGCGTGCGCCACCACACCCGGCTCCGCTGTATAAAACATGTTACTGGGCCTTTTTTGTTTAAAGCCACTTAGTCTCTGTCTTTTTTTTTTTTTTTTTTTTTTTTTTTGTGGTGCTGGGGATTGAACCCAGGGCCTTGTCCTTGCAAGGCAGGCACTCTACCAACTGAGCTATATCCCTAGCCCAGTCTCTGTCTTTTAATTGGTATAGTTTTATTGTTTATATTTAACATGATTATTGATCTGATTGGATTCATGTTTATAATATTTGCAATGGTTTTCTATTGATTGCCCTTGTTCTTTGTTTCTTTTTGATTGTTTCTCTACTTTTTTTTTTCGCATATTCTGGTTTTAATTGAGCGTTTTATACGATTCTACTTTCTTGCCTCTTCATGTTCTAATTTTAAAAAATGTTAGTGGTTATTCTGGAGTTTGTAGTGTGCATAGAGAGCTTGTCTAAGTCTACTTTCAAATAATATCATACTTCATGTAGAGTGCATTCACCTTAAGCGTATTCCCAATTCCTCTCTCCTGTCCCATATAACTTTGCTGTCCTTCATTTAATTTATTCTTGAGATATAATCATCTAGTATCTTGTTGCTATTGTTATTTTGAGCTGTTATCAGTTAGGTCAGTTAAGAATAAGAAAAATAGGGGCTGGGGATGTAGCTCAGTTGGTAGCGTGCCTGCCTTGAAAGCACTAAGGTCCTGGGTTCAATCTCAAGCACCACCAAAAAAAAAAAGGAATAAGAAAAATAAAAGATTTTATTTTATCTTCATTTATCCTTTATCACTCTTCATTTCTTTAGGTAGATCTGAATTTCTGGCATATATGATTTTGTTTCTCTCTGAAAAAAAATATTTTAAAAAATATTCCTTGTAAGGCAGGTCTACTGGTGATAGATTTCCACAAGTTTGTTTGTCTGAAAAAGTCTATTTCTTCTTTCATTTTGAGGGAAAATTTCACTGGATACAGAATTCTAGGTTGGAAATTTTTTTTTTCTTTCTGACATTCTAAGTATTTCACTCCATTCTCTCAGAAGAGATGTCTGATATAATTCTTTATCCACCCCTCCCACCCCAACATGAGGTTCTGAGGATTGAATTCAGGTGCTCTACCACCTAGTCCTTTGTTTCGTATTTTTTATTTTGAAACAGCATCTTGCTGAGTTACCCGGGCTGGCCTCCAGCTTGCAATTCTCCTATCTCAGCCTCCTAAATAGCTGAGATTATAGGCTTAATGCCACCACTCTTGGCAGTAGAATGTAATTCTTATTCTTATTTCTGTAGGTAAAGTGTTTTTCTGCTCCATTCCTCAGCTTCCCCTCAATTTTCTCTTTGTCTTTGGTTTTCTTTAGTTTGATATGATATGGCTAGGTGCAGCTGTTTGGGGTTTATCATTCTTGATGTTCTCAGAGTTCCTGGATCTATGTCTTTCATTAATTTTAGAAAATTCCCAGCCATTTTTACTTTAAGTATTTCTTGTGTTCCTTTCTTTTATTCTTTTCCTTCTGATGGTCAATTACATGGATTAATGCTTTCTGTAATTGCTGAAACTGAGGTGTTAGAAGCTAAAATTCCTCTAATGTCCTTGTTTTTGTCTCCCATATCATTTGGGTTTCCTTAGAAATTCCTTTTTAAATGGAATCTTAGTCTGTATTTCTTTTAACTTTAATCTCTTGATACAATGGAGCCATTTGATGTCGTGGTAAATTGTTGGGGATGCAGTAGTCTTTTTTTTTAGATGTTGATAGACCTTTATTTTATTCATTTATATGTGGTGCTGAGAATCGAACCCAGTGCTTCACATATGCTAGGCAAACACTCTGCCACTGAGCCACAACCCCAGCCCCATTTTTTTTTTTTTCCTTTATAATCTTATACTTAGGTCTCAAGTCTTTTTGGGGGGCCTGTGTCCCTGGCTGTGACATTTACAAGTCTTCTCAGTTTTTTCCCCCTATAGGTGAGATAAGGCTAGAGGAAGTTAGAGTTGGATATTTTCCTTTAGTTAGGCTCTGCTAAAATAGTTTTCCTTGAAGTCTATTTTGTTTGTTGTGTTTTTTTTTTTTTTTTTTTTTCTCCAGGAGAAGAAAATGCTCTGGGGATATTTCAAAATGATTGCTTTCTTCCTTCTGCAGAAAGCATTGGGGATTTTTCTCCTTTTTTTTTTAATCCAGAGAACCTAATAGAGTTCCTAGAGATAAAGCTCATCAAAGTGTAGAGCCCTTCCTTAAGCTGGGTTTTCATGAGCTTTTCTCTCTCAAGATAATTTACACTCATTCTCTGTAATTAGTCACTCTTCCAGTTCCTACTGTTTATTGACTCCCATGATCATTTCTACTCCTGGCAAGCTGTGATTCTCTGTGTTTTTCTTCCTCTAGTTTTCTGGGTTTCATTTGTTGTGTGACTTCATTCTTTGTTGTACCTAAGAAGTATTTTCGATTTTCAGTTTGTTCAGCTTTTTTCTTGTTGTGAGAATGGGAGTAACACTTTCAAACTTTTTATATATTTCAGACTGGAAACCGGAAATTCTTTTTACTTTTACCTTACAAATATCTTTATATCTGAAGTAGGTTTCTTATGGATGGCAGAGGATTGACCCCAGAGGGTTTTTTTAAAACAGTTGATACTTTATTGTTTAGATAATATGAGCAATTGAAAAAGTTTAAGTAGCAGAGCAAAAGAATCAGGGATTGTTCACATTTAAAAAGAACGTAAGGGGTTGGGATTGTGGCTCAGTGGTAGAGCGCTTGCCTAGCATGCGTGAGCCCCTGGGTTCAATTCTCAGCACCACATAAATATAAAATAAAGGTATTGTGTCCACCTGCAGCCAAAAAAGAAATTTAAAAAAAATTAAAAAGAATGGAGAATAGATTGAAGGAAAAGAACAGAGATAAAAAATCAGAAGACATGTAACAATTCAGTTAAAAAGTGATATAAGGAAGAGTATAAATTTTCAAGATTTTGATATCCATCTTTGAGAGATACAAGTGTACTTGGCAACTACAGGATGATAAGTAGCACATGGCCTTACAAAATTGTATCTTTAGAAATACTGATTCAATCTTTCACTTGGATTAAAGTTAGAATGTATTAATAGATTCAGTCTAGTTGTACACATCAAAAAACAATCCCACAATTCAGCTCATTTGTCAGTCTCTGCCCAAGAGACTGGAAAAATGAAAGGTCAAATTTATGTGGTGATTGCTAATATTTTAATAGACTTTTAATAATTTAATTATTTCATTTCATAACTCTAGATTCATGCCATGTTGAAAAATAAAATTAGGGAGAAATTAGATACATTTCTATATTTAACTATATTTGATACAAAATAAGGGTTTTAGTATGGCTGTATTTTGTGAACATGTATCCTGTTTAATCCATACTGTCTATGAAGAAATTACTTTTATGAGTAAATTTTGAGAGGCATAGTGGAATGGTCTAAGTTCTGTTTTTCTTTAAACAAAAACTCACTAAATTTTTTTGCAGTACTGGTGATTGAACTGAGGGCCTCACTCATGCTAGGCATGTGTTTACCACTGAGCTATACCCTCAGCCCACAAACTCACTAAATTTTGATTTAAGTTCATGCTGTAACTGACAGTTATAGTCCTTGAGTTAAAGTCTTTCTGATTTGAAATGTGATGTATGCTTTAGAGAAAGTAGAACAGCAAAATAATAGAAAATGACTTTGAGAAGACTGGGAAGTTACTTTAGATTGTATGATCAGGGAAGGCTTCTTATATAAGTGAAATTTGCACTGAGATCTGAAAGTTTGGAAAAATCCATTGTGTAAAGAATTCAGAGAAGAGACTTCCTGACACTGGGAACAGCCAATTCAAAGGCTCTAAACTAAATGGATAAACACGTGTGAGGTTCAAGAAGAAAGCTAGTGTGACTGGAAAGTAGTGAGTAAAGAAGAGAAATGGTAGGAGGTGGCATCAGAGATATCATTAAACAGAGCCAGATAATAGGAACTTTTGTAGGCAACAAGAAAGACCTTGCATTTTAAGTACTGAGAGGTACCACTGGTGGAGATCAGGATAATCTGATATAGAATTTTTAAAAGGATCATTGTGACCACTGTGGATAATGGTTACAGTGCAGACTGGTGGAAGGAGGCAATTTTAGTAATTTATGTCAGAGATAATATTGATTTGGACTAGGCTAGTAGCTGGTGATGTAGAAAAGAATGAGGCTTTTTAAAGGTGGTATAATCATGACTTACTGAAGGGAAGGGAAAACTTAAGAATAACTCCTAGATGTCTCCAGAACAGCACATACTATTTCCTCAGTTGAGAAAGAGCAAAGGGAAGAGGGAGTAAATAGAATTTTGAGTTCAAAAATAAATGATTTGAGCCGGGCGCGGTGGCGCACGCCTGTAATCCAAGCGACTCGGGAGGCTGAGGCAGGAGGATCTCAAGTTCAAAGCCAGCCTCGGCAACTTAGCAAGGCACTAAGCAACTCAGTGAGACCCTGTCTCTAAATAAAATACAAAATAGGGCTAGGAATGTGGCTCAGTGGCCGAGTGTCCTGAGTTCAATCCCTGGTTCCAAAAAAAGAAAAATGATTTGGATGTTAATTTTGAAATGTCTAATCAGCATTCTAGTGGTGGTATTTAGTAGTCAATTTGCTATAGAAACTTGGACTTCTGGGGAAATCTGTGGGCCATATAAATTTATGGCCAACAACGTCCTGATGGTATATTAAACCAGGGAACTGGATTATCAACTTACGTAGGGGGAGAATGTATTTAGAAAAAAAGAATTTATAAAGTATTTAGTAAAAAGAGTAAAGCTTTGGGGCATTTCAGCTTGTAGAAATCTAATAGCAACTTAAGAGCCAACAAAGAATACTTAAGTACCCAAGAGCTAGGAGAAACCAGAATTGTGGATTATGGAAAGAAGCTGTATTAGTCCATTTTCAGTAGCTATAACAAATTACCTAGGCTAAATACCTCATGAAGTAAAGAGTTTTATTTCACATTTTTGGAAGTTGAAAGTATAAGATCAAGTGGCTTCTTCTGTTTGGCCTCTGGTGATCCCCACACCCCTAGCTATGTCACAGCGGAATGAGAAGCAGAAAGGGAAATGATCACATATAGAAGGGGCCAAACACAGAGTGGTTTCGTTTTGTAATAATCCACTCTTGCAAGAGCTAACTCACTCCAAGGGTTGAGCGGTAATACCTTCTGAGGATGGTATGCCCAATGACCTAACTGCCTCCCACTAGGCCCTGCCTCTTAAAGGTTCCACCACCTCAACACTGCTATACTAGAAACCAAACCTCCAGCACATGAGCTTTTGGGGGAAACCACATCCAAATCATAGCAGAAGCCAAGAGACAATGTTTTATAAGTTAGTTAATTCTTCATCCCTTTATTATAGCACTTAATACTTTATATTGTAATTTGCTTAAGTCCATGAGTGCTGCCCATCAGAACTTATTGCCCTATGTTGCATACAACTATTGAACAGTTAGAATCTGACTATTTTTACTAAGGAACCAAATTTTAGAGTATTTACTTTTACTTAGTTTGAATGCAGGTAGCGGTAGTATATGATGTAGATCAGTGCTTCCCCAAAGATCATGTGTTATCTACCTTTAGGTCTTCAGAGTCAAGGCATATACTGCATACTAGCTCCATGGCGAATGTGAAAATCATTATGTCGACAGAGATGCTTGAGAAGAAAATGCCTGTTTTATTCATAAAGGCAATCAAAGATGGACCATTCAAATGCTTCTCATTTATGGATGCTACATTAGTCAGTTCTTGCTGCAATCACATTGAATAACAAACAATCCCATTTTCTCAGAGACATATAATAGTAAAATGCATTTCTTCCTTGCCTGTGACTTGGTGTTAGGTTGTGAATTGGGTTCAAATTTGCTTCATGTGTCTAGGGTTGTTCAGATATTTAGAAGCCTAGGCTAGACCTTGTAAACACATTTAAAACCTGTGTCACATTCACTAACATTTTTTCTTCTTCCTTTTAGTTAAACATGACAGTAGAATGTATTTTGACCTATCATACATATATGGAGTATAACTTCCCATTTTTGTGGTTGTACGTGATGTGGAGTTACACTGGTTGTGTATTCATACATGAACATAGGAATGTTATGTCTGATTCATTCTACTGTCTTTCCCATTACCATTACTCCTCCTTTCCCTCCAACTCCTACCCCCTGTCTAATCACATGAATTCTCATGCTACGTTGTGAGTCAGCATCCCCATATCAGAGAGAACATTGAGCCTTTGGTTTTTTGGAATTGACTTATTTCACTTAGCAGGATAGTCTCCAGTTCCATCCATGTAATCCAGGAAATGCCATAATTTCATTCTTTATGGCTGAGTAATATTCCATTGTGTATATATTCCACATTTTCTTTTTTTATTTTTCTATTTAGTTATACATGACAGCAGAATGCATTTTGATTCATTGTACACAAATGGAGTACAACTTTTCATTTCTCTGGTTGTACATGATGTAGAAGTGCCACCATTTGTGTAATGGCATATGTACATAGGGTAATGATGTCTTTCTTATTGCACCATCTTTCCTACCCCCTTCCCCTTTGCCTCCCCTCATTTCCCTCTACACAATCCAAAGTTCCTCCATTCTTTTCTTAGCCCCCCTTGCCCCCTGTTATGAATCAGCATCCATTTATCAGAGAAAAAACATTTGGCTTTGGGTTTTGGGGGATTGGCTTATCTTTCAGCATATTTTCCAACTCCATCCATTTACCTGCAAATGCCATAATTTTATTATTCTTTGTGACTGAGCAATATTCCATTGTGTATATATACCACAGTTTCTTTATCCATTCATCTATTGACGGGCATCTAGGTTAGTTCCACAATTTAGCTTTTGTCAATTGCGCTGCTATAAACATCGATGTGGCTGCATATCACTATAGTATGCTGATTTTTAAGTCCTTTGGATATACACCAAGGATTGGGATAGCTGGGTCAAATGTTGGTTCCATTCCAAGTTTTCTGAGGACTGTCCATACTACTTTTCAGAGTGGTTGCACCAATTTGCAATTTGCATTAGCAGTGTATGAGTGTACCTTTTTCCCCACATCCTCAATATTTATTGTTATTTTTATTCTTGATAATTGCCATTCTGTCTGGAATGAGATGAAATCTCAATGTAGTTTTAATTTGTATTACTCTAACTGCCAGAGATGAACATTTTTTCATCTATTTGTTGACCGATCATATTTCTTTTTCTATGAAGTGCCTGTTCAGTTCCTTAGCCCATTTATTGATTGGGTTGTTTGTTCTTTCAGTGTTAAGTTTTTGAGTTCTTTGTATATCCTAGAGATTAATGCACTGTCTGAGGTGCAGGTGGCAACATTCACTGACATCGTATTGGCCCAAATAAGTCAGTATTTAGCTCCAATAAGGTTTTCTTCCCATAGAGGGTAAGGAGGGAGGAGTTTATATTTGCTAAGCAACAATAAGCACTGATCAATATTGGCTTTCTTTTGCTTAGGACACCTGGTGATGCTCATTCCCCTCTTCCCCCTGCCCTGAGACTTTTAGCAATGTCTGGAGATATTTATGATTGTCCTGACTTGGGGGAAAGAAAGGAATAGGTTTTGACTAGCCTGTAGTGGGGAGGGACCAAGTCAACTTCCCCAAACATAATATTATTCAGTCCAAAATCTCAGTAGTGCCAAGGGTAAGAAACCCTGCCTAGAGCACTGATTATGATGTTTTAGTGTGCATCAAAATCACCTAGAGGATTTATTAAAACACAAACTCTCAAAAGAGTTAAGCTCTCAAAATTTCTGATGTCACAGGTTTAGAATTCTTAATAAGTTCCCAGGTGATAATGATGCTTTTGGTTTAGGGACCACACCGTAAGAGCTGCTGCCTTAGAGAGTCAATACATCCAATAAATATTTTGTCTGAACAATACTGTTACTTGCGTGCATTATCATGATTATCTGTCAAAGCATATCACAGATCTGTTATCATTTTAAGTCTTTTATTCAGACTGAAACAATTTGGATATAATATGGAGTGGGAAGCTTTGGAAAACAAGTTGAGACATGGCATTGACGTGTGAGCAGATGTTTGTAAGATGTTCTGCTTATGAGATACATTGAAGTAAAAACTAGTAATCATACTTAGAGGTAAAGATTTAGATCAATCAGTTATTGAAGAGACTACACCTACTTAGTTGTAGTGTTGTACTTTTATAAGCAATGTCTTAGTAATAAAATTGATGAGTTTTGAGTTACAGGACATCTCTTCTTCTGAATAAGTCATTCAGATTTTTCTTTAATGTTTATTTTGCTTTTTAAGAATAAATACCATTTTATGAAATTCTTTGATAAACAAGTAAAGTTTTGAAATGGAGGAAAAAAACTAGCCAAGTAGCTAAAGTAAAATTAGTGAACAAAAACCACATTTCGTTAGTGGAACATTTAACTATGAAGCTCTTAAGGAAGAATTATGTGATTTAGTTATCTTTGTCAGGGAGCTCATAAACTAATCAAAAGAAAAGGGATTTATTTATTTATTTATTTTTTGGAACCAGGGATTGAACTCAGGGACACTCAGCCACTGAGTCACATCCCCAGCCCTATTTTGTATTTTATTTAGAGACAGGGTCTTACTGAGTTGCTTAGGGCCTCGCTAAGTTGCTGAGGCTGGCTTTGAACTCGCGATCCTCCTGACTCAGCCTCCCAAGTCGCTTGGATTACAGGCGTGTGCCACCACGCCCGGCTAAGAAAAGGGATTTAAAACCTAGAATTCATTCATTCCTTCCTTCTTTCCTTCCTTCCTTCCTTCCTTCCTTCCTTCCTTCCTTCCTTCCCTCCCTCCCTCCCTTCCTTCTTTCCTCCCTCCCTTCCTCCCTCCTTCCCTCCCTCTCACCCAGTACTGGGGATTGAACCCACAGGTGCTCTACCACTGACTATATACTCAGTCCTTTTTCTTTTTTATTTTGAGATAGGGTCTCCTAAGTTGTGGAGGCTGACCTTGAATTTGCAATCTTTCTGCATCCTCCAGTATCTGGAATTGTAATTCCATGCACCACCATGCCCAGCCTAGAACTCTTTATATTGGTAGCAGAATAGCTTTTTATCTCATAACTTGTGTAACTGATAATATTCTAGATTAGTCTTAGCAATATTGCATAAGGAATGGCAGAAGCATGGTCTAGGGTAGCACTGTCCAGTAGAAGTATGCAAGTTACATGTGTGATATTTTTTTCTGGTAGCCACATTTAAAAGGGTTAGAAACAGGCAAAGTTAATTCTAACAATATGTTTTTAATCTCAAATATAACTAGCTCATTATTGTTAATGAGGTATTTTACATTTTTTAGTCTTCAAAAGCCACTTACAGATATCTCAATTTGAACTAACCAAATTTCAAGTGTTCAATAGCCACATGTGGCTAGTGGCTGTCATATTGGATAGTACACATTTGAATTATACAGTGAATAATTAAAAATCCCAATCTTTATAGTGTAAGAAGCTTTTCTCTGGTGAAATAGAAAACTGAACATTTCCCACGAGTACCTTTATTCATAGCATCACTACTTGCAACTCATTACCTCTGGTGGCTCTCTCTCTCCCTGGTGCTGAAATATCTATATAAAGATCCTGTTCTTGTAATTTCCTGATTCTGTGCCTGACTTACTAAACATTCTTCAGTAGATTGGCATAATTTTCCTTTTTTTTTTTTTTTTTTTTTTTTTCTTTTTGCGGTATGTGGATTGAACCCAGGGCTTGTGCTTGGGAGACAAGCACTCTACCAATTGAGCTATATCCCCAGCCCTGGCATAATTTTCAAGATAATTTACACTCCTTAGTTTAGTGCACAAGAGTCTGTATGATCATTTCCTTTCATGTCTCTGGCTCATTTCCTTCCCCACCACGTTGTGTATCCTTAGCTCCAGCCTGCTGGAGTTCCCCATAAATGCCATTTATCTTGATTTATGCTGTTACAAGTTTTCCTCTTTGCTGAATACCCTGTAGCATTATCCTTTTACTTCTTTACCTGTATAACTAGTACTTCAGAATCAATACAAAAATCATTCTGGGAGAACCTCTCTTATCCACTAGTGTATTCAGTAAAGGCAGGAGATGCAAATTTAAGATACAAATCTCAAAATGGAGCAAACATATTTGGTTTATATGAAACAGAAAGAGCATTGATATCCATAATAAAGATTAAAAATCAATTGAAAGACCAAAGTCCATTGGAATTTTTTTAAAAAAATATAAATGATTAATAAAAATTTGAAATACAGTTTTTTAACCTTTCAGGTTAATAAATATTTAAAACCTTGATTTATTTTACCATAAGTACAGAGCGGTGCTGTCTAATAGAAATATAATGCAAAACACATATATATTTAAAATTATCTATTAGTCACATTTAAAAAGTAAAAAGAATAGGTGCAATTATTTTGTCTCAGTGTGTCCAAAGTATCATCTCAACGTGTAATCAATATAAAAACTTACTGGATAATTTTTTTATACTAAGTTGAATATCTAGTGTGTAAATTTCAGAATGTCGCAGTTTTTACTCGCCATGGAGAGAAGATGAATGTTCTCATACATTATTGGCGAGGAAGTATTTTGGAGGAGGTTTTGACAAGATTTATCAAATTAAAAATTCATTGACTTTGGATTCTATTCCTTGAAATCCATCCTCCAGAAATAGTAACATGTATTTAGAGATTATAGGTAGGTAGGTGTTATTGCAGTGTTGTTTATAATAGGAAAACATTGAAAACAAACTAAATGTCCTGTAAGGGTTTGGTTTAAGTATGGTATTTCCAGATGGTGGTATACTGTATAACCTTTAAAAATGTGGAAGCTGCTTTAGCTATTGTATGAATTAATAAATATTAGATGATTTAGTGTTTGTAAATGCTTAGAATATGTCTGGTCCATAGTAAATGTGGTATCACTGTTTGCAGTTATTATTATAATTATTAATTTATTGATATGGAATAATCTTCCAGATATATTAAGTAGAAAAAAACACCCTCACTATAATATAGAACGATATAGCTTGCCATCATTTGTGCCAAGAGATGGGAAAAAGAGAAACTAATCCTTGCTTTTATATGCATGTAATATCTGTGAAGAGATAGGCAAGAAACTGATATTGACTGTATTTTCAGAGGAGAACAAAATGGTAGGGGGATAGTGACTATTCACAATTTTCTTTTTGAACCTTTTAAATTTGATCCATAATGAATATATGATTTAGTCAAAAATGAAATATAAATTAAATCCATTCTCTTTTTTTAAAAAATATACTTTTTACCATTAAATCAGGCTTATTTCTAGAGTTAGTTTGAACTATTATGATTTTGATCAGAAAAAAGCACAGGATAGTTCAATTTCACTTATCTATAATGGCTGGAGGATATAGGATTCTGGGTAAACTTGATTTTGAGTAATCAGAAGCACTTGGTTTCAGAATGTACATGCCTTTTGAAAATATTTGAGTTATCTTTTTCTTGTCATAGTAAGCATGGCATATGAACTTCATAGAATCTGAGGATTTTAAAGGATTTTGCAGGATATAGGGATCATTCTTACTATCTGCTTGTAAAAAGTATAAGAAACTGATTCAGCCACACAGACTTTCGAGTAAGTATCTTGGAAGGTGTTTTTAAGAAGCCAAGAACCAAAAAAGTTCATCTAATATAAAAGCTCTTGTATGTGCAAGTGATATTTCTTGCATTGAAATCTGGTTAATAAGTAGAAGAATTCTGGGTCAAGTTTTATATTTCTGACCACCTTGCTTATCAAAATTTCTAGACAAATATATATGGTATTTTCATGTTTTGATTATATAGTTCTTTTTCGTGGGAATTTATTGCCTCTTTTGGTGTTTTTAGGATTTGGAGTGGATCAGTTACGAGATGACAATCTAGAAACTTACTGGCAATCAGATGGGTCCCAGCCTCATTTAGTGAACATTCAGTTCAGGTAATTTTCAAAGATTCAAAAAATTTGTAATTTTTCAACTAATATCAGTTGTAAATAAATGAGAAAATCTATTTTAGTTATGTAAAATTTAAAGAAACAAATTAAAATGAAATATACTTAACTCTGCTTTTAAACTCTAATACATTTTAGAAATTAATTTTCTATTCAGCTAGATTGCAAGCATCTTAAGTTTACTTTGTCACATTGTCCTCTGAATTTCTTATGGTACCGTTCACAGTTCCTTTTATGTAGTTGCTTCTCAAATATATTTTTCAATGTGATTTACTTTTAGAAGATACTTTCAGAAAATTGTATTTTGCTTAGTGATTGCATTGAGGGAACCTGGAGTGATAATGGTAAGTTTTGTAAGCATTGAGTATTCATGTCACTTCTCAAATATGAACTTCTGTTTGGAAAAATAACTGTTTTAACTTAGACCCTTTAAGGACATTGTCAGTTTAGAAAATGCATATCTTTCTTGGAGAAAGGAAAACAACCATATATTTGTCAATTGCTTTGAATTTATTGACAGATTGGAAAATAGTTCACTATCTTAACATTCAATTGCCATTGCATTTTTAATTGTTTTTATTGTCCTTCACTTGAAACTTCACTTGAAATAGCCAGCAAACTTCACTTGAAATAGCCAGATGGTAAATATTTTACTCTTTTAAGGTACTAGGGATTGAACCCAAGGGCAACTACATCCCCAGTTCTTTTAATTTTTTATTTTGAGACAGGTTCTTGGTAAGTTTTGCTGTTGTGATATAATTAAATTAAGATATCATTATTTAACTTTTAAACCATATTCAACTTTTAAGTTTGACTTTAAACTTGCAATCCTTCTGCCTTAGCCTCCTGAGTCTCTGGGATTACAGGGGTCTACTACTGCACCTGGCCAGCTAGTAAACATTTTAAATCGTATGGGCTTTCTAGTCTCTTGCAGCTATGTAGTTCTGCCGTTACAGCACTGAAGTAGCCATGTTCAGTGCTCACAAATGAATGAATTTAGGTCTTTTAATTATTTTATCTTGTAAGAGCAGGTGTGGGTAGGATTTTGCCAATCCTATGCTGGGTTATTAAATATATAGAGACCACCAATAACAACAGCTGCTAATTTTTTTTTATTTTAAGACTTAAGATAACAGACATACCAAATTACCCACTCATCTCATTCAACCTTTACATTTATTATTATTTTTAGTCTCAGAAGTAGAGACTTAGATAAATTAAGTAACTTGCCCAAGATCACACAGCAGGTGAGTGATAGAATTGCAATTCGATCACAAGCTCTGATTTCAGAGCCTGTGCTTTTAATCATACTGTACAACCCAGAGTAAATTTCTTCTCCATGGAAACAGGCTTTAGCTTAAACGTTGGACGAGTATCCTAATTTAATTGTATTTTTTTTTTTTTTTTGAACCAGGGATTGAACTCAGGGACACTCAGCCACTGAGTCACATCCCCAGCCCTATTTTGTATTTTATTTAGAGACAGGGTCTCACTGAGTTGCTTAGTGCCTCACTAAGTTGCTGAGGCTGGCTTTGAACTTGCAATCCTCCTGACTCAGCCTCCCAAGTTGCTTGGATTACTTAATTGTATTTTAATTGCAGTGTTTTTTCAAATAAAATTCTATGCAGAATGCCAATGTATTGAGCAAATAATAATAAAATCACATTTATTACATTTATTGAACATTTATTATCTCACTGAGTTTAAATTTAAAATTTAATAGTTATAAATATATATATGTATATATTTGTAATCCATGTAACAACCTCCCAAGATGCAGGTTCTATTTTTTTTTTCTCATTTTATACATGAACAAACTAAAACTTAAGACAGATAAAAAAATTTGCTCAGGTCCTTCACCATGCATTTCTGGAGTCTGGATTTGATCCCAGTTGGTTTGACTTCAAAGACTGGGTTTATAATCAGTTCTCTGAGCTGCTTCTCAACACACGTGTAGCTGCTTTATTAAAGCAGTCAAGAACTCAAGGCCTTCCTCACTTAGCACTTTTCCTCAGTAGGGAGGCCCAAGGCTTTGAGGAAGGCATTTTTAAAACAGTGTTTTAGAAAAAAGGAAATTCATTAGGAATTTTGAAATCTCACAGGTGAGAGTTGCAAGTACAGTATAACTTTTTTTTTTTTTTAGAAGCTGATAGAAGGTGCTTTATTTTTTAAAATTTTTTATTTGTTCTAATTTGTCGTAACCTTTTTTTTCCTAAACCACTTCATATCTCTGAAATACTTTAGTATGTCATTCTCATAAACAAGGATATTCTCCTCTTAAAAAATACACCTCTAGAGAATTAATGTTGATACATTATTGTCACTGAATTCTATAATGCCATTCAGGTTGTACCAGTTGTTCCAATAAAATTTGAATCACAGATTGCATTTAGTAATTACTTCTCTTCTTCTTTCTTTTTTTTTTTTTTGGTGGTGCTGGGGATTGAATCCCTTGGGCCTGCTAGGCAAGCACTTTACCACTGCACTACATCCCTAGGCCTCTACTATCTTTTAATCTGGAAAATGACTTCATTTCTTCCTTGACCTTCAGTATCTTGACACTTTTTTTTTTTTTTAAGATTAATGGCCAGTTTTTTTTTAAAGAATATCCCCCAATTTGGGTTTCTCCAATAGTTTTTCACAAGTCACTTTAGGCTACACATCATTGGGAGAAATAACAGAAGTAACACAGGTACCCTTTCTATCACCTCCTGTCAGGTGTGGTCCATGAATTCAATTTTGTCCCATTAGTGGCGATGTTTACTCTTAGCATATAATTAAGCAATTGTCTACCAAGCTTCTACACTGGAGGAGAGTTATTCTTTTACTTTTGCAGTTAGTAAGTATTTTGTGGATAAGTACTTTGTGTATTCTATTATTCATTTAATTTTCACTTTATTAATAATTAGAAATTTCCAGTTTAACTGAATGGGTTATAATCTTTTATCATTATTAGTATCAGTGCTCAAATTGTTCCAGGTTTGGCCAGTGGGAATCCTATTAAGCTATGTAATTTTTTGATGTGTTCCCGTGATTATTTGAACCTTTTTCTGTCTGGCCTAAGATTTTTTGCTCTGCCCCTAGAATCAGCCATTTATCCAAGGAGATCTGGTTTATTTTTGTGGAGCATAACACAAAGAGACAAATTTAGTGTTGGGTGTGCCCCTAGCTCTTGGCATATTGCTGTTCCTTTCTTAGTGTTTCTGATTTTGTCAGACTTGGTAATGTGGGAATGGAGAAGAGGTAAGGAAAGAAGGAAAATCCATAATTTCTATTTCTTTCTTGGTGATAGGGCATTATTCATTGGACTTGGCCTTATGTTTAAAGCTGACTTATCTTATGGATGCTTTGGTGTCTGACTAAAGACAGCTGAAGTCTCATTTCTGTTTCTTCATTAAGTCTTTTATAGCATCCTATGTCAGATAGCCTCTGGAAATTTCCACTGTATATTCTATTTTTTTTTTTTTTTGTGATGCTGGGAGTTGAACCCAGGGTCTTTGCTTTCAAGGCAGGCACTCTTCCAACTGAGCTATGTCCCCAGCCCTTCACTGTATATTCTTAAGAGAAGGATTCTGAGGTAAATAACCTCCTAATATTACTAGTACAATTGTTTTGACCTTGTTGTTCCCCTGAAAGGGGAGGTTCCACATGGGTCCCCAGACCAGTCTTGAAGATCATTTTTCATGGGCAAAATTAGCCTCATTACTAAGGTTTGACCTGTCTAGATCTCAAATAAATGTCCTAGGTATTTGTTCACTGTTGTTGGTTGGTGCTCCAACAATTCCCAAGTGGTTGTTCTATGCTTGTCCTTGTGAGTTTTCACCTTGCCCATGTGCAGATTGGTGTTCAGGCACAGACTCAAAGGGACTTCAGGAAGATTTCTGGTATTTTTTTCTGTGTAGCTCCTTCCTCATCAACGTGGTGAGACTGCCCAATTCTGTTGATTCCTCCTTTCCTACGTTGCCTGCTGCCAGAATGCCTGGTTGTTTATAGGGCTTGCCTTATTCCTTTTCTTTCTCTCAGGATTCAGTCCTTTGCTGCCTGTTGCTCAGCATCTGCAGACAGTTGTTTCTTATATGTTCTCCAGTTTTCTAGTTTGTGGTATGAAAGCAAGACTTGAAGAAGTTATTCCTTCATGTATCAACATGTCAGACTTTTTTGTTTGTTACATTTTTGTTTTTTAAAACCATATCTCCTGAAAATTTTGCATTAAGGTCTATATGTCCAATTATAACAGTCTTTGTTGCCTCAGTCTTCAGTGAAAACTTCCAGTTTAGCATCTTGCCAACAGTGATTACAATCTAACTTATACAAAGAGGACTTTTTTTTAAACCATTAAAGCAGGAACAAAGAAAATACAGTTATTTATAAATGTAAGTCATTGGTTTACTTTTTGTTTTAGACAAGTATGTCATCTGTTTTTTTTTTAAATGTCCCAGTCTCCCAGTAAAAATATATGTAGCACGTTAAGAAAGAATGGTGAACAGAATTTTATTACCATTTTGTATATTTTAGTCTCAAGTCTTGAATTTTAGGAGTTGTTAGTTTCTCTGATATAACATAGTCATATTTAGATCTGATCAAATTCTGGCTATCTGCTTTACTAGATGTGTAAATCAAGACCTTGCTTAACTTGATCTAAGCCTCAGTTTCCTCATCTGTATGTGGGCATAATATTTTTTTAAATTAGAAATGTTAACTTCTGGTACAGTGCTCCTAATAACAGTGTTTTCAACAAGGTGAACATTTCTTTCTTCTACCTTTTCACATAAGAGAAACTTGACCATCCATGAATGGATGGAGCCCAGCAATATATTTACGGAGCCAGATTTCTTCTCTTTCCATTCCTTCATTCTTAGTTCCTGGGTTTTATCAGCAAGAGCACCTCATGATCCAAGATGCCTATTGGAATTCTACCCTTTACATCTATATTGCTGGCAGCAGGAAAGAGTAGTGGAAGAAGGTAAGAGGGACAAGTCTCTCTTTTAAAGAAACCTTCATTTTTTTGGGGGGGTTACTGAGGATTGAATTCAGGGACACTTGGCCACTGAGCCACATTGCCAGCCCTATTTTGTGTGTTATTTAGAGACAGGGTCTCACTGAGTTGCTTAGTGCCTGCATTTGCTGAGGCTGGCTTTGAACTCAAGATTCTCCTGCCTCAGCCTCCCCAGCCGCTGGGATTACAGGTGCCTGGCCCAAAGCCTTCATTTTAGCAGTCATTTTTGTTTAAATCTTACTGGCCATAACTTGGTTACCTGGTCATATGTAGCTTTAAGCGAAGTTGGATCTTTTACTTGGATGTGATAAAGAAAGAAGGGATAAAGGAATGTTAGGTAAGCAACTAAGAATACTGATTACTGATGTCTTTTGTTGGAATTTAATGGGTTTGAAACCAGATGAGAAATTATTCAAGAGTCAGCAGGTAAAGACCAAAATAATAGCTTTATAAAACTGGCAAAGCTTATGCTGAGAAATGTCACTCCTGCATTATATCTGTAGTATCCTAATATTGAACCCTAGTATTAAAAAAAAATCTTACCCATCCAGTTATAAAACTGCTAGACCAGGTAGTGCCTGCCCCTATTAAATTGCTGGCATGAGGAACAAGGCAAGTGTTTGCTTGCTGCCAGCAGCTCTTTCTCAGGAGAAAGTGTGTAGTGGGTAAGGGGATAAGGCCAGGAGTGTTCTTGTCATCAAAAATGCAAAGTATTACCTCTTCCTTCTCCTCTCACCTCAAGTGTTTAGCTAGATGTCTGGCATATGGTAGGCATTCAGTATGTGGTGATTGTTATTACAAAAGTGATTTGAGCAATTTGAGTAGCTTCCACCGTCTCATGTATGCAGCCTTCCCACATGCATTGTTATTTGAGAAACATCATGATTTTCTATGCAATATAGTTTTTGTTTCATCAAGAGAAAAGATCTTTAAATAGTTTTAAAAGATTTTACTGTATCTTTTAGAGTAAGTTTTAAACTTTTCGTAAGGTCACAGTTTCCTTTGTAAATCTATTGAAACTTTGTATAGCATAAATTATACATATGATTTCTGGAGACTTATGAACTTTAGTGGAAAAACGCCTGATTCAGGTAAAATTTAAACAACTCCAAATACCTACATGTCACTGTAAACTGATATCAATGACTATTGAATAAGCCGACAGGTACTATTGCTTCAAGGCAGTAGTGACTGAGAACCTGTGAGGCAAACCAGCATACCTTTGAGTTCTCACTCTGCCCATCTCTTAGCTTGCTTTTTTAAAGGTAGGTATTAAACTGAATGTTGCATTTTTAAAATCAGTAAAACAGAGATAATAGTTCCTGTATGTATGAAGCATTACTTCTGGGCCAAAGTATTCACTTGCTATTCATTGCTGGCTTTTTTTTTTTTTTGGTACTGGGGTCCTGAGGATTGAACCCAGGGGCACTCGACCACTGAGACACATCTCCAGCCCTATTTTGTATTTTATTTAAAGACAGGGTCTCACTGAGTTGCTTAGTGCCTTGCTAAGTTGCTGAGGCTGGCTTTGAACTTGCGATCCTCCTGCCTCAGCCTCCTGAGTCGCTGGGATTATAGGCATGCGCCACCACGCCCGGCTTATTGCTGTTTTTATTATCATGAGTGTTACTACTCTTCTTTGCCTTTCTAATCTCTCTGCAATTGTCTTGTAGGTCTCAGTGACTAACTTATCCTGAATTTTTAAATTTAGAAATAAAATTATTCTCAGCAAAAACTTGATCCTTTAATTCTGCTTTGTTTTTGTTGCTAAGGTCAGAGCAGTCTTTGTGATCTTTGCTCTTTCCATGATAAAAAAGACCTTTTACTTCCTGCTTATGGTTGGTTCATGGAGCAGGTCTTTAGTATGACCTGCAAATTTCCCCTTACTCCTTTGCTTCCACTTTTGCCTCTTTGCTGGCCCAGCAGAAAGAGAAAAATGTCAGTTTGATGCCTCTGGCCTCTTTTTAGAACTCAGTAATGGATTTGTCCTGTCAGCAGTTCCAGGGTATTTAGTGTTTTACATCTTGAACTGAGGAAAAATCATTAACTTTCCTGTTCCTTTCTGATGAATAGGTTAGGCTACACAAGTTTGGTGCCCCCAAGAAGAGCTGCAGACCCTCTGCTGTGTTTATAGGCTGACTTTTGACACAGACTCTTCTGTTCAAGGAGCTCATTGTTATTTAGTTAGTACCACTTTGCACTAGCACTTAACTTTTAAAGTACATTTCAGTGGACATTCTTAATGGGTTTTTGGGTCCATTCTTATAATTACCTAATTTTTTTCCCGTCATGGTCAAATGACACATGCCCATTCTGAAAAATTATCCAAAAAATATAAAATTATGATGAAAAAAATAAAGGTCTCCCATAGTTCCTTCTATCCTTTATAAAGTAGCCACTTTTATTATTTTTGTATTCTTCCGTCTTGGTTTCTTTCTATATATAAATATAGATTTATATGTTTTAAAGTTGTTTCTCCAAAATACAATCCTTTTGTAGTTACTGTTTTATAATCTGCTCCCTCTCCCCCTGCTGTTACCTTTATGCCTGCATGCTTTTTAAAATATAGATGCTCCTTGACTTACTATAGAATTATGTCCTCATAAGCCCATAGCAAGTTGAAAATATGAAGTTGAAAATGTATTTAATAGCTTATTAGCAACACAGTACACCATAGTGTGCCAACTGTTTACTGTAGTGGTCTCACCTGACTGCTGGGCATTTGAAGAGAGCATCATACTGCATATTACTAACTGGGGGTGACAGCCAAATTCACAAGTTGAAGCGCAGTTTCTGTGCAGTGCTTATTGCTATCACAACCATTGTAGAAAAAAAAAAATCACAAGTGGAACCATTATAAGCCAGGTACCATCTGTAGTTGTACAGTATTGTATAGTATTTCCCTGAATGGATATATTATAATTTAATGAGTTCCCTATTACAATTGATATTTATTTTTATGACTGTGTAATAATTTAATCACATGCCAATACTTTTCTATTTTTGAGTAATTGTGTTATTGTTTTTAATGTATTCTTTGAGGTTCAATTAATCGGTCAAAGGTTATGTATATACTAACTGGCTATGAAACCACCTTATTCTAATCTAATTTGGTTTTTATTAGACATTTAAATATTTTTCAATATGATAATAAAACTAATACCTGTGTGTTTTATCTTTCTTTGACTTTTAGAAATTGAACATCTTTTCATGTTTTTTGGCCTGTTGCATTTTTTCCAAGGTTAAATTTTTATTGTATATTTTTAAATTTTTAAAAATTTTATTTCCCTAGGGTATGTATATATTAAAAACAAGAGCAGAATTTTAAATCTTGTATTAAATAATAGGTTATGCCTTCTACCTTTTAAGAAAACATTTTTCTCTTTGTTGGACTCAGCTTCTCACTTACTTTGGTACTTTCAGGTATTAATATAGGAAATTAAGTATTTAACTAATAAAGAAAACTAAGCTTGTTAGAACACTTACCTTATTTAACATACAAATGAAGAGGGTGGAAATCCTTAAGGCTAGTTTATACACTAAAAGACCTGATTTGGTCACTTTCTTCTTTGTTCACTTTAGTTCTTAACCATATGCTATATAAGAGATACCTATTTAAGTAAAATGTTATATCTGTATCTGTGTTTTTTACATTTTCTTCATTTTTATTATCTTTGAAATTAAAGGACATGGAAATTACTGATTCACTGATTCATATTCATTTTACCAAACTATGATCCTTTTAACATCAGAACAGAAGGTGCTTTGGAAATAATCTTCATATATGATAAAGTGCATGTTATTTTTACTCTATTGCTCTTAGAAGAAAAACAACAGTGAAGACATTATGTATATATGCAGACTACAAATCTGATGAAAGCTACACTCCAAGCAAAATCTCAGTCAGAGTAGGAAATAATTTTCACAACCTTCAAGAAATTCGGGTATGTCTTTAAAATTTTTTAAATTATGTCATCCTTTAACTCTTGCTCGCTAGAAGATAGTCATAGTTGACATTAGATTTAAATGTTAACATATAAAAGGAAAAAAATCAATAATATTAAAGAGTACATGTTTATGTAACATTTTTTAATTTTCTTTTGAATTTTGATTATAATCCTTTTTATTATGGAAATTTTCAGGCATACAGAAAAGCTGAAAGAATTGAACAGTGAACCCCGGTATACTCACCTCCTAGATTCTTCAGTTGTTAATGTTTTGCTATGTTTGCTTTATTTAAATCTGTCCATCTAATTTTTTATGCATTTAAAAATAAGTTGCAGGAATTTATTTCATTCCAGGTGCTTTAGCATGATATATTTATAGGGTTATCAAGATTTTTCTTAATATTTATTTTTAAGGTAAAATTTATACACAGTTTTGTACAAATCTTATGTAGATTAAAACTACATGCATATATCCGTGTAAACCCAACTCCTTTAAGATGCAGAACATTTCTAGCACACTAGAAAATTCTCTCGTGTCCCTTTTCAGTTAGTCTCCAGCTCTATCCTCAGAGGGAACCCTTGTTATGATTTCATTTATTGGTTTGTTTTTATTGTTGAGTTTTTTTCTGTTTTACAATCTCATATAAATGGAATCATACAGGATATAGCTTTTTTTTTTCCTTTCTCTTCGTGGTACTAGGGATTGACCCAGGGGCTCTTTAACACTGACCTACATTGCCAGCCCTTTTTTATGTTTTTATTTTGAGACAGAGTCTTGTAAGTTAAGTTGCCAAGGCTAGCCTTGAATTTGCGCTCCTTCTGCCTTACCCTCCCAAGCCAGTGTGTGCCACTGTGCCTGACCAGGATATAACTTTTATGTAAGATTTCTTTCACTCAGCCTAACTTTTCCTAATATTTATTTTATTGTTGCATGTAACAGTACTTCATTCTTTTTTATTGCTGGGTTACATTTCCTTGTTTGAATATATCACCATTTATCATTTGTATATTTTTGAAGCTATTAGGGCAGGGTTTTTATTTTTTTGTTTGTTTTTTGTGGTGCTGGGGATTGAACCCAGGGCCTTATGCCTGCAAGGTAGGCACTCTACCAGCTGAGCTATATCCCCAGCCCAGGGCAGGGTTTGTATGACCTGAATTTTACTAGTCCTCCAGTATTGACATTTCAGAGAGATTTTCAGTGACTTTGAACTGGGTGAAATTCTGGCTCAGTATTTTTGTCAGAAAATCTTTGAGCTCAAATTATCATTAAAATCTTACAGTTCTGAGTATGGAAAAGCACTTAGAAAAACATTTTGTTAATTTGTGACCTGGAGCCTTATTTGACTTAGAGTTTAATTTAAGACCATGTATTCACATTTGTATTTCTTATCTGAGTTAGTGATAAAGTACTTAATAAAAACTGTATGGACTTTTGTTTGTTTTTCATTAAATACAGTATTGTTCACTTATGAAATTTGCTTATGTACTGATAAATGAGATTAGATAAGGACATTGTCCACATGTATCTTTGTTGTTTAGTCTTTCTTTAAGCTGTCCATCATTTTAAAAAATTAAGTTTTTAAAATTGATAAAATTGTGTTTATTTATTATGTTCAATGTGATTTAAAATATGTATGCATTGTGAAATGACTAAATTAGGCTAATTCATGTTTTATCTCATATGCTAACCATTTTTTGTGGTGAGAACAGTCAAAATCCACTTTTTTAGCAATCTTAAGAATATTATACATTGGTAATATATTTACCACATTGCACAGTAGATCTCTTGAACCTACTCCTCCTATCTTACTGAAATTTTGTATTCTTTGTCCCAAACCTCCCCAACCTACTCCTTCTCCTTCCAGTTCCTGAGTACCATGATTCTACTTTTACTTCTATGAGTTTAACTTTAGATTTCAAATTTAAGTCAAATCATTCTGTATTTGTCTTTCTTGGCTTTCTTCATTTTACATAATGTCCTCCAGGTTCATCCATGTTGTCACAAATGATAGCATTTCCTTCTCTTTTAGGCTGAATAGTATTCTGTTGTATATTGAAATGTATTTTCTTTATCTATTCTTTAGGCTAGGGTCACTTAGGTTGTTCTATAACTTGGCTATTGCAAGTAGTGCTGCAGTGAACAAGAAGTACAGATATCCCTTCAACATACTAATTTCATTTCCTTTAGATATATATCCAGTGGGATTGCTAGATCATATGGTAATTCCATTTTGAGAAACCTCTGTACTGTTTTCTTTAATGACTGTACCTGTATACATTTCCACAGATAGTGTGCAAGGATTCCCTATTGTCCATATCTTTGCCAATACTCATCTTTCATCTTTCGTATAATAACCATTCTAACAGGTATGAGGTGATACCTCATTTTGTGATTTTAACTTAAATTTCCCTGATAATTAATGGTATTGAACTGTTTTTTAATATACCTCTTGATCATTTGTTTATCTTCTTTTGAGAAATATCTTTTCAGGTGCTTTGCCAATTTTTTTTTTTTTTTTTGAACCAGGGATTGAACTCAGGGACACTCGGCCACTGAGTCACATCCCCAGCCCTATTTTGTATTTTATTTAGAGACAGGGTCTCACTGAGTTGCTTGGGGCCTCACTAAGTTGCCGAGGCTGGCTTTGAACTCCCGATCCTCCTGACTCAGCCTCCCAAGTCGCTTTGCCTATTTTTAATTCAAGTAGTTGTTATTTTACCTTTGAATTGTTTTTGTTCTTTATATGGTTGGATATTAACCCATAATCAGATTTATTATTTATAAATATTTTCAGTTCCATAGATTGACTCTTCACTATGTTGATTATTTTCTTTGCTATGCAGAGATGTTTTTAGTTTGATGTAATCCCATTTGTCTAATTCTTGTCTTTGTTTTCTGTAATTTTGGGGTACTAATCAAAAAAACATTGCCCAGCTGGGGTTGGTGGTGCATAACTGTAATTCCAGAGACTTGGAAGGCTGAGGCAAGAGGGTTTCAAGTTTGAGGTCTGTTTCTGCAACTGAGCAAGACCCTGTTTCAAAATAAAAGCTAAAAAGTGCTAGGGATGTAGCTCAGTGATAAAGTGCTCCTGGGTGCAATCCCCAGACCAGGGGCGGGGGGGAAATCATTGCCCAGACCAGTGTCAAGGAGCTTTCCTCCCTTAGTTTCAGGTCTTTTAAGTCTCTAATTTGTACTGAGTTAATTTTTATAACCTGTGAGATAGGGGTCTAGTTTAATGCTTCCACATGTAGATATCCAGTTTTTCCAGCACCATTTATTAAAGGAATTGTCCTTTCCCCATTGTGTATTCCATGGCATCTTTGTTGAAAATCAGTTGATCAAAATGAGTGGATTTACTTCTAGGCTCTCTTTTCTGTTTCACTGAACTATGTGTCTGTTTTTATGTCAGTATCAGGTTATTTGAGTTAGTAGAGCTTTGTAGTATATTTCAATATCAGATAATATGATGCCTTCATCTTTTTTCTTTTTACTAAGAATTGCTGTGGCTATTTTGATTCTTTTGTGATTTATTATGAATTTTAGGATTGTTTCCATTTCTGTGAACAATGTCTTTGGGAGTTTGATAAAGATTGCCTTGAATCTGTAAATTGCCTTTGGTAGTATGGTGTTTTAACAATATTAATTATTTCAATTCATGAACATGGGATATCTTTCCATTGATATGTGTCTTTCTGAATTTCTTTCATCAGTATTCTATAGTTTTCCATGTATAGTGTACAGGTAATCTATTTGTTTAAGTTTATTCCTGAGTATTTTATTTTTGCTATTGATTTCTTTTTCAGAGTATTTGTTGTTACTGATTAGAAATGCTACTGATTTTCGTATCCTGCAGGTTTACTGAATTCACTTTTTTAACTCACTTTTTTGGAGCATTTTGAGTTTTCTGTGTATGAGGTATCATCTGCATACAGGGACAATTTAACTTCTTTCCTTTCAGTATGCTTGCCTTTTTTTCCCCCTCCTGCCTAATTGCTCTAGATACAACTTGCAGTACTGTGTTGAATAGAATTGGCAAGAGTGGGATCTTTGTCTTGTTCCTGATGTTAGAAGAAAAACTTAACTTTTCACTATTGTGTATGATATTAGTTGTGGGTTTGTCATATATAGCCTTTATAGTTTTGCAGGATGTTTTTATCATGAAAGGATGTTGAATTTTGTCAAATGTTTTTTATTTGCATTTTGCGAAGATCATTTGGGTTTTGTCTTTCATTCTGTTGTTTTTCACTTTTATAGCTTTGTGAATGTTGGATCATCTTTGTATCTCTGGGATAAATCCCACTCAATTATGGTGAATGATCATGGTGCTATTGAATGCAGTTTTTTGTTGACGATTTTTGCATCTATGTTCATCAAGGATATTGACCTGTGATTTTCTTTTCTTGAAATGCCCTTCTCTGTTTTGGTATTAGGATAATGCTTGTCTCATAAAATGAGTTTAAAAGTGTTCCCTCTTCCTCAGTTTTTTGGAAAGATTTGAGAAGATTGGGAATTATTTCTTTAAATATTTGGCAGAATTCATCAGTGAAGTCATCAGGACCTAGGCAGTCTTTGATTGGAAACTTTTTATTACTACTCATTTAATCTCCTTACTATTGGTTTATTTCTTTATCATTGAGTCTGAGTAGGTAGTATGGGTCTAGGAATTCATTCTCTTGTAGGTTATCTGTTTTGTTGGTGCATAATTGTGGTAGTCTCTTATTATCTTATGTATTTCTGTGGTAACAGAAATGTACAACTATGTATTATATATATTATATTTCTCTGTCTCTTCATTTATTTCTGACTTTATTTAAGTCCTCTCTTTTTTTCTTAATGTAGCTAAAAATTTGTCAATTTTATCTTTACAAAAACACCTTTTAGTTTTGTTGATATTTTCCATTGCTTTTTGAACTTGTCATTTATTTCTGCTCTGATCTTTATTATTTGCTTCTTTCTGCAGACTTCGAACTTTGCTTCTTCTTTTTCTAATTCCTTGAGATGTAATTTTAGGTTGTTTATTTGAGATCGTCTTTAAGGTATGGGTTTCTTGTTAAAAACTTCCTCTATAGAACTGCTTTTGATGCCTCCCCTAAGTTTTGGCATGTGGGTTTTATTTTCATTTGTCCTAAGAAAATTTTTTCCTTTCAATTTTCTTGAAATTGAAGCATGAGCATGTTGTTTAACTTTTATGGTTTTATGAATTTTCTGAAATTCTTATTTCTATTTTCATACCATTGTGATATGATGGATTGGACCTGAAGCCTGAGTTCATGTGAGTTCATATGGATAGGTTGTTTCTGGGAGAGATAAACTGAAGTGTTTGTGCCAGGGGGCTGACCTGGGTCTGGGGTAGCCTTGATCCTGAGTTTGCAGGGACCTTCTAGGTACCTGATTCCCTGAGGCCATGAAAATTGGTCTGCACTAGGATGGGGCTGTAGCATGAGCCCATGAGAATAGGCCTGGATCTTGAGTCCGTAAGCACTCACTTTCAGGTGTTTCTGGTTCTTCAGTCTGTGGGTTCTGACCTGGCATCAGGGTCTATCAGGGTGAACTTGGACTTGGATCTCCTAGAGCAGGTTTAGACACTGGGTCTACTGAAACCTGGCATCCTGGAGACCAGCCTGGAGTTTGTGTCTTGCCTGACCCTGGGGTAGCCGGGGATTCTGGGTTCACAGGGCTGGGCCTACAGGTTAGGTGTGTGGGTGCTAGCCTAGAGGTCAGGTCTACAAGGTCTGACAGCTTGGTACCGGGTCCACAGAGGTGGTCCTGGAGCATGAAGTCCATGGCTGCAAGCCCAGTGTTGGGGTCTACTGAATATGCATGGACCCCCTTTTTTTGCTGGAGTGCAGGGTCTCAGGAGATAGCCTGGCAGTAGTTAGGCTTTAAGTGTTTGTCTCTGGGTGCCAACCTGGTTTTAGACAAGAGCTGCTGAAATGGCAGTGGAGTGGGCCTGGAGACTGGATATGTGTTGAAAACCTGGCTCTGGGCTGGTATGGAACTTGGAGTGGGCCTGGCACTGTGCTGGCCTGGTAGCAAGATCTGCAGATGATTTATTTAGTCAGTGTTTAGTGCCGTGAAGATTTGAGATATTTACTTCCTATACTTTGCTAAATATTTCATATTTGTTAAAATGATTTGCTCATATTGAGAAACATTTTTGGGGTAGAGTTGTTTTGGCTTGTATCTAAAGATTGTCATAATTCCTAAGACAGTTTCGGATACGTGAAAAACTAGAATATTTTGATTTGATCTGTGTGGTATATATTTGAAATGTCCACTAGATGTCACTGTTGTGCTTTATAGTATTTTTTCCCCCTAGTTATAGTAAGTTCAACACCTTGTCTTAGTTGAACTTATTTTTCTTAAAGTGTATATATTCAAAAACTGTGATGCATTTTAGGAAATATACATCTTCATAAATATTTCAAGATTTATGTATTAAAGATGTTTTGAATTCTTTCGTAGATTTTACTATCACTAAATTGAGGAATTTGAGAGGTTAATGGAAGAAACTTTACATGGTATTTGGAACTTGTGGAATACTTTAATTTAGTCTTTACTTTTAATGCATCATTTAAATGCTGAAACATTATCACTTTAGACAGAGGGCTCTTATCAGTATTTCCTGAGGTTTTTCTTAGTGGATTTATATTTCTGTGTAGTGACCATATAGCCCCATGTGACCAATAATCCTAAATATTACCAGGTATCAATGTTAAGTAGTTTTCCTGAAAAACTTAACTGCTTTTTTTCCATGGTTCTCACTAAAATATCATGTTTGGGATGTCACTTTAAAATATTATGCCTCATTCTTTATAGCTCATGATATGAAGGATACTTTTGTTTCTACATATTCATCTTTGCATGTGATTTATTCTGTTTACCATTTTCTTTTATAAGTTAAAGAAATGTGCCTGATAGCACATTTTTTAAAGAAAAGATAAACCAGATGATGATTATTTTTAAACATTATTTCACTACAATATACCCTTAAGAAAAAAACCTTGACTTCTAACTTAGATACCAAGACAAGTGATTAAAATACTGTGAACTTTTATGAGGTTTTTAGAGCCATCATTAGTTATAGGACTAATTTAACTGAGTGGAAAATCCAGCTAACTCTTTTTATATTTTTCCATGGATGCTTGCCCACTGGAGGGTGTAGTGTGATTGGAGTATTTTAATAGGTTTTCCTTTTTTACTAGAAATTATGGATTTGTTTACTTGAAACACACTACTGATTTTCTATAGTTTTATTATTGATTTGAAACAGTAGCTTTCTTTAAAAATTAAAGATGAGAAAAGTGAATGACTTTTAATCCAAAATTATTTTTTTCTACAAAAAATATATATGTTTTACATATTTCAATTACAAAGCATATATTGCATCTAGATCTTTGTTGCCTCTGTTGGAAAATCTCTAAAAAAGGATCAAGAGCTTCATAGTCACAAATGAATATTTTAACCTCTGTACCTGAGGAGAGACTTACAATGTAACTATCTGCTGATTTGACCAAATAAGTTCCCATTACTGCCAGAATTGATTTTATTTGTGCCACCCATTCTACTTTCTTGTGATTAAAATTTCCTATCCCACACAAATTGGGATTTAAGAGCATTTACAAGATGTTTGCAATGTTGTGCTTCTGTAAAAAGAACTGTTTCTCTACAGAACTGAGAATTTTGCATTTCAAAATCTTTATGTCACTATCTTTTCAGAATCCTTCATCTCATTTGTGTTACTTTTGTGCAGGAAGTTATTCAAGAAAAGTTTTCAAATAAAGACAGCATTTTATTTATTTATTTATTTAATTTATTTTTTTTAATATTCTCTTAGATGTTGATAGACCTTTATTTTTATTCATTTACTTATACGCGGTGCTGAGAATCAAACCCAGTGCCTCATACACACCAGGCAAGCTCTCTACTACTGAGCCACAACCCCAGCTCAAGACAGCATTTTAAAAGTGCTTGAATTGATTTTATTTTATCATTAAGTTTTTGTACAATATCATTCTTTTCTTTTGCTCTTAAAGAAGAAAATAATGCCTTATGGAAATTTTCATCATTTAGTTTGAAGAACCAAAAAACATATCTTAGATGTGACCATTTTAACATTTTAGAAAACATCTACAGTTGAAATACAAGAACACTTTTCAACTTGCTAGCTAGTTATTTCTCTTTTTACAAATATTGTAATGGGCTGGGGTTGTGGCTCAGAGGTAGAGCACTTGCCTAGCACTTGTGAAGCACTGGGTTCAATCCTCACTACCACATAAAAATAAATAAATAGAAAAAAGGTATTGTGTCTATCTACAATTAAAAAAAAATTTTAAAAAGTATCATAAGATTTTTTGTACTTATATATACAACTAAAGTGATTGTGACAGCTCTCAAAAGTATTTTTATGTTTTATTATGGAAAATAACTTGTTAGCTAACCATTAAGCAGCTGTTTTTCAGCATATGTGAAAAGTTGTCTTTTGATTCATTGTTGGCACTCTGTTTCTAAACTTTGGGATCATGAAAGCATAAAATATTGATGGAGCAAAAGATTGAGACCTTAAGTGATTTTTAAGCCTTGTTTTTGTCTTCAGATAAAAAAGCTATTACAAAGTAATTTTTTTAAGAGGAGGTGTGAAATAACTTTAAGACAGCTTCAACATTAAGAGAGCTGCCGCGATAGTTTCTCCTTCTTCATATGGACGAGCCTTTTGGCTTTCTGCTTGTGTCTTAAGTCAGGAGCTCAGCTATGTGAGTCCATATATGGTGTTTTGACAGAAATGGTTAATAAGTCAGTTCTTCTATTAAAATAATATTTACTGTTATAATTTGAGTTCTGTTAATGTGTATGGTACAGTAAGAAGATACAAAGTCTCTGACTGTCCATTGATCTTAAAATCTACTTGTATTTACTTTCTTATGAGGGACTTATTTTAAACAACTTGATGTAAAATGGAATGACTTAGGCAATATCTACAAACAAATTTGTTTGATAGGACAGAGAACATAAGTTATTGAGCCTTTAGAAAAATAACTTATTGAATTTTTAATTAGTTTAAAAGAAAGTATTTTAAAATTAGTTTTAATAACTAACTTTAGTTAGCCTTTTAAGGCAGCATAGTATTTCTAAGTTGGAAATCTTATTCTTTTATATGTTTTCAATCTTATTCCTTTATATCTTTTATATATTAAAATTAATATATGAACTTTTTAAAAAATTTTACTTGTAATTGTATATGTTACTTGTTTCCAAAATGGAGTTGAGATAACTATGCATTTGGGTATATTTCCTTTTGAGACTAAAATGTGTTGCGCAGTAGAGTATCACATATGTTTTTAACAGAGAAGCAATCTTGAATCCCTTGTTTTTTGCTTGGTCATTAAGTTAGATGTAGTCTGATGATCCTATACAGAATAGATTAATGCTTTAATAAGCTGTGAATATATATGTATTTGTGACCTGCTCAGTGCTGGGCACTGAGTTAGATACTAGGAATATGTAACCATGGAAGTCACGGTTTCTGCACTTATTCATGGTTTGGTGGAAGAGATAGGCAAATAAATAAACAATTACAGTTTTTTTAAAAAGGGAAAATGTAAGTATAAAATATAAATTGTTTTGATTGAAAGTAGTTTCATTTATAATACCAACCAAAAATAAATTTAATTAACCAAAGAGATGAAAAATCTCTACCATGAAAACTCTGAAACATTGGTGAAAAAAATTGAAGAGGTCACAAAATAATGGAATGACAATCTACAAAATGGGAGAAAATATTTGCATACTATACCTCTGACAAGTGATTAATATCCAGAATTTATAAGGAACTCAACTCAAAAACAAAACAAAATCCAATTAAAAATGGTCAATAGAACTAAACATTTCTCTAAAGAAGATCTGCAAGTGACCAACAGGTATATGAAAAAATGTTCTACATCAGAAATCATCAAAGAAATGCAAATCAAAGCCCCAATGGGATATCACTCCACTCCTGTTGTCAAAAAGACCAAAAAGAGCAGATGCTGGCAAAGATATAGAGGAAGGAAACCCTTGTGCGCTGTTGCCAGGAATGTAAGTTAGTTCAGCTACTATGGAGAACAGTAAGGAGGTCCCTCGAAATGCTCAAAAGAAAACTATTGTATGAGTCAGCAATATTACTTCTAAGTATATATTAAAAAGAAATGAAATATCTATGTTGAAAAGATATCTGTACCCCCATGTTTATTCTAGCTCTACTCACAATAGCCAAGAAATAGAAACAACTTAGGTCTCCATCAGTAAATAAAGGAATAAAGAAAATGTTGTACCTACACACAATGAATGGAGTACTACTCAGCCATAAAAAGAATGAATTGTTGTCATTTGGTACAACATGAATGTAACTGGAGATTATTATGATTAGTGAAATCAATCAGCTATAGGAAGACATGTACAATAGGATCTCACTCATGAGGAATCTAAAAAAGTTAATCTCATAGAAGTGGAAGTAGCCGGGCAAGGTGGCGCATACCTGTAATCCCAGCACTTGGGAGGCTGAGGCAGGAGGACCACGAGTTCAAAACCAGCCTCAGCAACTGAGCAAGACCCTAAGCAACTCAGTGAGACCCTGTCTCTAAATAAAATACAAAATAGGGCTGAGGATGTGGCTCAGTGGTAGAGTGCCCCTGGGTTCAATCCTCAGTACCAAAAAAAAAAAAAAAGAAGAAGTGGAAGTAGAATGGTGGCTGTCAAAGAGAGTAAGGAAGGGGGAGGAGATGATGTAGAAAGGTTGATCAGTGAATACTAAATTACAATTAGGAGTAAGAAGTAAGAAGTTCTGGGTGTGCTATTGCACAGTGGGGGTGATTATGGATATCAATTATGTGCTGTACCTCTTAAAAAACAAAGACCTTCTTGATTTAAACATTACACAATGTATGCATTTATCAAAACATATGTTGTACCTCTTTAATATCTACAATTTTTATTCTTTTTTTTTTTTTTTTTTTTTTTTTGTCCCAGGGATTGAACCCAGGGGCACTCCACCACTGAGCCACATCCCCAGCCCTATTTTGTATTTTATTTCGAGACAGGGTCTCACTGAATTGCTTAGGGCCTCACTAAGTTGCTGAGGCTGGCTTTGAACTCGTGATCCTCCTGCCTCAGCCTCCCAAGTGCTGGGATTACAGGCGTGCGCCACCACTCCCGGCTACAATTTTTGTTCTATGTATCAATTAAAAATTAAATTAGAGAAAGTAGATACATGTAAGGGGAAATGGGAACTGTTATAGTTTGTATATGAGACGCTCTCTGAAAAGCTTCTGTGTTAATTCAGGAATGTTTAGAGGTGAAATGATCAGATTATGAGTGTTGTAACCTAATCAGTGGATTAATCCATTTGTTGGATTAATAATCTAAATGGATTACTGTAGGCAGGTGGAGTGTGACTAGAAGAAGTAGGTCACTGGGGGTGGGGCCCTTAAGGATTATAGATCTTGTCCCTGGCTCTTTGTCCTCTGTTTCTGCCTCCTGACTGCCATGAGCTGAGCACCTCTCCTCTGCTACCTGCTTCCACTGTGTTCTTGCTGTTTCTCAGAGCAAAACTGTGTCATCTGACCATGGGCTGAAACTGAGCCCCAAATAAACTTTTCCTCCTCTAAGTTGTTCTTCTCCTGTGTTTTGCTAACAGTGATGAAAGGCTAAGTACACAAGAGCACAAAAAATATTAGGAGTAATGGTTTAATAAGTTTTTCTAAAAAAGATGATGGATTGGTTGACTCTTAAGGATTAATATAAAGCCTTTTGAGATACAGGATAAAGTGAGGCATTCTTGTAGGGAGCCTGTGGTATATACAGGTGTGGGAGCATGGCAGCATGGCATAGCAGCAGAACTGTAAGTGATTCAGTATGCCAGGACTCTGGGAAGGCATGAGGGAGTGGCAAGCAAGACTGGAGAATTATTCATTCATCACGTTTGTTGTGCTTTCACATGGTTCCCAAGTATAAAGAGTTTACATTCCTATAGGGAAATGTAATTTATAATTGTTTCAGGAAATGCAGGCAAAAGTCAGATTGTACTTTTTTGTGAAACTTTCAGGGTGTTTAGATTTTAAATAAGGAAACTCTGATAAAGTTTCATTGTGGGAATGCTGGAGCAACATAAAGACCAGGTAGGAAGTATCCAGGTGAAAACTGCGAGTACCAACAAAGGCTCAGTCAGTTCAGTTCAAGATGAAGGGATATATTTGAAGTAGAAACAAAAGGACTTGCGACTGATTACCACCTGGGATATATTGAGAATGTAGGTAGTGTTTGACTAAGTAGGAGAGGGGCATCTAGAATCATTCTCAGATTCTGGAAGCTGGTCAAATGTTACCATTTACCAGAAATGGAATACAGAGTCAAGAAACATTCTCTGGGGATTGGGGAGAGTGGAGAGAAAGTTGTTAAGATAATGAGATTAATATTTTTTATTTGTTCTTTTTAGATATACTTGACAGTAGAGTATATTTTGACATATTATACATATATGGAGTATAACTTCCCATTATTGTGCTTGCACATGATGTGGAGTTACACTGGTCATGTATTCATATATGAACATGGGAAAGTTATGTCCAATTCATTCTACTGTCTTTCCTATTCCCATTCCCCTCCCTTCCCTTCATTCCCCTTTGTCTAATCCAGTGAACTTCTCTCTCCCCCCCTTATTATGTGTTAGCATCCACATATCAGAGAGTATATTGGGCCATTGGCTTTTTGGGATTGGCTTATTTTACCTAGCATGGTATTCTCCAGTTCCATCCATTTACTGGCAAATGCCATAATTTAATTCTTCTTTATGGCTGAGTAATATTCTATTGTGTATATGTACTACATTTTCTTTATCCTTTCATCTGTTGAAGGGTACCTAGGTTGGTTTCACAGCTTAGCTATTATGAATTGAGCTGCTATAAACATTGATGTGGTCGTGTCACTATAGTATGCCAATTTTAAGTCCTTTGGGTATGTGCTGAGGAGTGGGATAAATGGTTCCATTCCAAGTTTTCCAAAGATGTGAGATTAATTTTTATCACTGGTTTCTGGTATCTCTTCAAATGGATTTTGAATGGGGAATCGGATATATGGATCTGAATCTGAGGAAAGAAGTCCGAATTATGGTGTAGAGTTAAGAGTCCTCAGTGTGTAAGGAGAAACTGAGGTGTGGGTATTAATTCACTCAAAGTGTTTATTTAGTGGAAAAGGAGTGCTAGGTCTGGAACCATGGAAATGCCAGTACAGGCTGAATATCCTTTATTCAGAATACTTCAGAACAGAAGTACTTAGGATTTCAATTTTTTAAAATTTTAGAATATTTTCCATATATATAATGAGATATCTTGGCGATGTAACCCAAACCAAAACTTGAAACTTATTTATGTTTCGTATATACATACTTTATGCACATAGTCTCAAGCTAATTTTATGCACTATTTTATACTTTTGTACGTAAAACAGTTTCATGGGGTGGAATTTTTCACTTGTGGACTTATGCTGGAGCTCACAAAGTTTCAGGTTTTGGAGTATTTATGATTTCAAATTTTCACATTAGGGTACTCAACTAGTATTTGTGCCAAATAAGATGATTACAAGGGTATTCTTGTTTCATAATGCATCGAGGTGGAAGATTTCATACTGTTAATGCCTATGTGAGGTAAACCTAGAAGTCAGTGAGGTGTATTGTAAGAGCATTGGACTGTAAGGCCACTTGTTTTGAATTGATCTTTTGTGGCAGTTATAGAAGACCTACACTGTTCCTTTTATGCACAGTGACCATAATAATAGCCAAGAGAAAAGAAAGCAAAAATAAAATTTAAAAACCCTTTATTTAATGCTACAGCAAGATGTATTTCAATAGGAATACATACTTTATTTACAAAAGCGAAAATGATGTGGTTTTAGATCAACCCTCTTATAAGGAGAGAATGCTTATACGGACAAGTGACCAGAATGGGGGTGTGCACGTGTCTAAAATGGTAGACATTTAAAAAAAAAGGTTATCAAATCTGTCAGCAGTCGGTCCATAGGTTTGCCAGTGACCCATGCTTGTGTAGTTTGCTTCAAAGAGATTAGCTGAGCAAATGAGATTCCCTTTCTCAGACATTAATTTGTTTTTAATTATAAAAAAACATGTTTTTTAAATTATAAAAACATAAAAAATTTATCATCTTTACCACTTTTTCTCCTAATCATAGGGATCAAACCTAGGAGCACCTTATCACTGAGCTACATCCCCAGACCTTTTTATTTATTTTGAGACAGGGTTTTTCTGAGTTGCCGAGGCTGGTCCTGAACTTGGGATCCTCCTGAGTAGCTGGCATCATAGGTGTGTACCACTATGTCCAGCCCATCTTCACCATTTTTATGGGTATAGTTCAGTAGTAATTATATTCACGTTTGTACATTTCCAGAACTTTTCATCTTGTAAAACTGAAGTCATGTACTCATTAACTAACAAGTCCCCATTTTCCCTGCCTCCAGCACCTGGTGACCATCATTGTACTTTCAATGATTTGACTATTCTAGATACCTCACACAAATGGTATTATAGAATATTTGTCTTTTGTGACATGCTCATTTCACTTAGCATTATGTCCTTAAGGTTTCATCCATGCTGTAGCCATGTGGCAATTTCCTTCCTTTTAAGGCCAGAATATTGCATTGTGCATATATATCACATTTTGCTGATTCATTTCTTTATCAGTGGGACACTTGTAGTACCTCTCGC